>OY770262.1:117107106-117544671 GCA_963669355.1 Chorisops tibialis | reverse complement strand
CTCATATTTTGTAATAAATTCTTAATTAGTATTATCACTAAGATCAGAAAAAAATATTTGATTAGCTTCACTGCTTCTACCCCCTCCCATACAATATGGCACAGTTTCACAACTTCACAAAAAATTGATTTTCTTGAAAAGTATGAATGGCACTAGTCTGAAATTGAAGGGATGTCAATTTTATCATATTCCTAGTTATTTCTGAAAAAATCACTAAAATCCCCCCACTCTTTCTACCACCTCCCATACAAACTGCACATTTTCATTAAATCTAACTCACTAATTTTCTCAGTTCCCATTCAATTTTCGGAGTAAGCATTTTGAATGAAACATTTTTATAGCTACTTTAGCATGATGGGGAGAAAATTAGTTCAATGCTATCCCTTCTAACATTCCACATACAAAATTTCTTGGGGTCACAAAAAAATTCTATTTCATCTAGAGTATCGTAAGATTGCGCATTACGCGCAATCGTAGCCCTGTTATGTTTTTACGACAAGTTTGTAGAAAAATAATACAGGTGGTCTTGTGAAATGGAAAAATCCATGACGTCATACCCACTGGAGTCATTCAAGATGGCCGCTACGTCAGTTCTGCCCAGCTTGAGATGTAGAAAGCATTTTCTACCACACTTTTAATTAATCGTATTCAGCAAATTGCGGCAGGAAACCTGTCACGAGAAATTAAAGATATATTTGATCTCCATTAAATGAAAGAAATTTTATATTCTTACGAAAGGTACGATCAGCACAACATAGACATTTTTTTTTGGAAAAACAACATACGCACCACCACAGACATTATACTAACGGAAGGGATAATAACAAATTTCAAAACGTTCGCAATTCCCAAAATCATTATGATCATAGCAATTCCGGGAACTACTTTCAACCTTCAGGGCAATTCAGAAATTCCCATCAACAGCCCGAACCAATGGAGATTGGTCATGTCACTAATGAAAACCAACAAAACAACCAATTTGAAGAAGTTCACAATATCGAACCAGTCTTTATACTCTAGATGAAATCTGAGAGTATTATAAGTTTGCCACAAAGTTTGTAACGCCAAGAAATAAGGCTCGGAGACAAAAATGAATGATACAGAAGTTCATATAATCACTCAAATATCTCAAAACCCGATGTCCGTCCGTTTGTCCGTCTGTCTGTCCGTCTGTCTGTCCGTCTGTCTGTCTGTCCGTCCGTGTCCTCTCTAGCTTGAGAACGCGTTGAGCTAGAAAGTTCAAAATTTGTATACGTCGTTTTTAACAGAAAAGTAAGGTCAAGTCCGTGAACGAGCCAAATCGCTCCACCCCTTCTACCCCCTCCCATACAAAATGACACAATTTCGCAATCTGACAATAAACGGATTTCCTTGAAAAGTACAAATGACATTGATCTGAAATTTGGAATGTAATACTTTTATGATGATTCCAATCTACTCTATAAAAATAATTTGTGTCTTCCCCCTCCTTCCACCACCTCCCATACAAACTGCACTTTTTCATAAAATGCTCTAAACCGATTTACTCAGTGCGTATAATAGTTATCCAGCTGAAATTGTGTAAAAAATATTTATTTAAAATTATTATTAAGACCAAAAAAATGAGACGATTAGCTGTACCCCTTCTACCCCCTCCCATACAAAATGACACAATTTCGTAATTTCACAATAAACAGATTTGCTCCAAAAATATAAATGCTATTGATCTGAAATTTGGAATATATTACTTTTATGATGGTCTTAATCTACTGTACAAAAGTTATTTGAGTCCTCCCCTTCCTTCCACCACCTCCCATACAAACTGCACTTTTTCATAAAATGCTCTAAGCCAATTTACTCAGTGCGTATAAAATTGACCGAGCTGAAATTATGCATTAAATATTTATTTAGAATTATTAGTAAAACCAAAAAAAAATTAGGCGATTAGCTTTACCCCTTCTACCCCTTTTCATACAAAATGACACAATTTCACAACTTTATAAAAAGTCGATTTTCATGAAAAGTATGAATACTACTGATCTGCAATTTAAGACATGTCAAAAGCATGATATTTATAGTTATTTCTGAAAAGTCATTAAAAACTCGCCCCTCCTTCTATCACCTCCCATACAAACTGCACTACTTCACTACATCCAATACACTAATTTTCTCAGTACCTATTAAATTTTTAAATCTTAAATTTTGTATAAAACATTTTGATAGCAACCTTACCGCCATGTGAAAAAATTAGTTCAATGTCGTCACCCCCTCTACCACTTCCCCTACAAAATTTCTTAAGATACAAAAATTTCTCTTTCATCTAGAGTATCGCACGATTGGGCTGAAACTCCAAACAATTAATAATTTAACAACTGAAATTGTAGAAAGAGTGATAACAAGTATTCCGCAGGAATTTAATTATGACTCTAAGGCTGCTACAAGGTGGTACAAACGTAGGGAATAAGCCATATGACATTTTAATTGGTATGGACTTGCTCAGTAAAATTGTCAAAACACTAGATTTTTATCTCGAGCTTAACAATGGGACGAAAATACCTATCTACTCTTCTGAAAATGAAACAGCTTTCGATTGTTTCGAACTTTATTCAAATGATAATGAAGTGGATTTAAACCACGAAAAAGGAAAAGAGAACAAAGTTGCAGACTTTTTGAGTCGAATTCCAGATAACACCATGAACAGTCAATCAGTGAACGATACCACTGATGACGTAACAGTACACTCAGAAGAAGAACAATAATTGGATCACGTACCTATAAAAAAAACCATCGTTAATAGATATAAAACCCAACTCATACTAACCTATGATGTTGAAAATGAAATAGAAATACTACATAATAGGAGAATAATTTACATATATGGATATGACCAAAGATAAGAAATATTGGACAGACTTATTACGAAGATATATTAAACCCGGCCTTATAGGAATCTATACTGAATTATCATACCACCAATTTAACAAAATTCAACGAGTACTTATTGAACTCTTTAGCCATAATAAAGAAATAAAATTCGTAAAGGCTACTCTACGAGCCCAGGAAATAAAGACTCTAGAGGAAGCTCATAAACAAATATCTTTCTATCATACCCAAGAAAGTATTCACAGTGGCATAATAGATACATACAACAGTCTCGAAAATCGAATCTATTATCCCAAACTAGTAACAGAAATAACAAAAATCATTAATAATTGCAAAACATGTTTGGAAACCAAATACGAGCGGAAGCCAATTAAAATAAAGTACCAAATTACAGAAACCCCATCTGAAGCCAACCAAATCCTTCACTTAGACACATACTATTACATGGAACAACCATTTCTAACCTTAATAGACAAACTAACTAAGAAAGTGTATATCTACTATTTACCAAACAGAAACTGGAAAAAAAAAGATAGAGACTCTAGAAGAACATTTTTTCAAAATTCGGGAAACCGAATAAAATTATAACCGACAACGAATTCAAATCAGAAAATCTAAAACAATATCTCCGAGAACAACAAGTAGAATTACATCTAACAAAACCTAACACTCACACAGGTAACAGCGATATCGAAAGGTTTCACTCAACATTACAGGAAAAGTTAGTAGCTATGAAAATAGTGCGGATAAAAACGCAGGAACCTAACAAAATTCAGAAGAATTTTAAATTAAACGAGGGAGAGGTTACGTATCGGGAAACACATGCGAGAAATGTGGGTATATTTGGTCAAACGCATCGGAAAAGATCACAAGTATACCCACGTTTATCTAATGTTTCTGCATCGGAAAAACTATGCAAGCAAACATAGGCAATGGGTTAAGGTGTTAAGAAACGGTCCTGAACCCATCATAAAATGTAGATGCACTTTTGCATTTTCGAATGTTAACGATGGGAACCAAATTATATTGCTTTCCCATATGCTGAGCCAGTAAATTATAAATTAGGATAAGCTCTTAGAAATTAAGTTAGTCTTAGGATGTCAGCAGAAGAGTTAACATTGAATTACGTGTAAAGTTATTTTTTTGAAAATAAAATAAAACATCGACACCCGAGTTTTATTAGTTATATATATATAAGTGCTAATCAATTTGTTTAGTTTAGTAGCATTTTTTACTCAATAAAGCAACATTAAAATTACTCGATATAATTAAATTCTCAGTCTCCTTATTACCCTGCTACCACTGCCTCCAAATACGTTGGCAATTGTAGCTTCCCTAAAAGGCTAGTAAAAAGTAATCTTTGACGCCGGCTGGTGTGGCCGATCTCAAAGAATCGACATTACAAGCTTTCCATCGGGGATAAGTAAACCGATTAGCTTCTCCTCTTCTACTCCCTCTCATACAATGTGACACAATATCATATCTTTACCAAAAAAAGTGAAAGTATGAAGATTACTGGTCTAAAATTTTAAATATATCAATTGCATAACGATTATATTTGTCTCACAAAAAATCACTAAAAACCTCCACTCCTTCTACCACCTCCCATACAAACTATACAATTTCACTAAGACCAATGCGCTAATTTTCTGTTATGTTTGTAAAAATAAGAATTCTTTAGGTCTTATTGAAAGCATTGTTCTTGGAAATTAATAAATTAAATAAACAACATTATCATCCGTTAATTAGATATTTATATTTCAATTTTACATTTATTTTAACAAATCCAAAATAAGATTTTGTCGAAAAAAAAAATCTGTTCTTTTTTTGTGAACAAAAAATAGATAAAGTTTAGTAAATAACAGAGCTTAAAAAAAGTACTGTGGTATTTAAAAAATCAAACATAATATTCGAGTAAATTCATTTAATAAAAATAGTGATAAGAAACAATTTGTAAACTGTGAGCATTCGCAATGAAATTTATTATCACCAATATTTAACTTAATAATAAGTTTAAATAGTTTTCTGATAAATTTTCGTGGTACAATAAATTAAAAAGTATCGTTTCGCCATTTTGAATGCTAACAATTTACAAAATATTTTGATTAAACATTAAACTTATTGATATATATTTTTGTTGCTGCTTTTTTATAATTAAATTAGTTTTTCGTTTTTTCTTCGTTCGATATTCCGTTCAGATTGATCTTAATTCATTTCTTCGTTATAAAATTTGTTTTTTGCTACTTTAATGCAGTAAATTATGATTATCTACTTTAAATACAAATTAACTAAATCCATAAGTATGTTTGTTTTAATTATTTTTAATATCATTTCGATATAAAAATGGAAGATGTTTTTTTTACAATTTAAATTTCATATCATTAATTTAAGAAATTTAAGATATTTCTAATTTAGTTACTTAAATCATTTTTTCTGTTTTTCATTTCTACTAGTTTTACAGTTTTATGTAGAAGGCATAAATAGTTTTTTATTTCTTTTAATTATACAAGAATAACAAGAAATTTATATATATTTTTTTTATTGAATCAAATTATTCCGCATTTTTCTTATCTTAATCATTGAAGTTTTTTTTTGTGGGTAGTGCAATAAATAATTTAAAAATAAGTAATTTTTTGTTGCCTTATGCCATCACTTATAAGTAGCAAATAGTAGCAGTTGGTAAACTATCTGTCGATTCAAAGGGACACGTTTTCGATCATTTTTGATATTAATGAAAATTTGTGAAAGAATTTTGTTTTCATGCTACCGTCCAAGTATCCAATGGATATTGGAGCAGACCACCGAAATGGGTTCGACACTACATCTCTTGTTTGTGAATTTCGATAGGGTTTTCGAGAGCGTTGAGAGAGGATTATACATGAAATGCTTTGCAAAAGAGAAGTATTCCAGATTAGATGAAAGCATATAAATAAACCTCGCGAAACCTTCATTATCCTTTCCCTTTTATGGAGGTTAAGAGAGGTTTCCCTTTGCATGAAGCTGCAAGTGTTTGTTGAAATCGTATTGCTGTTTGGTTGCACCATACGTTAAGCATACCAAGAGATTGCAAACTTTCGTGAAATAATACTTCCAACTCACTTCAGGGATATTCTGGCCAGATGTCTTCTCCAACAACGAACTTTGTACAACTGGACAGACTAATACCATTGACACATAGTGGTCCTAATTATAATTTGGCTAATTCGTAATTTAGCCCGTCTTCATCGTTAGTAGATTGGTGACACACAGCACTTTGCTAATTAAGAAGAGCCACTCACTCATCTGTCATATTTTTAAAAAGTTGAATTGTATAGCCAATAGGCAATAAAATTTTACAAGGAAGGCAACAAAAGAAGAAAAACTATTCTTTGTCCTGTTTGAGAATCGTTTGCGAGTCATTTTTCATAGCTAGGCGCTTAAATCACGATTCCAAGATTTTGTATAATTCAGAGCTGTCAGAAAATGATTTTTCTTCTCTCTTGCACGCCGAAGCTTTTATGAAATCTCCAAGTCTAGTACTACATTCTTCATCGTTATAGCCTAAATTATGAGAAATATGAGAGGATTTAGCTAAATGAGATGATTTAGCTGAGAGCATGATGAGATGATTTAGCTGATAATGGTCTGCTAGGTAGATCGCCTCCACGCGGTGCAGACTGGGTAACGCTAAAAGATCTACTGGTAGGGTGATAGGGGGGATTAAGCCAAATAGCTTGCTATCGGCTCCGTAACCTATCAAGATAGGGGGGATTAAGTCGAACAGTCTTATGTCGGCTCCGTAACCTATCTATGGTCTAGGGCGGATGTGATGGGGGGGATTAAAATCGTTCAGCCTAGCTGTCGGTTCCGTATCCTATCACAGCATGGATCCCCTTGAAATCTGGACTGGTCATGTTTTAGGCAGTTTTCAGGGGGTTATATGGTTACAAGGGGATTTATCCCTGAAGTGATTCGCAGGTGTACGTACTACCTATATAGCGACCTTAATAAAGTACGACGCTAGAGGAGTAAACCTCGGATATAAAAATCCCCTAATCCACGGTGGAACAGCATATGCCAATGGATGAATGGTTAGTGGGTAAATAACCATAAATATGCGAACTCTGGATACCGGGCGACCTCCAGTTTTAATAAGCCTTCCCCTGGTAATGCGGAGCTCTGCTAGGGGTGACTTTACTTTCTCGCGCTACTCGTGGGAATCACATGAAAACAACAAAAAACAAAAACACACAAGAGGTTGATGCTTCCTCTAATGCATCAAAAACAGCGGTTAATATCGCAACTGAAGAGGGCAGCAATACAAGCACTCCTCCAGAAAGTGAGCTGTCGACAGCGGAGGTTAATACCTCAGTCGACAAAAGGCTAATGAGACCACCATTAAAAGCGGATAGCAAAACCGCAAAAAAATCCCAAACGGACGAACAACTGCTATTAGCGGAATTAAAGCAGTTAAGTCTGAAGGAAAACAAGAAGAGGTTAGGGGGTGCAGCTAGAAGAAGGTATATGTACCATCGTAACCATGGAAAAAATGCTAACGAGGCATACGATCTTGCCTGCTTGCCTATGAAGGACACGTTAGCACCGGCACAAAAATCAGCGGTAAAAAGAGGTAGAACCTCATCAAACACACCGCCTTCTGCCGGAAACGAAAACAAGAGGCAAAAGACCGCCAGCAAGAGCGTCGTGTACAGACCCACAGTAGAGGTACAACCATCAACGTCGGGTACTAGCTACAGAGACGCGGTAAAAGGTATTAGGATTGGACTAATACATACCGTGCTCAAAATCCTTACCCCAGAGCAGTTAGCTGCAATCCAAAAAACCATTTTGGGAAGGATTCCGGCAGCGTCTAAAGAGGGAACCAAGCCTAGATTTTGCGGACTTAGTCTCAAACCAGGGTGGATGCTAGCAGTGTGCGGGGACGAGAAAACCGCATCGTGGCTTGAGCTAACAGCCAAAACAATCAAGCCGGACGACTCGACCAACATCATGGCTGTCCGGGAAGAAAATATTCCGCGATTGGAAATAATCACGGGATACTTCCCACAAGAAGAAGACTCGACAGAGGTTATCACAACCCTCATCGACTCACAAAACGACGGTTTGTGCGCCTCAAACTGGAAGGTCCTCAGTAGAAGGAACGAGGGCACAAACACCATACCTTCTCCATCGACGGCCAATCCATGGAGGAGCTAAAAAAGGTAGGGTACCGAATATGGTTTAAATTTACGAGTGTGACTCTACGCCCTAAGGCCAAGGAGGTAAGAAGCGGTAATCCGCAATCTACCAACGATGGCCAAGCAAATAAATAAAATAAAAGTCATTCAGGCAAATCTCCATCGTGCAGCAGTGGCGATGGACGTTCTGACGTGGAGATTTGCAAAGGAGGAATTCCATGTGGCGCCCCTACAAGAACCAAGGGCCGTGCATGGTAAAATAATTGGAATTAAAAATAAAATAGGTAAGCTGATATATGATAGAAGAAGCGACAGGCCAAGGGCAGCACTTCTTATATCATCTGAGATCAATTATCTAAATATCCCAATTTTCATTAGGACAGATCTAGTTGCTGCACTGGTGAAAGTACCAAGGGCAGGTGGATTTCAAGAGGTCATAATCGCCTCGGCATACTTTCCTGGTGAGGAGCCGGATAATCCACCTCAAGGCGTTATGGAACTAGTGGAATACAGCAGAATCCACAAGCTACCGGTCATCCTGGGCTGTGACGCAAACGCACACCACACTATCTGGGGAAGCAGTGATATCAATAAAAGCGGTGAGTCGCTTTTGGAGTTTCTCACTACTAACAACCTAGATATATTAAATAAAGGTAATACACCGACCTTCATAAATTCAGTTAGGCAGGAGGTACTGGACTTTACCGTCACTAGCCCCTGCCTGGCTGACAAGTGTGAAAATTGGCACGTATCAAAACATGCTTCGCTATCAGACCATAGGCATATCTGCTTTGATATCAAGACGACATTTTGCTACATAGAACAATACAGAAACCCTAAACGTACCAATTGGAATCTTTACCAGTCAATATTAGAGTACGAAATAGGTATCGAACACAAAATAATAAGCAGTCCGGACTGTATTGATGAAACTGCACACCAACTCGTAAACAATATCATTAGTGCTTACGAACAGAGTTGTCCAGTTCTACACAAAAAAAGGGATAAACAAACTCCTTGGTGGAACGAAGAATTAGCGGTAAAACGCAAACAAACTAGAAAATTGTTTAATAGAGCTAAAACCTCAGGTAACTGGGACGAATATAGGAAGTCCCTTACTGAATATAATAAGCTTTTAAAAAAGTTAAAAAAAATGTCTTGACTACAAAAAGTGTTGTCAAAAGACATCCCGGTAGACATCGGCCTATTAGAGATGGGTCCTTAACTAAAAGCAGCATGGAAACTCTTGAAATGTTACTGGCAACACATTTCCCAGGCTGTAAGATAATCAATAACAATGAAGATTTAAAGGTAGAGGAAAGGATGAATCGTCAAACTCCGTCCAGCAAAAGTATTGCTGGTAAAATCTTCACTCCGGAAAAGATCAGATGGGCTATCAACACCTTTAAGCCTTACAAATCAGCCGGAGTAGACAAAATATTCCCCGCACTACTGCAGAAGGGGATAGAGATCCTAATGCCAACAATGATGAGGATCTTTAAAGCAAGTTTTGCATGGGGATACATCCCTAAAATCTGGAGGAAAGCGAGAGTGGTATTTATACCTAAGGCAGGGAACCGTCCCAGTGAACAGCCTAAGTCATATCGCCCTATAAGTCTAACCTCTTTCTTTATCAAAACGATGGAGAAATTAGTGGACATTCACATAAGAACGGAGCCTAAGAGGGTCTGTCTAAATAAGAACCAACATGCCTATCAAAAAGGTAAATCAACCGAGTCAGCCCTTCATAGATTGGTTAAACAAATCGGAAAGGCTAAAGACTACAAAGAAATTGCCCTTTGCGCATTCCTAGACATAGAAGGAGCGTTTGATAACACTCCCCATGAAGCAATTATAGCGGCAGCTAGGAAAAAGGGTTTGGAAGCGGCAACAACAAATTGGATACATGCCATGCTAAGGAGCCGAACGACAACCACGGATCTAGGTGATAGCGCATTGACTGCACAGACCTATAGGGGTTGTCCCCAAGGTGGGGTACTATCTCCACTTCTTTGGTCAATGGTAGTAGATGAGCTTCTGGACCGTCTAGAAAGCCAAGGATACGAGGCAATAGGATATGCTGATGACATCGTCATTATCATTAGAGGCAAAAACGATTCAATAATTTCGGAAAGAATTCAATCAGCGTTAGAGGTGATAATGAACTGGTGTCGGTCTAAGAACTTAAACATAAACCCAAGCAAGACTAAGATAGTACCATTCACAAACAGAAGAGAGGTCAACATTACACCTCCCTCAATAAATGGAACACCTATACCCCTTTCAGATGAGGTAAAATATCTAGGTATTATATTAGATAGCAAACTCAACTGGAATAAACATATAGAAAGGACTCATGCCAAAGCACTAAAGGCGTTTTGGGCCTGTAAAAGCTTGTTTGGCAGAAAATGGGGACTAAAGCCCAAAATGATTTACTAGTGCTACAGAACAATCATTCTCCCTATAGTCACATACGGATCAACGGTATGGTGGACTAAGATCTTACAACGTAAAGCACAGCTTACGCTACAAAAAATCCAAAGGCTAGCTGGTCTTGGTATCACAGGTGCTATGAAAACCTGTCCTACAGCGGCAATGGAAATGTTCCTAAACATCCCTCCTATACATCTCCAAATAAAGAAGGAGGCTATTAAAGGGGTGATACGCTTACAGGAGAAAAATAATTACAAACCAGGGGATTTTAGAGGTCACCTCTAAATCCTAAGGGACCCAAAAATGGAGATTTTAACTTCCACTATTTCGGACGCCATGCCGACAAAATTCAACTTTGAAACCCCTTTCAAAGTCATTATCAGGGAACGCAAGGACTGGCAATCCATGCTATCTGACATAGAAGAGGGGTCAACCATCTGGTATACAGATGGATCGCGCACATCTGAGGGGACAGGAGCCGGAGTCAAAGGGCCTAACTTCGCGGTTTCAAAACCACTCGGTAAAGAAGCCACAATCTTTCAAGCCGAGCTAATTGCAATGGAGCTATGCATCCAAGAAAATATAAGGAGAGCTCATCGCAACAAATCTATTTATATCCTATCGGATAGTCAGGCGGTTCTCAAAGCTCTTGCGTCCAATACATGGATCAAAGATAGTATGGGACTGCCTTCAAAACCTTATAATCCTGGGGAAAAGGAATAATGTAACCTTAATGTGGTTACCAGGACATATGGGAATTGAGGGAAATGAAGAGGCTGATCACCTACCAAAAATCGGTGCTCAATCTAATTTTATTGGTCCAGAACCTTTCTGCGGAAAACCAAAGGGGTACTTCAACACTATAATTAGACAATGGGTAGAACAAGAACATAAAATCTACTGGAATATACATCCAGGCTTGTCAATCTCAAAAAAGCTGATCCTACCACAAAAGAACAAAGTGGAGGATATCCTAAAATTCAGTAAGAAGGATATTAGTATTCTAATCGGCCTAGTGACGGGGCACAGTGGAGTAAACCACCACCTCAAAAACATGGGCTTAGCTGAAACCGACATCTGTCGCCTTTGTCTCGAAGAATCGGAAACGACAGAGCACATTCTATGCCACTGTGAAGCAGTAGTTAGGAAAAGACACAATCTTACTGGGAAAGGGTTCCTTTCTACCGAAGAACTAGCCAATATGGCTCCCTTAAAGATCATCAGATTAGCTAAAGCTACTGAGATATGGTAGGGTGAAGGGGCAATAAACGCACAATAGGCCGAGAAGGTCGCAGTGCTCTCGCATGATCCCCTATTTAAAAAAATAAATAAATAGCTGATAAATGATCACTATTTTGGTAATTTAGCTAAATTAGCGTATGACACACAGCCGCTTAATGATAATTTAGGCCTTAATTATAATTTAGCTGCGCTATGCGTCAATGGTATAAGAAAGAGATTCAAAGGCGAAAGTTGCATCAGATCGGTCATACTTTGAGATGGCCAGAGAAAAACATCACGAAACAAGCTCTGGATTATAGTCCTCGAAGAAGACGTCTGATTGGTCGACCATGTAGCACGGAGAACCGAGCAGTTGAACAGAAAACCAGAGAAATAAAAAATTCCTGGCGACACATTAAGCCCGATGCTCAGGATCGCGCCTTGTAGAAGAGAACTGTTTCCTATGCTCCTATTGGGGGTCTTAACAGGAAATCGGTTGATTGATGAGACTTCAGGGTCTCATCTCATGGTGACATTAAAAAAGATTGTTCAAAAACATATCGAACTTATAAGTGATAGGTATTGTAGGTATAGCAGAAAGAAAGAGTGCATATCGAGCATGCGACTTTTAATTTTTATTATGTTTTTAATAAATATTGACGTGCATTGATTACATTTATATTTTGTTGCAGTTTATTTTTAGAGTATATTTGAGCTAAAACTACTTTATTTCATTCCATTTATTTCGTGTCTTTTCAAAACAATAATCTTATTATTTCCTAATAAATCTTTACATTTAATCGCTCAGTACTGATATTTTCTACTCTTATTTTCGAAAGGAGAGACATTTTTAAACATTTGAAATATAATGTCTTCTTGGAAGACGCATATGAGAAAGCTAAAAATAGTAAAATAAAATAGAGAATTAAAAGCGCGCTATTTCAAATATTGCTTACTTGCCTTGATTGACGATGATGTCAATGATTTTTATATTGTATATTTATTTCGTTTTTATGGGAGCTGAAAAAAGGCCGAATAATCATAATACATAATTTCACAATATTTTTACATGTATAGATTGTTCTAATTACAATACTTTTCGTACAGTCGTTTATAATAATATGATAATAAAAATGTTAATTGTCGATAATGAAACTAATTTCATTATTAAATTTTATTTACAGAGTTTGTTCCAAGTAAATAGCACCTTTGAAACAGAGAATCTTTTTTTTTCATATAAGCTTATCTATATTTTTTTTACTTTTATCTACATATTTTTATTTTCTACAGCCGGTCATAATGTTGTTAAGTTTTTCATGGTTTTTTTTTCTTCAAAATTTTATTATTAGTATAAGTTTTAACAGTTTAAGATAATAAAAATAAATTGTTAAATTTTTTAATACATAATTGAAAATTAATAATTCAAGTAGAAAGATTGTTGTGGATTTCCACTACTATTCTAGTAAAAGTTGTTATTGAGAAACCAACTCGATTACTGTAGAGAAATTGATAGAAAAATTGAAAGAGAGAAAAATATTGGAATAAAAAACTTGTTAAAAAAACGGTGTGCATTATCTACTTAAAATTAGAAGTTTTTTTGTTGAATTATTTTTTTTTTAATTAGATTTTAAAACATAACAGCAGTCTGACTTAAATATAAAGTGATTTTGTCTGAAATCTTTGTTATTTACGTAATTATTGTTCTCAGACAATTTAACCATCGTCGGTTATTTAAAATTGATAAATGCAATTTTCTAAATGCTTTAATTTTTTTTTTTTGTGTTATTTTTTTTCTCCATTCTTATATTGAAACATAGTCCTGTGGAAAATTCAATTATTTAATTAGCTAGTTAATTTTGAATTTATAACAATACAATACTTAAGAGAGAACATGAAAATATTTTATTATGGAATAAGCGATTAGATCAAATTTCAACTAGTTTTATAAAACAAGCAACCAAAACTCATTCACCTTAACTAATTCTTAACAGTCCCCGTATTATGAAATAAAAGGAAACTATTTTCATTGTAAATCCGGTTTTTGACCGACGACCACTATTTGAGGCCACAGGATTTCGAAAATAAAAAAATCAGTGGCGTGCCGTCTATTGATGCAAGAGAAGCAATACTTCCCTTTATTCAGTGTTCATATGAAAACTTATTACAAAACTTCTTTAAAATAAAGCTCGCAATATAAAACTTTATACAGACAGTTTTTTTTCAAGCCTTTTACGAATTCTGACCAACGAAAGTTCATAGCCTTCCACAGGGAAAAATAGGGTAGATGCGATATAAAAAACGCATATACGAGATCGCCGGCCAATACGAGCAAAATTTTCGCACGCGAAGAGCGCGAATTCGACTTTAAAATGAAGGGAAGGTGCATCGCAGCAATTGCTTCCACCAAATGGTCTCAGTCGCAAGCTGTCCCAGCAAACAATTTAACGAGCGCTCGCAAATAACGATCTTAAAACGAGCATAAAATGGCACAAAACAAATATACTGCATGATGATCTTAAGCAAACCAAACAAAAATGTTCAACATCGATCTTGTTATATAATAGCAGTTTTCATTTCACCGTGCGCATGAACGGAGCCATATCGATATATCAAATGCAAACAGTGGAAAACCTGGAGTTTGCAGAGGAGACCGCGTGTGATTGTGTGTCTAGCTCTTTAATTAATCGTTAAACTTTGATAAAAATAGCGTTTATGAATCGTTAACGATATTCATTAATGAATCAAAATAAAAATCATTAACGACACACTAATGATTCATTGATAACGATTATACCACATCGGTCAATAAGTCCGTAGGATGACCCACAGATGGCACCTCTCTGGCCGAACCAGAGAGTACCAACTTTCAGAAGCGACGCGTCAAAATTTCATGGCATTCTGATTCTTTGTTTACAAGCTACAGTGCTCGAAGTGACGCTACTTTTGTTATTTTTAAAAACATGGAAAAATCCGAATTTCGTGTTTTGATAAAACATTGCTTCTTGATGGGAAAAAACACCGTTGAAACAAGAGCATGGCTTGAAAAGTGTTATTTGGAATCTGCTCCGTCGAGACAAATGGTTGAGAAGTGGTTTGCCGCGTTTAAATGTAGTCGTAGCTCGACTGAGGACTTGCCCCGCAGTGGAAGCTGTTACTCCAGGAAACATTAAAAGAGTCCACAAAATCGTTTTGGCCGATCGTAAAGTGAAGTTGCAAGAGTTAGCAGACACTCTAGAGATATCAAAAGGCCGTGTGCACACAATTTTGCATGGGCATTTGTCGATACGGAAGCTCTTTTCTAAGTGGGTGCCACGTTTGTTCACAGTGGACCAAAAACAACAACGTGTTGACGATTCGGAGGCCTGTATGAAGCTGTTTCGACGCAATAAAAAAGATTTTTTGCGGCGGTGTGTGACAATGGATGAAACTTAGATCCATGATTTCACACCAGAGTCAAATCGGCAGTCATCCGAGTGGACAGCAGCGGGAGAACCGCGACCAAAAACTCAAACATCGGCTGGCAAGGTAATGGCTTCAGTTTTATGGAATGCACATGGTATATTATTCATAGACTACCCTGAGAAGGGAAAGAGCATCAATACCGATTATTATATACCATTACTCGAACGTTTGAAGCGAGAAATTACTGCGAAACGGCCACACATGCAGAGGAAAAAAGTACTGTTTCATCAAGACAATGCTCCGTGTCACAAGTCGATCAAAACAATGACAAAATTGCATGAATTGGGCTTCGAATAGCTTCCGCACCCACCGTATTCTTCAGATCTAGCCCCCAGCGACTACTGGCTCTTCGCAGACCTGAAAAAAATGCTCGCTGGCAAAAGATATGGCTCAAATGAAGAGGTAATATCCGCAACTGATGCACATTTTGAGTCGAAAGACAAGTTGTTCTACAAAACTGGTATCGAAAAGCTAGAGAGGCGTTGGACGGATTGTATCACTCTTGAAGGAAACTATGTCGAAGAATAAAGCAAAATTATACCGAAAAAACTATATTTTCTTTGTTATCCTACGGACTTATTGACCGATGTGTTAAACTTGCTTATATACTCGTTTTTTGTAAGCGTTTTACAATTCATTAATGAATTGTTAAAAGTAATTCAAAAACGAATGTCCGTTTAGTCCGCTTGCTGAATCGTTAATGACTCGTTAACGATCAAATCGCTCGTATATATAATTCATTAACGATTCTTTAACGGATTTTTTTTTTTGCTGGGATCTTATTTCTTCGATCAAAGCACTACCAGTATGAAAATTTCGGTACTAGCCTAAAAATTATCGGGAGGGAAAACGTGATCTGGCAATATTGCCTATATTTGTCGTGCTTTGAGAAGAAACGAATCGGTTTAGACTTTTTTAAAACGGGCGACATCTTTTTTTTTAGATATCTTTACTTTTTGTTAAGAAAATAAAAACTATAATATATTAGTTTCAATTAAGGCTTGTATTAACTAATTATTCAACATTAAATAATAAAAAAAAGCTTTCAGTTTCTGTCAAAGAAAGACGACACTATAGGATTTCATCGAATTTTGGTCCGTCTTTTTTTTTGTAATTTGGGGAATACGTGATGTTAGTTCATCGGTTGATGAACAATCCTAGAAGATTGTGTCTTTTTCGTGCTACTGCTTCGCAGTGACATAGGATATGTTCTATCGTTTCTGAATCTTTGAGACAGAGTCGGCAGATGTCGGTTTCAACTAGACCCATATTTAAATAATTTTGATCCGTTACCACCCTAGCAAACAAAATGCCATATATTGTAGAGGATTGAATAATATAATTTATGAATGTAGACGCTTTAAGCTACTG
Source organism: Chorisops tibialis (assembly GCA_963669355.1). NCBI lineage: Eukaryota > Metazoa > Arthropoda > Insecta > Diptera > Stratiomyidae > Chorisops > Chorisops tibialis. The sequence goes on along the minus strand of OY770262.1, from coordinate 117,528,145 downwards.
TGTGGTAGTAGGTGTGAATGTGGATCGTTTTTTATGTATAGTTTGTTTGTAATGTAATGGTTCTAGCAGCGGATCAGAGAGGTTTTAGTATTATTTATAATACAAGCATAACAAACCAATATATCTCAAAAATAATTGCTTCCCTTAGCTATAAGGTCACGCCACGCCACTGAAAAAAAAATTTAATTGTGAAGTGTGTCTGTGCGATTTAACGGTAGCCTCAACAGAAAAAGGTGGGGCTGATCGCGAAAGATCTGTGACATCGCTCACAATCGCCTGATGGAGCAAATAACCAAAAATACTTCGAGAGTTCAGTTAACAGAACAAGTAATTAGTGAAAAATACTATGATGTTCGGCAGCAGTAGAGTTAATGTGTGAAGATTTAACTACAAATGCTACGATTGTGAACAGGAAGGGCGAGATTTCTACCAGTGATCATAGCGGCCTTAGTAATTAATTAACTAATTAATAATTGGTTTGGCGAACGTTTTCACAGTGCATTTTGAATTGAAAGGAAAGAATTCCGGATTCTACACTCTTACGCTTTATTATTCGTGACGTTTCGGTCTCTGCTGAGACCTTTATCAAGCTGATCGACAATTACAGAAGACTAATAAAAGATGTTATTATTATTATATTATGCACATCTTTATTAGAAAGGTGACATATAGCACTTTACTCATTAAGAAGGGCAACTCACTCATCTGTCACAGCTGTTAGAAAACGTCTCTTCTTCATCTTTCTAGCATCAAAAAACTTTTACAAAATGGGCAGCTCCAGTACATTCTTAATCATTATAGCCCTAATTATGTAAAAAATGAAATTATTACCTGAGATAATTTTGATCAAAATTTTGGTCATTTGGCTAAATTAGTGTATGAGGCACAGCCAGCTTATGATAATTTTGCAATAATGAATAATTTACCTGTGCTAAGTGTCACCGGAATTAGATCTACCCTTGAATTAGCTGGCTTATACCATTGACATATAGCGCAGCTAAATTATAATTAAGGCCTAAATTATCATTAAACGGCTGTGTGTCATACGCTTACTTAGCTAAATTACCAAAATAGTGATCATTTAGCAGCTAAATCATCTCGTCATGCTCTCAGCTAAATCATCTCATTTAGCTAAATCCTCTCAATTTTCTCATAATTTAAGCTATAACGATGAAAAATGTAGTACTAGAATTGGAGCTTTTATAAAAGCTTCGTCGTGCAAGAGAGAAGAAAAGTCATTTTCTGACAAAATCTTGGAATCGTGATGTAAACGCCTAGCCAGGAAAAATGACTCGCAAACGATTCTAAAACAGGACAAAGGTTCGTTTTTCTTCTTTTGTCGCCTTCCTTGCAAAATTTGATTGCCTATTGGCTATGCAATTCAACTTTATAAAATTATGACAGATGAGTGAGTGGCTCTTCTTAATTAGCAAAGTGCTGTGTGTCACCAATCTACTAACGATGAAGACGAGCTAAATTACGAATAAGCCAAATTATAATTAGGACCGCTATGTGTCAATGGTATTAAATGGAAACTAATGTCATTTTCATCAAATACTTAAAGTACAATTCGTTATCAAAACGGAGGATCGAAATTGCGGACATGCAAGTTACATTTAAAATGGTTGCGTCAATATCATGGACGAAAACAATTTGATCGCCTGAAGCCAGCGTAGTGGCAAAATTTACGAGCTGGAGATTAACAATCAAGACCAGAAGTCTAGCAGTGTGCGAGACATGGCTGGTTTCAAACGATGACATCGGCATTTAGACTATCTTTTCAAAAACGATTTCATAAAATTTTCAAATGGTTCACTTGTCAACGTTATGCAGAAGGTCGTTAGTGGAGAGATGGGCTTGTACGCACCGTGCACTTATGGAAAACAATCTCGGAAGGTTTTCCGCAAGCAAGACCACCACAGTAACGTATGTTAAGTCATGGTTCAAAAGGAAATACATGGTGGTTTCTGTAAACGATTTCACGCACTTTACTAACGAGTGAAAAAGAATTATTCTAGATATGCAGAGCATTCCCGGAAATTGTTGCATTCTCTCCGACAGCAAGGCTGCGCTTTTGGTACTCCAATCTTACAGGACTACGTCCAAACTAGTGTCCATTTGGATGTAGATACAATTTGATCGCCTAGCGGCCATAACAGAAGTTTTTCTAATTTGGATACCGCGTCATAGCAACCTGCTAGGTAACGAGACAGTAGACACGCTTGCATGGCAAGGATCTGCAAAAATCAATCCCACTAGGAAGTCAGTCGATGTAGCATCAACAGTGCTGAAGACTAGCTTCAAACCAACTATTTTGGATTCTTTCTTGACGGGGTGGCGGCAGCTGGACAGCTGTAGAACGGCCAAATCCTTTTGGGAAGAACCGAATAAAAATATTACAGCTCAGTTATTACAACGTAGTCGCTATAGTATACGAACTATTGTCGGCCTGACCACAGGTCATTGCTTGCTAAAGCTGCACGCATTTAGGATGCGGATCGCGAGCGACAGTCTTTGCAGAGGTTGCGAGGAAGACGAAGAATCTATCGAACATTATCTTTGTCACTGTCCGCAAATCTCCAATGTCGTCTACTTTGCTTAGGCTCTAGATTCTTCTCAGAACTAGACGACCTCAGAGGCATCCAACATTCGAGCCTGCTACGGTTCGCAAACCGAACCAAGTGGTTAGTACAAGAGGAGTTTTATAATCTATAGGGGGACTGCAATGGACCCAGCTAGATGGCCCTAGTGCATTGTGATTCTATGGAACTACCCTCCTACAACCTAAAACTGAACCTTCTACTTCTACAATGGCACTACAGCCCAAATCGGACTTTGGCCTCCTGAAATTCAGGTTCCTTAACATTTTTCATTATTTATTGCGGAAGGGTTGTTAGCCCTTCGCACAAACCTCTATCTACGAATTTTTCATTTTCGTAGATTGAGGTAACCAAGGTATACTCAAGCAAGTAGTGTGCTAGAATTTTGCGCCGACCGGGATTTGAACTCACGACCTTCGCATTACAAGACCAGCACGCTACCTACTAGGCTACACCCTAGCTAAAACTAAACCTACACTCTGTTTACTTAGTATTCAATGAAGTCGTTTAGGGAAATCCATGCGTCATTTTCCTCAGATTTCGGAAAACAAATTTCAAGTGTGATATGTTATAATGGGAGAGAATATTGCTTGGAAGATTTCTAGAATTTTCGCAGAAGTATAGGTGATCAAGTCGGGGCTACGGCACCACCCGAACACAATGGAATTGTTGAGCGGATAAATCGCACCGCAATGGAGAACGCTCGAACAGCTCTTGTTTATATTTGGAAAGAAATGTATTGAAGAGCGTTGAGAACATAATGAACAGCTGTAAGTTTTGGCCCAGACATACCAATGAAAATTATATTAAATTTTTTCAATTAAAATTATATTATAATTAGGGCAGTGAGAAACAGTAATGCCAAAAGGTTATACAATATTTTTTACCCTCTTCTTGTTGTTGACTGAAAAAATCGAGGAAAACTCCCCCTATAGGATGGAGGCAGTAGAATACACATACAGCCAGTTCTGCATGCCCTAAAAAGGACAAATGAACACTAACTGGATCATGGGAATATCACCCGTGATCTTAAAATCTAGCTGATATGAGAAACGCATATTGCACCTCGGATACAAACGGCTACGGCATTCGAAAACGGACTATGAAAACGTTTAAATATTGAATGACATGGGGCACTATAATATCCAAATCTTTGGTCAGGGTCTTGGTCAGGTGGACAGGATCAGAAGAAGAACGAGCCCCGAGTGGAAACCCCATTCTGTACGTTGGTCCTGAGTGTAAGGCCAAATATGGCGTAGCGGTCGTAGTTGAATAGGTTCAACGACAAATCTTTTGACCACCTTCGAGCGTGCTCCAAGAGGTGATATTATTATCATCTCACGAGATATGCACGACCAGGTTGCCTCTGACAGCACTGGATTAGAACACATAATGGGGAAGCATAGTGACCCTTGGGTCGACGAGTCACGACCTTGGATGAAGAGACCCGAAAAAGGCGAATTATTTGCGGAGTTTTGTAGTACTCGGCAAATGGTCAACGGAGGGATCCTTTTTTCACATAAGAGTCCCCATAAAACACCTCGGGTTCTCATGATGGTGTTACTCAGAACCAAATCGAATATTTGGCGATAAGTCGCCAATGGGGGAGCGATCACTACTTGACGGTTGCCTGCTAGAGATTGCACACAGCAGCTATCTGAGCGCAGGATTAATGTGGATGAATTTTGAGACCCCAACAAAAAATACGAAGAGTCATCCATATTCGGCGGATATGAAATGTGTACACTGAATTGAGAGGCAACCAGAAACACATTTGTAACAAGTGCTGAAGAATCTATGGGATATGCGCAAAGCGACGAGAAACTCTGCAACACATAGAAAGGATCGGAAAAAAGCCGAATTAGCAACATCTCTAAATCGGAGGTCGACCAAAGAACTTCTGGCTTGAGACGGGACTACCGCGATGCTCATATACAGCTTAAGAAGGCTGTTAGATGCCACAAGAGAATGGCCATTGAAGATCTGACCAATAAGGCAGAATCAGCGGCTCACCTTGGGGATATGGGTTCGCTATTTAAAATTATGATATAGTTGACGAACAGGATTTCATTGCCAACCACCTGGATGATGTCAACGGAACTCACCATAATATGAGTGAACACCAGTTGCAGCGATGGAAGGAATATTTCTCTGATATTTTAAGCATCTTGGCAGAGGAAGATATTCCATCCAACCACAACAATCCTCTATTGGGGACGATCCCCCAGATAAGTAAGAAATAGTTTCCGCCATTCGGTCAACGGCGGGAAGGAAAGCTCCAGGTATAGACGGACTACTAACCGAATTCTCCAAAGCGAACCCGGAAATAACAACCGATATACTCCTCTCACTTTTAACCAAGGTGTGCAATGAAATAAGATATCCGGTAGATTGAAAGTAGGGCGCAATTGTGGAAATTCGGAAGAAGGGCGACCTTCGGCGTGGTATATGTCGACTTATTGATGTATTGAAAATCATGGCTAAGGTAATTCTCAATAAGATTAATGATGTTGTAGAGAGCACTCGCGAAGTTTATCAGGCTGGATGCCGTAAAGGGCCGTCTTGTGCAGATCATACAAACATTCTACGGAAAATATTGGGGCATTCCGCCGAAATGGGTTCGCCACTACATCTAATGTTTGTGGACTTCGAGAAGGTTTTCAACAGCGTTAAGCGAAATTACATATGGAGTGCTTTGCGTAGGAGAGGTATTACAGATAGGGTCATAGCTATGACTAGAGAATCTTACGAAGATGCAAGGTGTCGCGTCTTACATAAAGGTTGAGAGCGACCTCTTATCTCTCATTCTCGTACATGGCGTTCTTACAGCTTTTGCTCGCGTCGTATTCAACTTGGACGGCGAGTGCGCGGGTCATGATCGGCGGGTGGTCGACGATTCTCTTTCCGCTCAATGTTTTCGATATTGTTCGCTTGCTCTTGTCTAATAAAAAAAAATTTTTGCGAGAATGAAATGGAAAGATCAGATTAAATGTTCACTGTAAGCTTGAGAGAGAGGAAGCACACGTATCGGAGATGAAACACGAGTGTGTTTTCGGCAATTTTCGGAGCCGGATCGTATTTTTAGCTGAGTTGTCCTACTATGTGTATACTATGGCCGCAATGCTGTCTTAGCAGGAAATTGTTGTTGTGTACAAAAAAAAGAGTCCTTACTGAGGGCAAAACCAAATCTCTGAAACTCAAATGTGTAAAGACAGTGATTCTGATGCCAAGTTTGATTGCCTGCAAGAAATCAAGTTGGCATCTGCTTGCGGTATTCGTATTTTGATTCTACATTTGGCGAAACAGTTGTTTCTCGCATGTTTCGCAATTGCGAATTGCAAATATCTTCTACAATGGCGCTACAGCCCAAATCGGACCTTGGCCTCCTGACAGCCCTTCGCACAACCCTGTTTCTACGAATATTTCATTTTCGTAGAATGAGGTGACCAAGGTATATCTAAGCAGGCAACGTGTTGGAATTATATATTACGCCGACCGTGATTTGAACTCACGACCTTCGCATTACAAGACCAACACACTACCCACTAGGTTACACCCTAGCTTTTTGCAAATATATTATTGCAAATATATTATTATATTATTTATTAATTGTACTCGAAATATTTTTGCAAATCAAACTCAACGGTTTCAAGGCAACAACACCTGGACAAAGTTCTTTTTACGATGAGTCGCTCAGTTAAACAATGACTCTAGATACAAACTAGTCTAAAATTCAACGATTTCATCCATCAGAGAGATAGTTTTAGGACCCTCCGTTCTCGTTCATTCTTCAAATATTAATTTTCAGTTCATATACGTTCGTAGTAGTTCAGCAGGAGGCCAGAGGAATAAACAAGTTCTGGCAACAGCTTAAGGCGGATGCTCAGGATCGCGCCTTGTGGAAGAGAGTTGTTTCTGTCCTATGACCCTATAGGGGGTCTTAACAGGAATTTGATTGATTGATACTTTTGGAATTTTTCGTACTAGAGGTTAAACTATTTCTCCGAAAACCCATACTTTGTGAAGGAGGTTTACTTCCCTTCCCAATTGTGGTCACTCTTATGATTCTATCGAGAGAAATAAATAGCGTCCATGGCAAAGATACTGTGAGCTAGAAATCATAATAAAAGTTTGCCCATAGTTTTCCGACAATCTTGTCCAAAACTTTGTAGCTACAATTTTGGGGAATTATTCAGAGTTCTTTTTTCAATTCAAAAAAAAAAAAAAAACAAATTAATTAATTAATTTTTTTGTCATTAGCTTTAGGAATTAATGAGAAAGAACAATAACAGATTTGAGTAATGATTAAATTGAGTACCGCTTGAATGCCACTAGCGTGTCCCTAGGCGTACATGTATAGGGTGGGTCATCCATTGGTTTCTTTTTAAATCATAGGTTATTTTGAAACTGAAAGCTGTTTCCCGCTCGAAATCTTGACAAAAAGTCAGTATCATACCTCCGCGGAACGAAGTGAATCGCTTTACACTTGAACAATGTTGGAAAATATTGAAAACTTATTTCCAAAGTGAATGAGGTGTAGCCTAAACAGTGCGTTTTTTGGCGTTTGGCGATGTCAATTGGCCGCCTCGGAGCTGCGATTTGACCCCTTTGGACTTTTTTTTTCTGGGGAACCGTAAGGACCGATGTTATGCCAACAATCCAGAAACGATTTAAACACTTAAGGCCAATATCATCCAAGCAATCCGTCAGCTGCAGCCCGAAACCATCGATATGGTCTTGGAATGAAAGAATGCGCTACTGCGAAGCCAGCCGAGACAGCCACTTGAACGAAGTTGTATTTCATCATTAATGGAAATGTTTGTTCTTACTAATGAAGCCATAATACATGGAAAAAAATTAATTTTCTTCATTTTATTGCATTTTTAAAAAGAAACTTGTATTTGGCCCACCCCATAATTCCATTTTAATACCGTTGCGCTGGTATTAATATGTGTTTTCCGGAGTTTGAATTCAAGACGGGTTGTAATCCAACAAGGGGTTGAATTTCGAACAGTACAATCAGAAACAATAAATGTAACAATGATAGCTACATATAATTAAAAAAAAGGAATTACCAAAAAGATTAAAATTTACTGTACAACCCTCGGTCCGATACATTATTTATTTACCATTAACATGAATTTATGAAACGGAATTCTTTAACACATGCAAATTCCACATTATTTAATAATATCAATATTAATGTTTATCTATTTTTAAATTCGAATTTAATCGGCTTCGTATGCCTGAATTATTGCTATAAGCATTATCAAATTTCATTATTCCATAATAATATAAAATCATCTACTTTCAAAAATTCAATTAAATTAACAAAAATATGAAAACAATTTCACTAATAATCATCTCAAATTTGATAAAAATGTAACAATCTAGTAAATATATCTTATGTACATAAAAAGATATTTTTGTTTTTGATTTTCAATCTAATTATCAACAATAAATCTCTCTTTAAAAATTCCAATGGGTTTAATTTTTTTTTTTTCATAATTTTTCCTAAATACGCCATTTAAGGATTTTCCATTTTTAATTTTGATCCAAACAAGTTAAAGTTTTTCTTTTCGATTTAACTTAGCACAAACTTCATTTTCTTATTATTTATTATATTTCAATAATAATTGCCCTTTAATTTTTTAACAAAAATTATATATCAAATTATTTTTTTTTTTCGTATTCGTTTCAATAAGAAATAAAAGATGCGATGAGATTTTTGTAGCTTTGCACATTGCTTGGATCTGATAGTTAAGACTGTTGTATCGAACTCAAAAATGCCGGATCGACAGAAGCAACTTTAGCCGTTAAAAATGCATGCATACAAAATAGTAAACTTTGTAGCACTTGACATTCAAGTTCCTGTTAATAAAAAAGAAATGGAAATTAAGGAGAAGAAATTTATGGAAAAAATTATTTTCGAAAAGAGTTAGAAACAGCCAAATTAACAAACGAAACTAATTAAGACCCGAACTGTCGTTTTAATTATTTTCCGTTTAAAAGCAAAATTTTCTAAATGAAGTTAAATGAAATTACATGGAGAAAAAACCGGACACTTACTTTTGTTTCGATTGCACGAGTTTCGTGATCCTGAAAATGCAATTTTAGTTTGGATTTTCCATCGTCGCTGGAGCCACGTAATTGCGAAAATTTATATTGCCAAATAATGGTTGCATCAGCGCCTTCGGCCAACGAGAAGCCAGCTTGCCAGTCGAGTGTTAGACCGCCACTTTTGCCATGATGGGATACGGCAAAAGTTTTACGCTAAAATGACGGAAATTATAAGGAAAAATATGTTATGTGAAAGTTTCAGACAAGGCCGGAAACCCGCATGAAAAAGGAACTTCTTGTGTGAATTTTAATGTTGAAGCTACTACTATAGGAATAGCGGAAGCTTAAAAACTTTATACTTTACCCCCAATTTGATTACGCTCGTCACAATTGCTGCATTCCAACTGTTCTCGATTCGAAGGAGTTCTTGCCGCGTTTCAACACTTAAATATCGAGGTTCATGGCCAGAACTTTGTAACAGGAAACAATGCTGACGGGAATCTACGGTTTCCGACTCCTTAACAACTCGAAACATCGTCTGGTAAACTTTATAGGTAACCAAAGCCTTTGTTAGTCCGGCCACGTTCAGCTAAAACGGGAAAAGAAAAAAAGGAAGAAAATTTTGTTGAAATTGCAATAAGAAATTTCATATCGTTTTGAAAATACAAGAAATTCAATGGGTTTTAGTCCTTTGAGCATAGGCATTATGTGAAAAAGAAATCCATTAGCTTGGCCAGACACCGGAGAATTATGCGATGCAGTAATGAGGACGATTACTAGCGCATTGGCAAAATAAATCTCCAGGAATTTGTACGACTTCTAAGGACGATAGTGGATGTATAGTTGAACAGGGAAGGAATAAATTATTGAAAATTATCGCACGGTATGGATAGTTTAACTTTGAAAATGTGACAACATTCTTACTGTTAAGAAATTATTTCATTTTTTTTGAAAGGATTTCCTTGTAGGACACAATGTAGAGCTTTGAGTGAATGATGAGATGGTTTAGCAAAAATATAAACAAATCACACGAAAGTAAAAGAGTCTTTCTAATTCTTTCGTAAAAATTTGTAATACTTTATTATTCTAATAATAAAGTAATGTGATCGACACAAAAAAAATTTGCTACCCTGATATTCTTATACTCTAGATGAAATCTGAGAGTATATTGTGTTTGCCTTACCGTTTGTAACGCTAAGAAGTAATGCTCGCACAGAGCCGCCAAGGGTACAGAAATATTTGTTGTCGCTCAAAAACCTCGATTCCGAGTTGGTGTCTGTCCGTCTGTCTACAACATAACTCTCGAACGCTTTGAGCTATCGTGCTGAAAGTTGTTGTGTCATTTTTAGCAAAAAAGTAACTTTAAATTCGTGAACGGGTCAGATCCCCCCAATCCTTCTACCCCCTCTCATATAAATTTTACGAAATTTCGGAATTTCAATTAAATTAGTTTTCACCAAAACTGTTAAAGCTATCAGCTTGTGTACAAAGTATAAAAATAGAAATATCAATAACGAGAAAAAAATTTGTTTTGATCCGTATACTCCTTTTACCCCCTCCCATACAAATGCAAAATTTTTTTTAAATGCATTATATCGATTTCCGTTACAACTAGAAAAAGTATAAACTTAAAATTTTGCCAGATTTTTTTTTTTTTTAATAATTGCAATAAATGCTAAAAAAAATTATCAGCTCCTCTTCACTCCTTCTACCCCCTCCCAAATAAATATCTGTATTATAAATTCAAGGAAAGCATTTCTTCTTCGAACATATGAGAGCTATCGACTTTGAAATTGAAACAAAGTCTGGCGATAAAGATTATTGGGCTTTACGCCCAATCATAATTCTTTTATGTTTTTTTTTCACGTTTCATGGCTAAATAAGGATAGAAGCATAAAAATGCAAAAAAAAAAATCCGTACCGTTGAAGGTAGAATGTTCGTTTTTGGGTGGATTATTGATTGGGTAAGTGAGCTCCATTATCTAAATTTTGGGGAGTGTCAGGTCAAAGGGGTCAGCGGGCGGAGGAAAAGTGTAAAAAACTTCACTTGCTAATAGCTCCACCATGAATGCAGATAGGAACCTGAAAATCAGCAGAGGTATGAAGAGGATTGTGGGACAAACTTCAAAAATAATTTAATTTTTTTATCTATTGGGGTGCAAAAAGGGGGGCTAAGAACCAATTGTCGGCCGAATTTTTTTTCAAATGATTATATCTTCGAAATTACTTACTACAAAAAACTGATATTTTGAGACCATTAAGATGTCATATACAGTGACTCGCAAAACTGTTCATACAAATTAAAAATTCCACGTTTTTTATGTAAAAGCAAAACAACTGCGTTTTCTAAGACACTGTATCCTCACAGATTTTTGGAAATCATGTAACGCGATATTTCATAGGAATTTTGTGCAAATAGTATTGCAAAGAGTACAGTTGTTTGGTTGCAGTGGTGTGAACAGTTTTGCGTGCTGAACGAAATGTTTTAAATAAAAAGAGAAAAGACATTTTTTGGTTGATATTTCGGTGAGTTAGTAAATTATTATGTTATAACAAAAGGAAATAATTTAAATTAATCTAATAGAAATGAAAGTTAACCTAAAGAAAAAATGCCAAAAGCTATCAAAAAGAACGTGAAGACAGCAATTGCTCTTGACCTTCAAAAGAAGTACTCAGTTCGAAAAATTGCTGAAAAGTACTCTGTATCAACAGGATTCGTAAGCAAAGTAAGAAAAACGGTATAGGATTTGCGCGAAACGAACGTGGGCGACCAAGTAAGCTATCCGCACAGACAAAACGTTGTATCAAAAGATTGATTATGACTGAAGCGGTAGATACAGCTGTCCAAGCCAATGAGGTAATCCGCACCACTTTCAATGTTACAGTTTCCAATGATACTGTTCGAAGATGCCTTAAACCAAATTTTAAAGCAAAAGCAAAGGTAAAAAAACCACTTTTAACTGACCGCCATAAAAAGGCGAGGCTTCAGTTTGCCAGAAAATACAAAGACTGAACTGGTTACATGGTCTGACGAGTCAAAAATAAACAGGTTATGTTCAGATGGGCGGCTTTGGACGTGGGCGAACAAGCCCGTTGGCTTACAAGAACGTAATATTCAAAAAATCCTCAAATTTGGAGGTGGCTTATTAATGGTTTGGAGATGTTTCAAAGGTAACCAAGTTGGAATTTTAAGACGTATAAACGGTATTATGCGAGCAACAGACTATATTATTATATTAAAGGACTCATATCTACCAAGTCTTGATAGATTCGGCTGCGAACCTGGAGATAGCTTATTTATGCAAGACAACGATCCGAAACATACTGCTCGCATAACGGCCAAATGGCTGCAAGATCATAATATTGAGACTCTAAAATGGCCCCCACAATCACCGGATCTCCCTATAGAGAAAGTGTGGGGTTATTTGAAAATAAGGGCAATTGCAGGCAACAATGTTCCAAAAGACTGCGAAGAACTTTGAGTACGTGCTCAACAAGCGTGGAATGAGATTGATCCACAATATTTGGAGAACTTGTTAGGAAGTATAAAGGCTGTAATTTGTGCCAAAGGCGGGCACACTAAATATTAAATAAATAAAAAAGAAACTGGACTATTTAATTAGTCACAGGAGAGATGCAAAAGTGTTACAAAAATTTTTTTTTTTTAATTTTAGAAAAAAGGGTTGCTGTTATTTTTAAGTTTTGATTATCTACAATATAATCTATTTTCTGAAGTAATTTTAATTTTTTATAAATACATACTTATGAAGATTTTCCCAAAAATCAATTTCGATAACTTTTTATGAACATTTTTGCGAGTCACTGTAGATCTACCAGAATCAGCTTAGAAAGAAGCTAATTATTGTAAGGAGGAGGGTCAGGGGAAGTGCAAAGAAAAACACTTAACAATGAATATCTCGACTGTCTCTTAAACTATGTAATTGAAACTTGAAACGTATACTAAACTTTACTTGCAAAACATGAAAAAAATAAACTGCCACCAAGTAGGGCGAAACTTTATTATTCTTGGGACAAGTTGCAGATGAGTGGAAAGTCAATATGCAGGTTAGAGTGGTTAGGGAAGGCAAAGTCAAAGGGAGTTCTTGGGCAGGGCTGTTGTTAATTTAACAATATTTAATTCGTTTCTGTAAGCTTGGTTTTTATGAGGGGAGGAGTAGGGGTAATAGTAAGGGTGGGTGGATGTTAATAGATGTTAAGATGTTAATAGCTTTTTAATTAATTGCTTGAATCACGTCCAATATTCTCTGTATAGAATGTGTTTCATAGACGAAGTTGCATAGAATTTTCATAAAATTCGGTGTATTTTACATTCACGAAACCGAACATTTGTATGGGAGGGGGTAGAGACGGTAGGGGAATCGTAAAATTTGATACGTAGTTTTATTTCGATTCTCTTGTAAGGTGCTTGTATAAAATTTCAAGTACGTAACTTTTAGTTTGTTGGTTATTAGTTGATTCAATGAAATTGGTCGAAATCATAGTTTTGTATGGGAGGAGGTAGAAGGGCAAGCGCGATTTCAAAACTTTTAACGTAATTTCATTTCAATTATTTTTGTAAGTTCTTATGCAAAATTTCAAATTGAGAGCTTTTAATAGTTAGGTGATAATTGATTTCTTAAAAATGGTGGAAAAAATAATTTTGTATGTGAGGGGGTAGAGGTATTAAAGGTTTTCGACCAGTTAATATTTCGTATATTTAGGGATTTTTTTTAAATGCATTTCGCAAATTTTCAAGTTTCTACCTTAAAATTTCACTCAAAAATTTTCAGTTTATGTGTTTTTTTCAACGCACATGAAACACCTTGTGCACGTTAGACCGGGGGGGGTCGGTTTATAATAAATATGGATCAAGTTATTATTATTTTCCTGTGTACATTAAATAGAGGTATTCACATGCAAAATTTCAACTTTGTATCTTTCACCAGAGCCCTAAAAAATCACTCAAAGTTTTCGAAATTTTTGCTTATCACCTCCTTCCCCTTACACCTCCCAACTTAAAATTTTTATCAAAATTAGCCATTATTTAGTTCTACAATCTGACAAATTTTCGATTTGATATCTGTACTATTTTTTTAGATATAAGGATTTGTAATTTTGAAAAGTGCGCCATTTTTGAAATGCTCCCCATTTCCCCCCACTACTATTATTTCAACATTTTATATTTTTTTTGTATTTCCCTAGTATAGTTTAATATACGTTTTAAGTTTCAATTACATAGCTTAAGAGATAGTTGAGATATTAATTTTTAAGTGTTTTTCTTTGCACCCCCCCTGACCCTCCCCCTTACAATAATTTGCCACTCTCTAAGCTGATTCCGATGAAGCTATATGCCACCTTGACGGTCTCAAAATATGATTTTTTACGATAAGTAATTTCGAAGATATAATTATTTGAAAAAACAATTGAGCCGACAATTTGTTTTTAGCCCCTCCTTTTCGGACGCCAATGGATAAAAAAATTAAATTAAATTTTTAAAGTTTGTCATACAACCTTCTCTAAAAATCAGTACAGATGATTTTCAACTTTCTATCTACATTCGTGGTGGAGTGTAGTTTTCGACTTTTTCCCTACTCCTGCCTCCCCTTCCACCTAACAACCCCCAAAATTTAGAAAATAGAGCTCACTTACCCAATCAACAATCCACCCAAAAACGAACATTCTACCTTTAACGGTCTTGGAGATATGAGTCCATATGTACGGCGTACGGCGGGACGGATTTTTTTTTTGCATTTTTAGGCTAATTTAGTCATGAAACGCGAAAAAAAAAATTTCAGGGTAGCAGATTTGTTTTTTCTTGTGTCGATCACAATACTTTATTATTAGAATAATGAAGTAATATAACATGTGGACACAATAGTAGTGGGGGGAAATGGGGAGCATTTTAAAAATGGCGCACTTTCCAAAACTACAAATCGTTATATCTCAAAATTGAGTACAGATATCAAATCAAAAATTTGTCAGATTGTAGAGCTATATAGTCTTTAATTTTGGTAAATAAAAATTTAAGTTGGGAGGTGTAAGGAGAGGGAGGTGGAAAGCAAAAATGTTGAAAATTTTGATTAATTTTTTTAGGGCTGTGGTAAAAGATACAAAGTTTAAATTTTGCACGTCGATACATGTGTTTGATATATACATAGAAAAAAAAAATAATTTGTTCCAAAATTGTTATGCACCGAAGTGGGAGTCTAACGTGCACAAGGTGTTTCATGTACAATGAAAAAAACACATAAACTGAAAATTTTTGAATGAGATTTTAAGGTAGAAGCTTGAAAATTTGCGAAATGCATTTAAGAAAAATGTCTAAAAGTTTGAAATATTAACTGGTCGAATATCTTTAAAACTTCTACCCCCTCCTTATTTTTCGGCCATTTTTAAGAAATCAATTATCATCTAACAATTAAAAGCCATCAATTTGAAATTTTGCATTAAAAGTTACGAAAATAGTTACAATAAAATTACGTTAAAAGTTTTGAAATCACGTTTGCCCTTATACCCCCTCCCATACAAAAGTATGATTTCGACCAGTTTCATTAAATCAACTAATAACTAACAAATTAAAAGCTACGAACTTGAAATTTTGTACGAGGACCTTACAAGAGAAAGGAAATAAAATTGCGTCACAAATTTTACGATGCCCCTACCTCCTCTACCCCCTCCCATACAAATGTTTGGTTTCCTGAATGTAAAATACACCGAATCCTATGAAAATTCTATGCAACTTCGTCTATGAAACTGACATTCTATACAGAGAATATTGGACGTGGTTGACGCAATTAATTAAAAAACTATTAACATCCACCCACCCTTACTATCACCCCTCACCACGCCCCTCATAAAAGCTCAAACTTGCATATATAAACGAACGAAATATTGATATGTACTGGAGCTTTTGAACGTTTCTGCAAAGTGTTAAATTGACAACTGCCCTGCCTAAAAACGCCCTTTCACTTAGTCTTCCCTAACCACTCTAACCTGCATATTGACTTTCCACGCATCCGCAGCTTGTCCCAAGAATGATAAAGTTTCGCCCGACTTGTTGGCAGTCTAGTTATTATATATATATATTAACCTTAAGAAATAATAAAAATAAAACATAATACTAAGTGAGAAGAGAACAACAATAAACAAAAAACATAACAGGGCTACGATTGCGCGTAAAGCGCAATCTTACGATACTCTAGATGAAATACATAGAATTTTTGTGATCCCTAGAAATTTTGTATGGGGAGTGTTAGAAAGAATTATAGCATTGAACTAATTTTTCCCCATCATGCTAAAGTAGCTATAAAAATGTTTTATACAAAATGCTTACTAAAAAAAATGAATGGGAACTGAGAAAATTAGTGAGTTAGATTTAATGAAAATTTGCAGCTTGTATGGGAGGTGGTAGAAACAGTGGGGGGATTTTAGTAATTTTTTCAGACATAATTAGCAATATTACAAAATTGACATCCCTTAAATTTCAGACTAGTGCGATTCATACTTTTCAAGAAAATCGATTTTTTGTGAAGTTGTAAGACTGTGTCATATTGTATGGGAGGGGGTAAAAGCAGTGAAGGTAATCAAATAGTTTTTTCTGATCTTAGAGATAATACTAATTAGGTATTCATTATAAAATATGAGCTTGATAAATGTTATATGTTCTGAGAAAATCGGCTTAGAGCATTTCATGAAAAAGTGTATTTTGTATGGGAGGGGGTGGAAGGAGAGGGAGGAGGCAAATAATTTTTCTACCGTAGATTGAAATCATTATGAATGTAATATATCCCAAAATTCAGACTAATACCTTTTATACTTTTTGAGTAAATCCATTTATTGTCAATTTGCGAAAATGTGTCATTTTGTATGGGAGGAAGGAGTGAAGCTAATCGTCTAATTTTTTTTGACCTTACTAACAATTTTAAATAAATATTTGGTGCACAATTTGAGCTCGCTAAATTTTATACGCACTGAGTAAATTGGCTTAGAGTAATTTATGACAAGTTCAGTTTGTATGAGAGGTGGTAGAAGGAGGGGGAGGACACACGTAATTTTTTTACTGTAGATTGATATTATCATAGAAATAATATATTCTAAATTTCAGGCCAATAGCTTTTATACTTTTCGAGCAAATCCGTTTATTGTGAAATTGCGCAATTGTGACATTTTGTATGGGAGGGGGTAGAAGGGGTGGAGCGATTTGGCCCGTTCACGAACTTGACCTTACTTTTTTGTTAAAAACGACGTGTACAAAATTTGAACTTTCTAGCTCAACGCGTTCTCAAGTTAGAGAGGACACGGACGGACGGACGGACGGACGGACGGACGGACAGACGGACATCCGGTTTTGAGATTTTTGAGTGATTATATGAACTTCTGTATCATTCATTTTTTTCTCCGAGCCTTATTTCTTGGCGTTACAAACTTTGTGGCAAACTTATAATACTCTCAGATTTCATCTAGAGTATAAAAAAAAAAAAATATAATCAAATTCGTTTCGTGCCCATATAAACAATTTAAATATGTGCAGAAAATTGTTAGGGCAGCACTATTACAATTTATTTTGGCACCAAAACAAAAAATTTCGACGAGTTGAAAAAGAGAGGTGAATTCGCGGGTGTGGCGTCCAAGAAAAAAAAGTTTTGGGATTTGGCAAAAAGACTGTGATCGAGAGAACATCATTTATTTGAATAAGGATAAAAATATTAATAAACAATAATTTATAAAAATTCGTTTTTAAAAGAAGAAAAAAAAGTTTGGTGTAACATTAATAAACGATATTTATGAAAATACGTATTTAAAAGAAAATAACGAAAGTTTCGTGCGAAAATAATTTTGAGGATTTTAAACTAAAGCCCGTGAATTTAAAAATAGTGAATTTCTTCAGACAGGAATAAGAACAAGAAAAAACGTAACGTAACGGAGTAGAACAAGAAGAAAAAGGACTGGAAGCAGCAAGGACCCCAACAGAAACGTCGATAGCAAATAATTAAGTAATTAAGTTAAGTCATATTTTTTTTAAAATAATAAAAAATTAATAAATAACAAATTGAATTGAATTAAACTAAGTATTTTGCCTTAAGAAAAAAATCTTTATATTTCTATCCTAATTTTAATGGGTTATTATTTTTGTGTGTATTTAGGAATAGGTACTCAAACTCAGTTAGATGTAATTTCTCGACATGAGTGAGTGAGGAAGTCATGACAGGGCTTCCGGGCTTTGTCCGGAGGGATATGTATCGTATTCATGCTTGATACACAATTGTCCTATATTCTGCTGGTTTTTTTTTGATTATCTTCCGCTAATTTGGATTAGCGGGAGATGAAAACGTCTAGCTAAGCGAATATACCGCTTAGGGGTAGTACGGTATCACGATCCTTTTTCCGTTCCGATTTGCATCAGCACGAACTAGAATGAGAGATTCTTGGGCCAATGACCTACACCCAAGCTCATGAGCCACCGGCAAAATCGTGCTGCCCCGGCCTAAGAAATCCTCATTATCTGAAGAGGAATAAAGGATTTCCTTCATTTCGTTACAAGGGGTAGAAGTTCTGAAGGTATTCGATCAGTTAATATTTCATACAATATCATGTGTATTGAACAAAATAACTGAAAATTTTTTATTGAAATTTATGTTCCAAACCTGAATATTTTTGAAATTGTTAAAAAAATGCTTAGAAGCTTAAGATAATACCTGAATACCTTCAAAACTTCTACTTCCTTCCATACAAAAATATTTTTTCGACCGTTCTTAAGAAATCAATTAACACAAAACCATTAAAAGCTAATAACATGAAATTTCGTAAGAACAGTTTTAAAAAGTTGCATTAAAAGCTTTGAAATCCCTCTTGCCATTCTACCCCCTCAAAAGTATGATTTCGACCAATTGAGGGGTTCATAACAAAAACGACCTTTGTCAAAAAAGATTTATCTGATGACATCACATTCCATTGGTCTGCAATGAAACTAACACTATGCAAGCGTAAATGTGGATAAAGGGTCATTTTTGTGTGCTGAGAGATTAAGGCAAGAAAGTTAGGTGGTTCACTAAGAACGAAATCCGATCGATTTTTACGAAAATAGCCCTTGTCCTGTGAAATGGGTGGTTTTAGTAGTTAACTTGTACACGTTGTCTATGACCTTATGTGTTGATTTCATCTCTGAAAGCAATAACATACCTACTTAGTTGAAGAGATTGAGTTGGGACAGTATGATTTTTTAATTTTTCGTGCACAATCTTTGTTTGTGTTTTTCTTTTTTTTCGGGAAAGATTTACTTTCTTAATATTTTTGTTTGAAGCGTGCCTGCAAATTTTTCAGCTTTATGAAAATCTTCTTTTTTTTTAACAAAGGTCGTTTTTGACATAAACGATATCACTTTCAATAAATCAACTAATAAACAATATTTCAAAACCTACGAATTTAAAATTTTGTACCAACACCTTTTAAGCAGCAAGTCCAGCAGAGGGTATACGACACAAGAGCCGCCATGGTTTCGAATCTAGTAACATACCTTGTTCTACTGGATTTTTCTAAAGCCTTTGATCTTGTAGACTATAAAATAGTCCTTGACAAGTTATCATCAAATTTTAATTTCACCCCTAGCGCCATAAAACTTTTGCAGAATTTTTTGTATTACCGCTGGCAGGAAGTGCAGCTCGGTGATGATGTCTTTTCTTCTCTACCGCAAGAGATTGCGGGGCGTACCACAAGGCTCTATACTGTGTCCATTACTGTACAGATTCTACATCAATGATTTGTCAAACGTACTGCAATACTGTAAAATTCATATATACCCCGACGATGTTCGGCTTTACTTGGGTAGACCGGTGGGCTTTATTGCTGACAGTGTTGCACTTATTAACGACGATATCGCCAGAGTTTTTGGCTGGTCAACCGAAAATAGAATAATACTTAATGAGAAAAAGTCAGAGTGTATCTATTATCCGGGAATTAAGAATCTTGAATCATTAAATTTGCATAGTATTATGATGAATGGTACATGTCTTGTTTTTCGTTCTGTTTTCAAAAATCTAGGAATGACGCTTAACTCTTATATGACCTGCTGCAATCATGTATCTACCGTTTTAAGAAAAGTTTACGGTGGTTTGCGTAGGCTATGTCATTTTGCTATCATCTTGCCGTTTAGCATTCGACTTGCGAAATCCCTAATAATTCCTTTCTTCACGTATGGCAGTTTAATATTTCTTAAACTGCAATATATTTGCCAACGTAAATTAGACATTGCCTTTAATGATTGCACACGCTTTGTTTTTCTGTTGCGAGGCCGGGATCATGCATCATCTTTCAAACGCGCTGTACTCGATTGTACGCTTTCGGTATATTTAAAACGTAAAATTCTCATAATTTTCAAGGTTTGGTTTGGGTTTATTTATACAGGCGAGCCATTTTATTTGGGTAACTTCATTATAGCCTTGAACTCAATTGGCCCCCTTTTTCAGCTTCTTGTTGCGCGTTTTTTTTTTAAATCTGTAAATGAGTGGTCTTACTTCGTTCAAGCAATTAGACATTGGAATAACATTCCAGAAAAAGTTCGGCGTGCAGTTGATTCTGGTGTATTCAGAAAGCTTGTATTGACAAATGTATTGTAATTTTGTTTTTTTTTTTCTTTGTATTTCTCTAAAATTTTCGCTTTCTTTTTAATTGTTCATTGCAACTCATGAACTATTTTGAATAATTTTGCTAAACTTATCATTCACCAATTTTTATTTTGTTTAGTTTCTATTATACTATTTTATTTTAGTTTTTATTATTATAATTTTCTTACTATATACCTAGTCGTGCCATAAGTTCTGTCACACGTATATGGGCAATTTTTGTATAAATGAAAAAGAGTTTTTGACAAAGGAAAATATATTTTATTTTGGCATACTAATGGAAGTAAAATAAGCAACAAATTATTCAAAGTGGCCGCCTTTAGCCTTAACACAGCTCTTTAATCTGTTGGGCCAGTCATCGATAGCAGTACGCACTGTTTCTAGCGGAAAATTAGCTACTGCTTCTGTCAAAGATCGCTTAAGGCTCTCGATATTTGGGTGTCGTCTCGTGCACACCATGGACTCTAACTCCGCCCACAGTTTGTAGTCCAGGGGATTCAAATCTGGGCTCCCAGAAGGTCATTCCGTCGCCCTTATAAACTGTGGAATATTGGTTTCCAACCACGCTTGTGTGGTTCGAGCTTTGTGGGCTGGCGCAGAATCTTGCTGGAAAACCCAATGTCGATTGTTGAATAGCGTAGAGTTCAGCGGCTTCACACATCTCTCCAGGATGTCCGTTTGATAATTTTTCGCTGCAGTTTTTACGCCTTTTTCGCAAAAATGATGCTCGGTGACCCCTTCGTAGCTGACACCCCACCATACCATGACTGATGCTGGATGATGTCCTCGCTGTACCCTAGTGGCAACTTCTCGGGCTTCTGCGGAGCTGTGGGCATACACCTTATCATTTTGGCGGTTGAAATGTTCCTCCACCGTAAAAATTTTTTCATCGGTAAATAAAATTTCTCGATGTTTGTTGTTGCCGTACCGCCGAAGGAGCTCTTTCGATCTGGTGCTCCTAATTTGCTTCAACTGCTCAGTCAGCAAATGTCCCGTTGATCGTCGAAAGGCACTCATCCCGAGGTCAGATTTTATGATGCGAGACATACTTCGGGTGGAGATGTTCATCTCTCGAGCCATGATTCGTTGTTTACGAAGCGGATTTCGACGAATTCGACTCTCGACCGCTTTGATGGCACCAGAAGAACGTACATCACGCGGACGTCCAGAACGAGGTCGATCTTCAATAGTCTGGATCGCGTTATATCTCTGGATCGCACGATACACAAATCTTTGCGTTATTTTTAACGGGCACAACAACTTGAAAATTTCACTCGCGGATTTTCCACACTTATGTAGTGCAATCACTGCAGTTCGGTTTTCTATTACACCCCATTCCATCTTCACACGTTAACGAACACACTTTAAATGACCATCAACTGTCGACAACATTATGACGTTTATAAAACTGGCCGATATTGAAATGTCACTCATAAAATAAAGTTGTTGCCAATGTGAGAAATTATGTGACAGAACTTATGGCAGGACTAGGTACTGTGACAATACAGTATCGAGACTTTGTAATTAAAATTACTCTGGGAAATGATATTTCAAAAATTTTTGCTTGGTAAGCAGGTAGGACTGTCCTTAATTATTATCCCAAAAATTAGCGCGGTCTGCTAATCAGTTTGTATACAGCAGCTGGTTGAATCGGTACACCTCAGTAGTCCACGGCGATTTTTAAGATGGATGAAAATATGGAATAAAGAATTTGTTTAAAATTTTGTGTTTCCAACCTAACTTCGTGTGCGGAATCGTTGCAAATGATGCAAAAGGCTTACGGTGATTCAGTAATATCAAAAATACGAGCATATGAGTGGCACAATGCTCTTAAGGACGGTCGAGAGATCGTTGAAGAAAAAACCACGCCAAAGCCGATCAAAAATCAAGATGCTGCTCATGGTTTTTTTTCGATATTCGAGGTTTGATCCATGATGAATTTTTTCCGGAGGGACAGAGAATAAGGAGTACTATTTGACCGTGTTGAAGCGTTTGCGTGAGCAAATTCGTAAAAAACGGCCGGAATTATGGACAGAGAATTCATGGATTTTCTACGATGGAAATGCGCTATCGCATTGAACCTCAATTGTGACCGAATTTAGGGCCAAAGAAGCAATGAATTGCTTCAATCAACCACCGTATTCGCCAGATTTGGCCCCGTGTGACTTACTGCTCCGTGGAACTCGTTTTCAGTCGACCGAGGACATAAAACAAAAATCGCCGTTGACTACTGAGGTGTACCGATTCAACCAGCTGCTGCAAACAAAATGATTAACAGACCGCGCTAATTTTTGGGATAATAATTAAGGACAGTCCTATCTGTTTATCAAACAAAAAAAATTAATAAATAAATAAAAATATCATTTTTCAATCAATCAATGAAATTCCAGTAAGACCCCCTGTAGGGGCATAGGACAGAAACAACTCTCTTCCACAAGGCCCGATCCTGAGCATCGGCTTTAAGCTGGTGCCAGGACTTGTTTATTCCTCTGGCCTCCTGCTCAACTGCTCGGTTCCATGTTTTACATGGTCGACCAACTCGACGTCTTCCTTGAGGATTATAATCCAGAGCCTGTTTGGCGATGTTTCGCTCTGGTTTCCTCAAAGTATGACCGATCCACTGCCACTTCCGCCTTTGAATCTCAATACCTATTTTAGTCTGGCCAGTTGTACTCCAAAGTTCGTCGTTCGAGATCACTTCTGGCCAGAATATTCCTAAAAAGCGTCGGAGGCATTGGTTCACGAAAGTCTGTAGTTTCTTGGTAAGTCGAACGGTCACTTTCCAAGTAATACAACCATATAACAACACGGATTTGACGCATGCGTCAAAAACTCGCAGCTTCGTGCGAAGGGAGATCTCTCTTAACCTCCATAAAGGGGAAAGGATACCGAAGGCCTGACGAGCTTTATCTAGCCGAGCCTCAACATCTTTTTCGGCTCCGCCGTCCATGCTGACAATGCTTCCGAGATAGCAAAAATCTTGCACCTCTTCCACATCCTGTCCGTTAAGAACAATCGGTGTGCCTGCATTCGAACCCATGTGCATGTAATTGGTTTTACGCACATTTATTTTCAGTCCCGCCTCTTTGCATTTAGAATGCAACGAGCGAACATTTGACTCTAAGTCCGGACGGTTATGTGCAAGCAAACACACGTCATCAGCATAATCAAGGTGATTTAAGATGTTAAATAGTCTCCATTGATGACCATTACCTTCCCCACCTTCCAATGCAGCTTTCAAGATGTCATTTATTACCACTTTTATTATTTATTATTCTACAGGTCTGGTGATAATATGCAGCCTTGTCTGACACCCGTTCCTACAGGGAAGCTCTCGCACAGCTCTCCTCTATGCAAGACGCGACACCTTGCATCTTCATAGGATTCTTTAATCATAGCTATGACCTTATCTGGAATACCTCTCCTACGCAAAGCATTCCATATGTAATCTCGCTTAACGCTGTCGAAAGTCTTCTCGAAGCCCACAAACATGAGATGTAGTGGCGAACCCATTTCGGCTGATTGCTTTAATATTATCCGTAGGGTATTTGTGTGGTCGGTACAAGACGACCCTTTACGGAATCCAGCCTGATAAACTTCGAGAGTGCTCTCGACGACATCACTAATCCTATTGAGAATTACCTTAGCCATAATTTTTGATACGGCAGTAAGTAGACATATACCACGCCAATTGCCACAATCCCGAAGGTCGCCCTTCGTCGGAATTTTCACAATGACGCCCTCCTTCCATTCAGTCGGATATCTTCCTTCATTCCACACTTCAGTAAAGAGTGGGAGGAGTATATCGGCTGTTATTTCCGGGTCCGATTTGAGGAGTTCGGTTGGTAGTCCGTCTATACCTGGAGCTTTCCTTCCCGCCATTGACCGAATCATCATTATCAATGGCGCGACAGCCCAAATCGGGCCTTGGCCTCCTGAAGTCGTCGCCTCCAATCGTTTCGATCCAAAGGCCGCGTCCTCCAGCTGCTAATTTTTAAGATGGCTTTGCTATTTTCGTCAACCGAGTCCTCCCATCGCTTGCGTGGCTTGCCTGCTGGACGGTTACCACTCGCTTTGCCTTTCAGAGCACGTTTGGGGATTCCTCTGTCGCCATTCGCTCTACATGTCCAGCCCACTGCAGTTTACGTAGCTTGATGGACGTTGAAGCTTCTGGCTCGTCGTAGAGTTGATAAAACTCATGGTTGTATCTTATTCGCGATTCCATTCCTTCCTTCACAGGTCCCAAAATTATTCGGCGGACCTTTCTTTCGAATGCGTTAACTGCTTTTTCGGAAGTTTGCGTTAATATCCACGTCTCGCTGCCATAGCAGAGCACAGGACGTACAATAGTTTTATAAATCCGCAGCTTATTGTTCCTGTGCACTTTCACTTGGATTTCATTATTGGAAGTACCGAATAATACGTCTTATTTGCTAGTATTATCCGTCGTTTGATTTCGTCTATTTCATTACCGTCGTTTGCTAGATTAGCCCCAAGATATATGAAATTGTCCACACTCTCCAAATTATATTCCGCTATTGTTATGTTTTGTCTGATAGGCGCTCTCCTTCTTGTTTGCGTCATTACTTTTGTTTTGCTTGCGCAACCCTACTTCTTTTGCGGCGGAGTCAAGAATTGACAAATACCTCCTTAGCACTAGGGAAGGATCTTGCTAGGATGTTAATGTCGTCAGCGTATGCTACTAGTTGGGTGGACTTGAATAGTAGTGTCCCGTTGGTGTCGACTGGGATTTTTCAAACGACATACTCTAGTGCCAAGTTGAAAAGCATGGGGGCTAGACCATCTCCCTGCTTTAAACCACATTCCGTTTGATAGCTGGTTGTGGAATCGGTTTGTATTCTCACTTGGGATTCAGTGTTCATCATTGTGAGTCTTGTTAGTCGGACTAGTTTTGGAGGAATTCCAAAGTCAAGCATGATTTGGTACAGTACGCTCCTGTCGATACTGTCGTATGCTTGTTTAAAATCTACGAATATTTGGTGCACGTCTGTGTTACATTCCCAGCATTTCTAAAAAACCTGTTTGGTGCACGTCTGTGTTATATTCCCAGCATTTCTCAAGCACCTGTTTCACCGAAAATATCTGGTCTGTTGTAGATCGTCCGGTTCTGAATTCGCCTTGGTATTCGCCAATTATTTCATTAGTATAGGGCTTAAGACGACGTTCAATTATTTTTGTCAATATTTTATAGGACGTACACAACAATGATATTCCTCTGTAATTCTCAGAGTAGAGTTTGTCTCCTTTCTTGTAAATTGGACATATAATGCTTTTTAGCCAATCGTCGGGTATGATTTCCTGTGTCCAAATTTTGCATATCATGCTGTGTAGTATTTCAGCGACACAATTTCCACCGTTTTTCAGAAGTTCAACTGGTATTTCGTCAATTCCCGGCGCTTTGTTTAGTTTTTGGTCACATAGGGCTGCTTTGATTTCAGCAAGCGTGGGTAGTGTCGATGATGGTTCATCTTCGTCAGTCGAGGCTTCAATTGAAATGTTGTCTGTCGTGATCGCTGCTAATGGGGTGGGATTCAAAAGATGTCCAAAGTAGGAAGCCCATCTCCTTTTAATTTCTTGTGTGTCACTGGTGATGTTGCCCTCTGCGTCTTTGCAGAGACTGGTTTTTGGTTTATATCCCTTTTTCAAGTCTTTTACTATGGCGTATGCGTCCCGCGTATTATTTTTTCTCATGTCGTCGTCCATTTTTTGTATCTTGTCATTATGGTACTTCCTTTGTTTTCGTCTGCAGGTATTTTTCGCATATCGTCTAAGCTCGTCATATCTTTCTTTTTTGGTTCGTGTTGGTCGTTCAGTAAAAATTTTGTAAGCATCGTTCTTTCTATCTATTGCATCGCGGCATTCTTGGTCGAATCAATCATTATTTTTTCGCCGTGCTTGATATCCTAATACCTCTTCTGCGGAGGATTTGATGCCGTCTCGTATTTTCATCCACGCATTCTCCATTGGCATATTTTGGATATTTTCATATATTGGTGTCAGGTGTTTATTACATGCTAACATGTACGCCTGCGCCACTGTTTCGTCGTTAAGCTTGTCGACATTGAATTTGCGAGCTCTGCTCCTTTTCGAATATCCACGACAAGCTATTCGGCATCGATACTTAGCTCTGACTAGATAGTGATCAGAGTCACAATTCGCACCGTGGAGAGTTCGTACATCAAGTATGCTGGAAGCAGCCCTTTTCTCAATTAGAACGTGGTCTATTTGGTTGAAGGTGTGACCATCTGGTGATGCCCACGTTCGCTTGTGAACATCACGATGTGGGAAGCACGTAGAGCTTACTATGATATTTTTGCTGCTTGCGAAATCAATAAGACGTTGGCCATTATCGTTGGTTATGTCATGGAGACTGTGCCCTCCTTGGGTTTCTCTATGAGCCTCCCCCTTTCCGACTTTTGCATTAAAATCCCCTAAGACAATTTTTAGGTCATTCGAGGGCAGTGAATCATAGGTTGTGTCTAGGGTGGCATAAAATTCGTCTTTAGTTATATCGTTCTTGTCTTCAGTTGGTGCGTGAACGTTGATCAACCAAGTGTTGAAAAATTTAGTCTTTATTCGGATTGCACACAATCTTTCACTTACTGGTATGAAGCTCGTGACCTGCTGATTAAATTTTTTGTCAACGACAAAAGCGACTCCAAACTCTCTGCTTCCCGACAATTTTCCACTTGGATAGATTGTGTGTGATCTCATGTCCATGATTTCGTTACCGAGCCATTTCGTTTCTTGGATGGAAGTTATGCTGATGTTGTGTTTTGCCACTTCTTCGAGGAACTCTTTCAGAGCTCCTGTCCTAAATAAGGATCGAACATTCCAAGATCCAATAGAGTAGTCTATTTTTCGTTTGCGGGGTCGTTGCCGTTGAGTCCATCGTTTCCGAAGCTGTTCTTCAGGTTTCTGGACAGTGTTCTTTTTCCGGTGATGTGTTGTCGGCCTACTTACTTATTACACCCTAGTAGAAAAAGGGCGGGAGTTTTGAGCTAAATATGACATGCTGGAGTCCAACTATGTCATATTTTTGCCTACTTCCTGAGACGCACTGGTGTTACTGGCCATTCAGGTTAACTCCATGTTCCCTCCTCCTTTCTCAAACCGGCCTTGGGACCGTCTATGGCGGAGCCATTGACCGAATGGCGGAAACTATCTCTTCTTTATCTAGGGATCGTCCCTAATAGAGGATTTTTGCGGTTGGATGTTTGGTAGTTGTTCTGTTTCTGGAATATCTTCCTCTGACAAGATATTTAAAATATCCGAGAAGTATTCATTCCATCGCCGCAACTGGTGTTCACTCATATTAAGGAGAGTTCCGTTGACATCTCTCACCAGGTGATTGGCGGTGAAATTTCTATTCGTCAACTGTATCATGATTTTGAATAGTGAGCCCATATCCCCAAGGTAAGCCGCAGATTCTGCCTAGTTTGCCAGATCTTCAATGGCCTTTCTCTTGTCGCGTCTAACAGCCTTTTTAAGCTGTATATGAGCATCGCGGTAGTTCTGCCTCAGGTCGGGCGTTCTTTGGTTGACATCGGGTTGAGAGATGATTGCCAATTTGGCTTTTTCCGATTGCCAACTTGTGTCTTGCGACATCCAGGGTTTCTCACCGCTTTGCACAGATCCCACAGATTCTTTAGCACTAGTTAGAAAAGTTCATTTCTCAGAGTAATTTTAATTACAAAGTCTCGATACTTTATTATCACAATGAAAGTTAATTTTTCTTTTTTTCATTAATTTCTTCCCGTTTAATTTAATCCTGTAATTTACTGTACTTTCAAATAGGAATTTAGAGTCTTGTAGTACTACTGAATAAATATTTATCTTGTTATCGTATGCACCCTAACTCGCATATTGACTTCCCACGCATCTTCAACTTATCCCAAGAATAATAAAGTTGCGCCCGACTTGTTGGCAGATATTTTTCCATGTACTCTATATTCAGTGGATAGAAACATATCCTTCTTGTACTTTTCCTTTTCCTCTTCGTTCGAACCATCAAATTAATGCTAATAAAGTTCATATAAATCCAGTTTAAGTTTACATAAAGCTCAGTTTTTGTTTCAATATCCTTATTGCTATCAGGATGATCGCAATTTCATCATAGCACTAGTATAGGATTGTAGAGCTTCTCCATAATATATTTCGTTTGATAAGTCATAAACATGAGTTAACTTTATTCAAATGAACTTTCTCGTTCAGAAATGTAACAACGTGGCCAAATCCATTTAATCTGAAACGATAAAAGCGTTTTTTTTTCTTTATCCTATCCCCACCATCATATCCCTTTTCCTTTATATTCTCATTACTCCATTAATACATCGCATAAATTTATTATCTGAGAGAAAAAATCTTTATCGAAGTGAATTTCGAGTTATAAATGTGTAATTCGGTCGATTTCGGTATATTATTCATAGATGGGCGCATTAACTTAAAGACATTACCTGAAATATTCAAGTGGTTTATTCGTGGACGGTAAAAATACTACTTACCGGCGGCGAATCGAAAAGCATTACTTCAGTTCCCTTGAGAATAAGAAATCGTGGTTTGTAGCTCTGCCACGAGATATTATTGTTGATAACTCCTTCGTTCACCCATCCCATATACTCGATTCGTTCACCAACGGCAAAGTTCCTATTGTACAATTTCATCTGAAAATTAAGACGAACGGTATTAAGGGATAAGTCTTATACTACAGCAACAACAATAACACACAATAAGTATATACAATGAAAAGGTAATTAGCCATAAGTGGAGCAGAATGCCAGCTCCTGAACGGCGTGTAGGTGATAATTTCGATATTACGGGGAGGAAGTAGCTTACCTGTAAGTGTGTCAGACCAACAACGTTGTCCGTAATTAACTTCAGCCATTGACTTAAAATGGCTAATTCGTCGCAATGAATTATCCCGGTCGAAGCTCCATTTAGTCCTCTGACTTCGAAAGCGTTCGGTCTCAGCTTGTCTGTTCCGTAGATGTATCGCGTGACATAAGCCATCATCAAGGGCACTAAAACGATGAAAGAACAGACGAACAGGAGTAAACCATTAAATTACCTTTTACACGTTGATTTTAAATCTCCCACACATGCACGCATACAGCCAAACCATGAGTGAAGTTATGGTTATGTTATTTGGAAAGGTGAAATTCATAGGTCGGGGTCATTTGCTAGACAAAATCACAGAGTTACCATACGCTAGCTATTTCGAGCTGGAAAAGGGCAAGTCCTTGACTAGAATATTCGATGCATAAAATCGAATGAACCCTTTGAGATTTCACCCGATTGCGTAGCTGAGGTAAGCGTTTTGTTGGGAAACATGAACCTAACATTTATCTCGAATTACTTAATTTTATACGTCGCAGGGAAGAAGCCAGAATATTTGCCCTTTTTTGTTTGTGTGGTGTTCAAATTTCAAATCAATGATTTTAAGGTAGAGTTTGATCCAAATAAGTTCAAAGACATCCAGTTTACTTGAAAATTAAGCATTTCCCAAAATCATAAGACGTGATATAAAACAGCTTCAATCATTTACGGACGCAGTCTTAAATTTTTTTAATATTACCTAAGAAGCCGGAACCAATTGAAAATGGGCAGAGCTATTTAATACGACTCAAATATACATAGGTATTCTTATACCTTGGTGTAGTCTAGTCGGTAGCGAGTTGGACTACAGTGCGAAGGTCGGGAGTTCGAATACCGGTCGGCGTATAATTCACTGCCTGCTTCGGTATATATGGGATAACTCAATCTGGGAAAACGAAAATTCGACGATAGAGGATCGCGCGAAGGCCTAGCAATCATTCCACAATAGCAAATAAGAAACGTTAAGGAACCTGTAGGTATGGATGCCAAGTCCCTATTTGGGCTGTTGTGCCATTGAATTCTGGAAAGAAGCAGTTTTTCAAGTGTGGAAATAGCTTAATAGCTACATCGTCGATTATAGTGCTATCGATTTCGAAAATAACGTATCTGAAGTAGGTTCAAAGTTCCAAGATCGAATTCCGTGGCGTAGTAGGCAGCGTGCTTGCTTCTCAGTCAATAGGTCGTGGGTTCGATTCCCACTCTAGACGGGATTTTTCAAGCGCAAATTTTTCAGTTGCTACCAGCTTCTCCACTCGCTACGGTCGTTCTCACTCCCCTTCCCGAACCTTCCCAATCCCATTCCTTCCCTCCATGACTGTGTTTGTGCATTGCACATAAAGGCCGAAATTGCCTATAACACAAGTCATTCTGTAAAAAAAGAAAAAACCTCCACTCATAAAAATCAACACAAATCAACTCCAATTGCAAAAAGTAAAGGACATTTTCTGTTTCGATTATAAACTTTACCTGTGACTACATCAACCCACTTCTTTTCCGGTTCGGAGCTAATCGATACCGGGCGACTGCTATTCGTGTTATTAACCGAGGACTTGAAACCTTCGTCGGCCTTCAATTCGGCACATGTTGCATCGTTATCCGAATCTGGAGTATCCTTGGAGACTGGAAATTGTGATCAAGAAAAAAAAAATTGATTAGATTTTACGATTTCAAAACCGAACTGATTTCACTTTACGTTGTTTCTGTAGAAATGGCGTGGCCGCACGATAGTATTTTACCGTCAGGACAACGATATCGCCAGCATTACGTAGTATGTTGACGGCATCGTCGTGAGGACATGCCGTGATATATTCGCCATTCACTTTAATTATAGCATCGCCGACGAACAATTGCCCCGTAATATCGGCTGCTTGGTCCTTGTAGATACGTGATATTAGTATTGGCAGTTTATGTTCGGCTCCACCCTTTATGCTAAGACCCAGACCGCCCAATTTTTGCCGAGTGATCTGTACCATTCGTTCTTTCGATTCGCTAGGTGGTCCGTTATTTGTACTCGTCGGCGTAACAATCTCCAATTTTTGCAGGATCAGAAGCTCCATTGTTAGATGAAGTCGTATCGGTTCCGGTTTACTTTTGCCATCGCTTACCGTCACCATGCCCGTTCGTATCTGCAACGGAGAAAAGAATTTTTGAAATTAGCCGTAAGCAACAACTAGTGGGCAGCTTCTGTTTCAAGGAAGAACTCCGCAAGGATCAGGATTACTATATTTAATGCATGAGCAGCAAACTATTCGACTTCAAAATGGTATAGCTAGCAAGTATTCTGTACACGATAATTACCGTATTACTTATTTATACGTATGCTATGTATGAAATCCTGAAATGTTCTGTTGCGTCCTTTTCGATGCCATAGCAAAACGTTCGTAATGAGAATTTCGAGAGAAATTACGTAAGCTCGAGATTAAATTTAGCTGGTTTAGATTGGCGTACCTGTGTTACGTACACACGTATACGGCAGGGAGGTAATTAAAAATTGGCATGTGAGTGAATCCACCGTGTGTCGAGTTCAAGGTGGTATTAATTTTGAAATAAACATTTTACAAGGTGAATTCGTGGTAGATGGCAAATGATGTTTTAATGAAAAGTTGGAATTGTGAGGGTGCTTTTTATAAAATGAAACATTAAGCACGGATGTGTTGTGATTTTATTTTATTATTCTAATTACGAATTTTCACTCTGTTTTGCGATTACAATACGTCTCCTCGGCTAAAATATAATAATATATTGTATTAGGTATAATGCGAAGAATTTAACTTTATTAAGTTTTTATTGAAGTTTCTTTAACTGTCAGACTGTGCTGTGCTTAAATTGTGTTCGATGACGATAAGGGAGCTCTGAAGAATTTATTAAAAGTTTACTTATTAGTTGTTATCTTTTCAGGTATTTGTATATAAGTACATATAATTTGTTCTTCACGAAAAAAATTTGATTTGCTAGTGGAACAATATTTATTGCAAAGTTATTATAGGTTTATAAACCATTGAAGAATGCCACAAATGCTATTTTTTTTTGATAATGTTCTAAGTTTTAATGAACAGAATACTATAAAGAGAATCCAATTTTGTATTGCAATCCCGATCAATACTTATTGCCTCACAGACTACAGCATTTCGCCCGATTTACAATTTTATTTAACCGATTTTTTTTTACCTATATAGCAATATGAAATTGCGATTGCTAACATAAAAAAAAAACAAATTCGCTTTGTCGTTGCGCGGAAGAAGCATTTCTTTCTGCAGTCTTGTGCGTTGACTCTTTCGTACTAAGTTTCATGCGAATGTGCCTGACTTGACTTGACTAGGTAAAGTCATAAATATTGGTACACAGAAAAATCGACGCCAAATGAAAACGAATTAATATTTTTCAAAACTTTTGTTTTCTTTTTATTGGGTTATTCAATGGCTACAAATCTTAGAACAACTTATTCGAAATGACTTCCATTTGCCTTCCAGCACGACTTGAGACGATCTGGCCACTCATCGATCGCGAGACGCACTTCATGCATGGGGAAATTGTCCACTGCACGGACAAGGGCTCGCTTCAACGACTCAATATTTGGGTGTCGAGTAGAGCAAGCCATGCCCTCTAATACGGACCACGACTTGTAATCCAACGGGTTGGGGTCTGGACTACTAGCTGGCCAATCATCCGTTGATATGAAGTCCGGAACGTTGTTTTTGAGCCACAGTTGAGTCGTTTTTGCCTTGCGAGCTGAAGCAGAATCTTGCTGGAAAGTCCAAGGCTTGTTGGTGAATATTGATTGGTTGAGAGGCTTCACAATGGGTTCCAAGACGGTCGATTGATATACTTTGGCCGATGTTTTCACTCCTTTCTCGCAAAAATGGAGCTTGGTAACGCCATCGTAGCTCACTCCCCACCATACCATTACAGACGCGGGATGGTGGCCTCTTTGGACCCTCGGGATGTGTTGGGATGCTTCTCTGGATGGCTGAGCATACACACGGTTGTTCTGTTTATTGAATGATTCTTCTACTGAGAAGATTTTCTCGTCAGTAAACAGAATTTGTCTGTGAGCGTTCTTTGCGTAACGATTTCGATTTTCGCTTGCGTTTTTCCTTCAATGCGGCCGTGAGCAGGTGTCCAGTGTGTCGCTTGTACGCGCTGAGTCCCAAATCTTCTTTGATAATGCGAGACATGGATTTTTGCGAAATTTGCAATTCCCACGACAATATTTTCTGTTTTCGCGGCGGTTTTCGGTCGATTCGTTTCTTCACGGCTTTGATCGCTTTCGGAGTTCTCACAGTGCGCGGACGGCCGGATTTTTGACGGTCTTGTACTCCACCAGTATCCTGAAACAACTTCACAGCACGATACACAAAAGTGCGAGTGATTCCAAGCGGTCGCAACGTCCGAAAGATATCGCCTTTTTCCATGTTGCATTTTAGTACTGATGGTGTTACTCAGAACCAGATCGACCATTTGGCTATAAGTCGCCGATGGAGAAGATGTCTCCTCGATGTGCGAGCGAAACGTGGAGCTGACGTGGGGAGCGATCACCACTTGATGGTTGCCTGCTTGAGATTGTGTACAGCAGCTATCCGACGACCACAAATTCTTCAAATGAAGCGCAAGCTTAATGTGGATAAACTCAGAGATCCCAACAAAAAACTCGAATACACCACCATTCTACGCGAAAAGTCATCCACATTGGGTGAACATGAAATGCGCACACTGGACGCCAATTGGGAGGCAACCAGAAACACTTTTCT
The DNA here is from genome assembly GCA_963669355.1 of Chorisops tibialis. Classification (NCBI taxonomy): domain Eukaryota; kingdom Metazoa; phylum Arthropoda; class Insecta; order Diptera; family Stratiomyidae; genus Chorisops; species Chorisops tibialis. Next base: position 117,494,224 of record OY770262.1, on the reverse strand, counting down.
AACTAGTGCTGAAGAATCTGTGGGATATGCGCAAAGCGGTGAGAAACCCTGGATGTCGCAAGACACATGGGACAAGGTTGGCAATCGGCAAAAAGCCAAATTGGCAATCATCTCTCAACCCGATGTCAACCAACGAACGCCCGACTTGAGGCAGAACTACCGCGATGCTCATATACAGCTTAAAAAGGCTGTTAGACGCGACAAGAGAAAGGCCATTGAAGATCTGGCAAACAAGGCAGAATCTGCGGCTTACCTTGGGGATATGGGTTCACTATTCAAAATCATGAAACAGTTGGCGAACAGGAATTTCACCGCCAACCACCTGGTGAGAGATGTCAACGGAACTCTCCTTAATATGAGTGAACACCAGTTGCGACGATGGAAGGAATACTTCTCTGATATTTTAAACATCTTGTCAGATGAAGATATCCCGGAAACAGAACAACTTCCAAACATCCAACCGCAACAATCCTCTATTAGGAACGATCCCCCAGATAAAGAAGAGATAGTTTCCGCCATTCGGTCAATGGCGGGAAGGAAAGCTCCAGGTATAGACGGACTACCACCCGAACTCCTCAAAGCGGACCCGGAAATAACAGCCGATATACTCCTCCCACTCTTCACTAAGGTGTGGAATGATGGAAGATATCCGACTGAATGGAAGGAGGGCGTCATTGTGAAAATTCCGAAGAAGGGTGACCTTCGGGATTGTGGCAATTGGCGTGGTATATGTCTACTTACTGCCGTATCAAAAATTATGGCTAAGGTAATTCTCAATAGGATTAGCGATGTCGTCGAGAGCACTCTCGAAGTTTATCAGGCTGGATTCCGTAAAGGGTCGTCTTGTACCGACCACACAAATACCCTACGGATAATATTAGAGCAGTCAGCCGAAATGGGTTCGCCACTACATCTCATGTTTGTGGACTTCGAGAAGGCTTTCGACAGCGTTAAGCGAGATTACATATGGAATGCTTTGCGTAGGAGAGGTATTCCAGATAAGGTCATAGCTATGATTAAAGAATCCTACGAAGATGCAAGGTGTCGCGTCTTGCATAGAGGAGAGCTGTCCGAGAGCTTTCCTGTGCGAACGGGTGTCAGACAAGGCTGCATATTATCACCAGCCCTGTTTCTGGTGGTAATAAATGACATCTTGAAAGCTGCACTGGAAGGTGGGGAAGGTAAAGGTCTTCAATGGAGACTATTTAACATCTTAAGTCACCTTGATTATGCTGATGACGTGTGTTTGCTTGCACATACCCGTTCGGACTTAGAGTCAAATGTTCGCTCGTTGCATTCTAAATGCAAAGAGGCGGGACTGAAAATAAATGTGCGTAAAACCAAGTACATGCACATGGGTTCGAACGCAAACACACCGATTGTTCTTGATGGACAGGATGTGGAAGAGGTGCAAGATTTTTGCTATCTCGGAAGCATTGTCAGCACGGACGGCGGAGCCGAAAAGGATGTTGAGGCTCGGCTAAATAAAGCTCGTCAGGCCTTCGGTATCCTTTCCCCTTTCTGGAGGTTAAGAGAGATCTCCCTTCGCACGAAGCTGCGAGTTTTTGACGCATGCGTCAAATCCGTGTTGTTATATGGTTGTACCACGTGGAAAGTGACCGTTCGACTTACCAAGAAACTACAGACTTTCGTAAACCAATGCCTCCGACGCATTTTAGGAATATTCTAACCAGAAGTGATCTCCAACGACGATCTTTGGAGTACAACTGGCCAGACTAAAATAGGTATTGAGATTCAACGGCGGAAGTGGCAGTGGATCGGTCATACTTTGAGGAAACCAGAGCGAAACATCGCAAAACAGGCTCTGGATTATAATCCTCAAGGAAGACGTCGGGTTGGTTGACCATGTAACACATGGAAGCGAGCAGTTGAGCAGGAGGCCAGAGGAATAAACAAGTCCTGGCAACAGCTTAAGGCCGATGCCCAGGATCGCGCCTTGTGGAAGAGAGTTGTTTCTGTCCTGTGCCCCTATAGGGGGTCTTAACAGGAATTTGATTGATTGATTCAGTGGTAAGCTTCCATGGCGCGAACATGACAGAGTGCAGTTTCATTGCGAACATCTTAAATAATTGGGGCTTTCCCAATCTCATCAACGCATTTCAAGGTAAGTACACTTGTGATTTCAATTTGTAAGAATAAATTGCACTCTTTTGTCGATTTTGTTTTTAGTGTCTTACGAAATATTTCTGTTTGGCTTAAATTTGCATGTTTTCAGTTTCTCCAAGGTTACAGAATAGAAACAGAACGTTGTTTTTCAATGAAGACATTTTTGTTTTGTTTTTTGAAATAGTTAATTTAACATAAAGTTTCTACAGTTTTTGACAAAAAATAAAAATAAAAATGTATTCTATAACTAGCGATCGCCCGCGATTTTGTCCGCCTAAGAATCGCGAAATAAGCAATTTTTGAGAATTTAGTTAGTAATACATTATCCGGGTGCTAGGGAGTAGCCTAGTAGGTAGCGTGTTGGTCTTGTAATGCGAAGGTCGTGAGTTCAAATCCCGGTCGACGCAATATATAATTCCAGCACATTGCCTGCTTGGATTGGTCACCTCAATCTACGAAAATGAAAAATTCGTAGAAAGAGGGTTGTGCGAAGGACTAAAAACCCTTCCACAATAAGTAATGAAAAATGTTAAGGAACCTAAATATCAGGAGGCCATTGTAGAAGAATACATTATCCGGGATATACAATCTCATTAGTTTAATGGCTCTTTGAAGACAATAGTTTGTATTTTGAGGGAATCAGAACCAGAAATTATTAAGAATGAAAGCATGATACTCACATTTGTATTGGACAGGCTCGTGATTAAATCAATCCCGTGATCTAAGACCATATTCGTATTAAGAGCACTAAGGACATGTTATAGCTTGTGTTAAAAATAAAGCCCGACAAAAAATAACATTAAGCTTAAAACCATTACAGGACTACGACTCTGCGTAAAGCCCAATCATACAATACCAAAGATGAAATTTTGATGGTGTTAAAAATTTTGTATCGGGAGTGGTAGAAGGGGTGATAGTACTGAACTAATTTGTTTCGCATCATGCTAGAGTAGCTATAAAAAAGTTTTGTACCAAATTTAAGCTTCAAAAATTGAATAGGTACTGAGAAACTTAGTGAAATTGTGCAATTTGTATGGGAGGTGGTAGAAGGAGGGGAGTGTTTTTTGGTGATTTTTTCGAGAAACAAAACTGATATATTTTTAATTTTAGTTCAGTAACGTTCACACTTTCAAGAAAATAAATTTTTTGAAAAGTTTGTGAAATTGTGTCACATTGTATGGGAGGGGGTAGCAGGAGTGAATCTAATCGGTTAATTTTTCCCGATATTAATAATAATGCTAATTAAGGATTCTATACAAAATTTTAGCTTGATTTAAGCTATCCGTATTGAGAAAATTGGCTTAGAGTATTTCATGAAAAAGTGCAGTTTATGTGGGAGGTGGTGGAAGGAGTGAGGGATTTTTAGTAATTTTTCGAAAAACAACTACAATTATTATGCTATTGATATATTTTAAATTTTAGGTCTGTGACTTTCACACTCTCGAAGAAAATCGAATTTTGTAATGTCGGATTTAGTACAAAATTTTAGCTCGATAGAATTTATACGTACTGAGAAAATCGGTGTATAATATTTAATGAAAAAGTATAATTTGTATGGCAGGTGGGCGAGGAGAGGGGAAATTTAAATAATTTGTAACTTAAAGATTCTATTATAAATTAATAGAAGTAATATATTCTAAATTTTAAATAAATAGCTCTTATAGTTTCCAAGAAAATTTGATTATTACTTATTTAATAAACTGCCAACAAGTCGGGCGAAAATTTATTATTATTAGGACAAGTTGCGGATGAGTGGAAAGTCAATATGCAGGTTAGAGTGGTTAGGGAGGACTAAGTGAAAGAGAGTTCTTGGGCAGGGCTGTTGTCAATTTAACAATATTTATAACAATTATGGATCAAGTTATTATTATTTTTCTATGTACATCAACTACACGTATCCACATGCAAAATTTAAACTTTGTATCTTTCACCAGAGCCCTAAAAATCACTCAAAATTTTCGACATTTTTGCTTATCCCCTCCCTCCCCTTACACCTCCCAACTTAAAATTTTTACCAAAAATATCCATTATGTAGCTCTACAATCTGACAAATTTTTGATTTGATATCTGTACTATTTTTTGAGATAAAGGATTTGTAATTTTGAAAAGTGCGCCATTTTTGAAATGCTCCCCATTTCCCCCCACTACTATTGTTTCGACCTGTTATATTTTTTTTTGTATTTCACTGGTATAGTTTAATATACGTTTCAAGTTTCAATTACAAAGCTTAAGAGATAGTTGAGATATTCCTTTTTAAGTGTTTTTCTTTGCACCTTCCCTGACCCTCCCTCTTACAATAATTAGCTACTCTCTATGCTGATTCCGGTGAAGCTATATGCCACCTTAATAATCCCAAAATACGATTTTTTTACGATAAGTAATTTCGAAGATACAATCATTTGAAAAAACAAATCGGCCGGCAATTTGTTTTTATCCCCCCCTTTAAATTATTCATAAAGTTCGTCCCAGAACCCTCTCTATATCTCTACTGATTTTCAACTTTCTATCTGCATTCGTGGTGGAGATATTAGCAAGTGTAGTTTTCGACTTTTTCCCTCCCCCTTCCACCTAACACCCTCCAAAATTTTGGAAATAGAGCTCACTTACCCAATCAACAACCCACCCAAAAACGAACATTCTACCTTTAACGGTCTCGGAGATATGAGTCCATATGTACGGCGTACGGCGAGACGGATTTTTTTGTTTTGCATTTTTAGGCTAATTTAGTTATGAAACGCGAAAAAAAAATTTCAGGGTAGTAAATTGTTTTTTTCCTCTGTCGATCACAATACTTTATTATTAGAATAATAAAGTAAAATTGCTATTTAATGCAATTCCTACGCGCATATATTCGCGAGGGGTCGCTAGTAAAAAATAACTTCCAAACTTACATCACTTACCTTTAAGTTCTGGTCCACTTTTTCCTCAATCGGAGTTGCCATTTTCGTAGCGTTGATCTTCATATTTTCTGAAAATAAGAAGAACAAAATTAGAAATTTGAGGAATATTTTTTTTTTTAATTGATAACTAAAAATAAAACTCTAAAATTTATTTTATATTACATTCGATATTCCAGACACAACAAGATATCCTTAAGCTGACTCAGTCATGGAAATACACGCTTTCTTTGTACGGCTACGAGTGAAATTTTTCATATTCATGAAGACCAACAACATCTGCCATAACAAGCAACGAAAAATACTAAGTTCAAATTTCTGACAAGTCCACTTGAATTCCATCCAATTATGCCGACTTTTTTCAAATAAAACATAATGGAAATGAAAACTCTAACATTCCAAATTACCACTTGAACTACTCGAAAAAATCTCAAGAGTGAAACATATCTGCGTTGATATTGCGATGAAAATAATATCTATTGAACTAAAAAAAACATTTCAAGGATCCTTCTCTTGTGCCTCCCTCCTCTAAACCGATTTTTCATATTTTCTTGATTCCAAGGAAGTTTATGATTTATGTTTAAATTGACCTAAATATTTAAGTTTTGAGAGGCATTTATATTTGAATGATTTGGTAAACAGATTAAAGTACACAGCCCAGCAAATCAGATACCTAGTTCATAAATAAGTCATTAATGAATCATTTTTTCCGAGCATTTTAATCGTTATCGAGTCTTTAAAGGATACTTTAATGAATCGTTCAACGTACTTACATGGCTCTTCGTCAATAAATCGATTCTTATGTGTCATATAGGGGCATATGACACAGACAGTTCTCTTCCACAAGGCATGATCCTGAGCATCGGTGTTTATTTCTCTGGCCTCATGTTCACCTGTTCGCTTGCATGTGCAACATGGTCGACCAAACCAAATAAAGCTCGTTTATACGAGCCTTAATATATTTTTCGGCTCTGCCGTCCATGCTTCCGAAGTAACAAAAATCTTGCACCTCTTCCACATCTTGTCAGTTGAGAACAATCGGTGTGCTTGTATTTGAACCCATGTGCATGTGTTTTACGCGCAATTATTTTCAGTCCTGCCTCTTTGCATTTAGAAAGCAACGAGCGAACGTTTGACTTTAGGTCCCAACGGTTATGTGTAAGCAAACACACATCATCAGCATAATCAAGGTGACTTAAGATGTTAAACAGTCCTCACTGAAGTCCTTTATCTTTCCCACTCCAGTGCAGCTTTCAAGATGCCATATATTACCACCAGAAACAGGGCTGGTGATAATATGCAGCCTTGTCAGACAACCAGTTCGTACAGAAAAGCTCTCGGACAGCTATGCTCTATGTACGATGCAACGACTTTCGTGGCATAGTGCGCACCGTGCTTGCTTCTCAGTCAATAGGTCGTGGGTTCGATTTCCACTCCAGACGGGATTTTCGAATTTTTCAGTTTCTACTGGAGATGAAAAATTATTCGAAATAAAATGTTTTCCCATTTTATTTCGAATCATTTTGTAAAAAATTGTGTAAAAATGAAGGCCTAGATACTCAGTAGATGGTTTCTGTTCGCTTTCTATTATTCAGTCCCCCATAACATCAATATTTGTCAATAGCGCCAGTACAACTGAAAAAAAAAATATACCAGCTTCTCCACTCGTTACGGTCGTTTTCACTCCTCTTCCTCTACCTTCCTAATCCCATTCCTTTCCTTCATGACTGTGTTTGTGCATTGCACATAAAGGCTGAAATTGCTTATAGCACAGGTCATTCTGAAAAAAAAAAATCTTGCATCTTCGTAGGAATCTTTACTCCCACACAAAGCATTCCATATGTAATCTCCCTTAATGCGGTCGAAAGCCTTCTCGAAGTCCGCAAACATAAGCTGTAGTGGCGAACCCTTTACGGCCAGCCAGACTTCAAGAGAGCTCTCTAAGACATCACTAATACTATTGAGAATTACCTTAGCCATAATTTTCGATACGGCAAAGAGTAGGCATATACCACGCTAATTGTCACAACCCCGAACGTAGCCCTTCTTGGGGATTTGCATAGTCACTCTCATTCAGCCACATATCTTCCTTCATTCCTCACCTCAGTAAGGAGTGAAAGGTGTAACTCAGCTGTTATTTCCGGGTCCGCTTTGAGGAGTTCGGTTGGTAGTCCGTCTATACCTGGGGCTTTCCTTCCCGCCATTGACCGAATGGCGAAAACTATCTCTTCCTTATCTGGGGGATCGTCTTTAATAGAGGATTGTTGCGGTAGGATATTTGGTACTTGTTCTGTTTCTGGGATATCTTCCTCTGATAAGATGTTCAAAATATCAGAGAATTATTCTTTCCATCGCCGCAACTGGTGTTTACTCATATTAAGGAGATTTCCGTTGACGTCTCGCACCAGGTGGTTGGCGGTGAAATTCCTGTTCGTCAACTGTTTCATGATTTTGAATAGTGAGCCCATATCCCCAAGGTAAGCCGCAGATTCTGCCTTGTTTGCCAGATCTTCAATGGCCATTCTCTTGTCGCGTCTAACAGCCTTTTTGAGCTGTATATGAGCATCGCGGTAGTTTTGCCTCAGGTCGGGCGTTCGTTGGTTGATATGAGGTTGAGAGATGTTTGCCAATTTGGCTCTTTTCCGATTGCCAACCTTGTTCCATGTGTCTCGCGACATCCAGGGTTTCTCACCGCTTTACACATATCCCACAGATTCTTCAGCACTAGTTAGAAAAGTGTTTCTGGTTGCCTCCCGATTGGCGTCCAGTGTGCGTATTTCATATTCGCCCAATGTAGATGACTTTTCGCGTAGAATGGTGGTGTACTCGTGTTTTTTGTTAGTATCTCTGAGTTTATCCACATTAAGCTTGCGCTTCATTTGAAGAATTTGTGGTCGTCGGATAGCTGCTGTACACAATCTCAAGCAGGCATCCATCAAGTGGTGATCGCTCCCCACGTCACCTCCACGTTTCGCTCGCACATCGAGGAAACATCTTCTCCATCGGCGACTTATAGCCAAATGGTCGATCTGGTTCTGAGTAACACCATCAGGGGAACGTTTAGGTTTAGGTTGTAGGAGGGTGGTTGCACGGAACCACAAGCACTGAGGCCATCTAGTTGGGCCCATTGTACTCCCCCTATAGTTATAAGTTGGAAGTCACTCCTCTTGCTCTAACCACTTGGTTCGGTTTGCGAACCTTAACAGGCTCGAATGTCGGACGCCTCTGAGGTCGTCTAGTTCCGAGAAGAATCTAGAGCCTAAACAAAGGAGACGACTGTTGGAGATTAGCGGACAGTGACAAAGATAATGTTCGATAGATTCTTCGTCTTCCTCGCAACCTCTGCACAAGCTGTCGCTCGCGATTCGCATCCTAAATGCGTGCAGCCTTAGCAAGCAATGGCCTGTGGTCAGGCCGACAAGAGTTCGGATACTATAGCGACTACGTTGTAACAGCTGAGCTGTAATATTTTTGTTCGGTTCTTCCTAAAAGGATTTGGCCGTTTTACAGCTTTCCAGCTGCCGCCACCCCGCCAAGAAAGAATCCACAATAGTCTGTTTGAAGGTAGTCTTAAGCACTGTTAGTGCTACATCGACTGACCTCCTAGTGGAATTGATGTTAGCAGATCCTTGCCGTGCAAGCGTATCTGCCGCCTCGTTACCTAGCAGGTCACTATGACCCGGTATCCAAATTAGAAAAACTTCCGTTATGGCCGCTAGGCGATTTAAATTGTGTCTACAGATGGACACTAGTTTGGATGTAGTCCTGTAGGATTGGAGTGCCTGAAGCGCAGCCCTGCTGTCCGAGAAAATGTAACCATTTCCGAGACTGTTCTGCATATCAAGAATAATTTTCGCACACTCGGTAATGGCTAATACTTCTGCTTGGAACACTGTCGCGTGTTCTGGAAGATGAAATGAAGTTTGGATGTCGAGGTCGTGGGAATAAATCCCTGCACCTGTCCCCTGGCTAGTATTTGTTGCCCATTCGTTTCGTTCAGGAAACTTAATGTGAAACTTCCGTTTCTCAACCTGCGGTTGGTTCATGCAATCATACTCGCGGTCTTAAAGTGAGGTTGCGTTTCTAATGACGTTTAGAATTTGTCCATGACCAATTTGTGGCGCTGACCACGATTTAGTGGTTTTTAATTTTAAATTTAATTAAATTTTAAATTTTTATAAAAAGATCAAGTGGGGGTAGTGAGAGAATCACCTCCAGAGCTGCAGTTGGTGTGGTTCTAAGGGCACCTGTTATGCACAGACATGCCATCCGTTGGATCAGCTGTAAGGGTGCCAGGTTGGTTTTTAGTACCACCGCCGGCCACCACACCAGCGCACCATAGCAAATAATTGGTCTAACAATACTGGTATACATTCAGTGGATGAGGTGCGGCTTAAGGCCCCATCTCAAACCGAATGTCTTCTTGCAAGCGAAGAAGGCTACCGTAGCCTTTTTTGCTCGATGATTTGCTATCAAGAATCAGACCTAAATATTGAACTTGATTCGAGAGGACCATATTGATACCTCGAATGTTTGGTGGATTGAAAACATATGGTCTTCTTCTTCTGGAGAAGAGGACCATATCTGTTTTTTGTGGGTTAATAGTAAGTCCTTTATCTAGTGCCCAGCTATCTAACAGTTGTAAAGCGGATTGCATGAGGTCTCCTAGAACTTGCTCAAACTTACAGTTAGCATGATGACAAAGGGGTTCATTCACTGTTAAGACCCACAGGAGTGGTGATATTATACCGCCCTGTGGCGTTCCTTTGTAAACAGAGCCTTTCCTTGTCTCTTCACCCATTCGTGCTACGGTTTTCCGTGAACGAAGAAGCTTTTTTTTCCATCAGGGGAAACCCAAGATGTTTTATGATGACTCTTGTGTGGAAAAAGGGTCCCTCCGATGGCCATTTGCCGAGTACTACAAAACTCCACAAATAATTCGCCGTTTTCGGGTCTCTTAATCCAAGGTCGTGACGTGTCCAGTGTTGTCTGATACAACCTGGGCGTTCATAACTCCTGAGATGATAACAATATCACTTCTTGGAACACGTTCGAAGGTGGCACTCAGTTGGCTAAAAAACTCCTCTTTGTCACCAGATGTTGCGGTATTAGTTGGTGCGTAGCACTGCAGAATTGTGACGTTTCTGACACTGGTCCTGCGCCTGACGACGATAATCCTATCCGAGATTGGTTCCTAGCTAATGAGATTGTTTCTCGCTCTCGGTGTAAGGACGAACGCCACGCCATTTTTGGCTTCACTTTCAGAGCCAATGTACAGAATAGTGTTTCCACTAGGGGTTCGTTCTTCTTCTGATTCTGTCCACCTGACCTCGCTCAAGCCCAAGATTTGGGTGTTATAGTGTTCCATTTCACGGTCGATTACTGATTGGCGGTGCAAGGACCGAGTAACCCCAGCTCTTCCCCCGTCATTCAATGTTCGAACATTCCAGAAGCCAATCATAGTCCGTTTTCGAATGCCAAAAGTCGTTAACATAGAATCAGTCCGTATCCGAGGCGATGTATCCGTTTCTCGTATCATTTAGCCCATGATCCAGTGAGTGTCCATTTGCCATTTTTAGGGCAAGCAGGACAGGCTGTGGGTGAATTCTATAGCCCCCATCCCACAGGGGGATAGTTAGCTCATGTCCGTGGAGTCGCTAGTCTCCAAAGATAGTTGCAGGAACTGGTAAAACTTCATCCTACAGCTACGCCTTGCGGGGTGTTAGTAATGATTCATAATTATTGTTAAGGTCAAATTTAAACGACGATAGTTATTTTGCGAATTTATTTGTAAATAATTTATTTTCTTATTGTCCAAAAGATATTATTTGCGTATTTACAATGGAAATGTTTACGTACCTAAACAAAATTAAAATCTTTCACAAATTTATTAAATTTAATTTTAAGACTTAGAGCTTGACATGTGAAAATTAAAGATTGAAAAAGGAAAAAATAACTGTAACATTTTTGATACTAATTTTATGATGTGTTCTTACGTTCGGTGTGGAGGTACGCTGCAAATGAAAACTGCCTTAACAATTATCGTAAGGTAGCTGTATCAAATTTTCTATAAACTCGTTTCTTAGAATAATTATGTATTGTTGATGATACTTACATAGCGGTTCATTATTGAAGAACCAGTTTAGTATGTTCAACGACTCATTAAAATATCATTTTCGAGCTCGTAAATGATTTAAAACTCGGAGAAAAGGATACATTAGTCAATTATTTGTTTCGCTGGAAAGTCCTGGCGGCAATTAAAGCTCAGGAGAGCTCCGTGTAACAGAAAAGTGTAGAGCGTTATCTGGAACTGACTATGTGAAATATTGTGCACTATAAATTTAATAAGATAACTTGCCACACACGAACTGATTGAACGTGATTCGCCACCATTGATCAATCTTTCACAGAACGTTTGGGGTTATTTGTGCGATCAATGTTGTCTACATTAACTTGTGTATTCTACAAAGACATAGCCTGATTGGTCTTAAATATTTTATAAATATACAAATAAATACATAAATTTATTTTCAAGCTCGTTATTCTATCGTTATATGCGAAACATAGTTAAAATGACTTAAAACCAGGGTGTAACCTAGTGAGGAGCGTGTTGGTCTACAATGCGAAGGTAGTTCAAATCCCAGCCGACGTATAATTCACCGGGGTATATCTGTGTCACGTCAATCTGCGAATATCAAAATTCATAGATAGAGGGTGCGAAGGTCTAACAACTCTTCCACAAAAATAAATACATCTAAAGGAAGCTTATGGTCAGGACGATCTGGACTCTAGTGCCACTGAACAAGAAGAAGAAAAAGAGTTTAAATGTTTGCTGTTTGCATAGCACTAATCAAGGTCTAGTTCCAGCCACTAATTATAGACAAATGTGACACTTCAGTTTATAAAATCGATGAATTGAACATGCAGGGTGTTGGTGCTATTTTAGTATCTTGGCAGAAAGAAAACACTCGCTAATGGTACAAATTAGATTACAGTCAACCATATGTGGTCTAGGAAAAGGACTAATTTAAAAAGCAATACCGGCTTCCAGGTATACCGCAAACTTGATACTTTTCTTGAGAGCTTGTTTGTCTCCCGTTTGCAACGCAAATTAAGTTGGCATGGAAAATTCAAATTAAAAGTAATATGTGTACCGTCTTACAGAGCTTTCAGCTTTGATAAAATTTCCGCCCCTGCGTGCCTATTTTTTTTTTTTTGTAATTATGTATGGCTGTGTGGCTTTCAGGGCGGCATTGTAATAGGAACTTGTAAATAGTTTACGAGTTCTCTAATTGCATTTCCTGTTCAAGTCGACTATATCTTGTTACGAGGAACGGATGCTGCAGGATGGTAAAATTAAACGACGAAGTTTCGCACAAGTCTCGTCCAGGCATACGTATCATCGCGTACTTGAAGGCTCCTTTAAGAATCTTTAAATTGTTGGAATTTTTCCGTAAAATGATGCCGATTTGGGCGAATCCGTTTTCAATTCAAAATTTTCAATTTTAATTGCGACTGTGTCCGAAAGAATGATATTCTCTTATGACACACGTCAGATTTTTTAATGCTTTAATCAACGAGCTATTTTGAAGGTTCAATTAACGTGAAACACGAACGAACAATTTTCAAAACGAACCTGGCCAAAGCCCTCTAAAGTTGAAAGCCATGTAAGACATTCCAACAACAACAAGTTGGAGTCTTTTGCTACCTTTCGCAATAATCCGACGTTAGAAACCAAGGACTCATTAAAGGTGGCAAGAAATGCCTGCAATAAAATATTAAAGCGAGCTAAATTCGAACATGATCGGAAACGCCGACTTAAGATCATTGACAATCCCAAAAACTCAAGATCTTTCTGGTCATTTGTGAAATCGGTCAACCAGAATTTCAGCACATCTTCAACACCTCCTCTTCTTGATGGTGACCGAACCGTTGTTGATCCTGTTGAAAAAGCAAACCTCTTGGCAGCAAACTTCCCTAGCAACTCGAAGCTTTCACAGTCAAGCCAGAGTCCTCCGTACTTACACGACTCTGGTTTCTCGCTGCCACCTCTTCGTTTTCGAACTAGGGTTATTTCCAGGATCCTGCAATAGCTCAATATTCACAAGTCTGCTGGGCCTGATGGCATCCCCCCATTGTCCTTAAAAACTGCGCTTCCTCTCTAGCTAAACCTCTTCGTAATCTCTACCATCTTTCATACTCTTCAGGGTGCTTTCCTAAGATCTGGAAGGTCGCGAATGTTCAGCCAAATCCAAAGAAAGGAAGCAAAGCGAACCCCGCCAATTACCGTCCCATAGCCATTACCTCAGTGCTTTCAAAGGTAATGGAAACTGCTGTCAATCGCAGGATAGTCAACTTTCTTGTGGATAAAAATCTCATTCATGATCGCCAATATGGATTTCGCTCGGGTCGCTCTACAGGCGATCTTCTCATCTATCTTACTGAGCGTTGGAATTCCTGCATTCACAAATTTGGTGAAGGTCAAGTTCTTGCTCTTGATATCGCCAAAGCGTTTGACAGAGTTTGGCACAAATGCCTCCTAGCCAAGCTAAAGGCCTTTGGTTTTAACACTTTATTTCTTTAATGGGTTGAGAGTTTCCTCTCTGAGCGCTCTATTCGAGTCGTACTAGACGGAGTAACTTCTGCACCCTTTCCTATTGACTCCGGCGTCCCTCAGGGCTCAGTTTTATCTCCCACTCTCTTTTTAGTCTTCATAAATGACCTTCTGTCGTATACTCTCAATCTTATTCACTGTTTCGCAGATGACAGCACTTTAGATAACACCTACCAATTCGACTCTCCCGCGGACGCTCGTCCGATATCGGTGGCCTCTTGTCGTAATGAGTCGATACAGTCATTGAAATCTGACCTCAGTTTAATCCTGGAATGGGGCAGGAACAACAGAGTAAAGTTTAATGCCTTAAAAACACAGTCCTGTCATCTATTTCTTAAACATAACGTTCCGACGTCGGCCACTAATATTTCCTTGAATGGCGTACAGATTCCACCTTCTGCAGATTTTACATTACTAGGTGTAAAACTTAACAATCGCCTAGATTGGAGCCAACACATTTACGAAGTCGCTCTTGATGCTTCGAAACGCCTAGGTATTCTGCGGAAGTGTAAGAAATACTTCTCTGCCACCGAACTAGCTACCATCTATAAGGCTTATATCCGACCACGTCTGGAGTACAACTCGCATGTTTGGGCTGGGGCCCCAAAATCACATCTGGCCCTTCTTGACCGTATCCAGAAATATGCATTCCGATTAATTGGAGATGAAGCTATATCGGCCTCAATTGACTCCCTCGAGCATCGTCGAAATATCGGTGCACTCTGCATTTACTATAGATACTTCCATGGTAAATGCAGCAAGGAGCTAAAAGCCCTTATACCACTTACATTCAATGTCCCCCCCCCGCCAAGCTGCACGCTCACACGAGTACACCGTGAAGCCCTTGCCGTGGAGAACACTGAAGTTTAGGCAGTCCTTCATCCCTCGGACGACAGTGTTGTGGAACTCATTACCAGGCAATCTCTTTCCGACAGGATACAACCTCCAGCAATTTAAGAACAACGTTCACCGCCACTTCAAAATCTCCCCTCCTGTGTTTCCCTACTGATTTTCCTCTATCCTCTATCCTTTTCCCCGTACCCGTGTCGACTTAACTGTGCATCGCGCATTAAAGGGTGACCCCCTAAGTTATTTTCGACGGCCGTAAATAAAAAAAAAAATAACAAAAACGACAGTTCAATACAAATTGCTCGCTTTTGTATGGAGCAGATATGGCGGGCTTCGTAAGAATCGCGTTTATTCTTAAATGAAGTATTAAAGATAGTTCAGCTTCCCAAGGAACTTTACTAATAGTGCTGGGCGTGTAATTATTACATGTTGATATCAGTGCAATAGGTTAGGTGGGATAAAAGTTAAATCTCGGTTTCTAACACCGAAGAAAATCGCTCACTCATATTGTGCAGAGTTCTCCGATTAATTTTCACACAGAAAACTGTAAAATTTTAGTTATTACGAAAAAGTATGCACTCGCGTAATATAATATTTCCGTGCTTAATTTGTGTTGTTTTCGGTACAGCGTGTTTTTACGACAGGATTGTACAAAAATAATACAGGTGGTCTTTTGAAATGGAAAAATCCATGACGTCACACCCACTGGAGTCATTCACGTTAGTTCTGCCTAGCTTGGGATGTAGAAAGCTTTGACCTTGCCCAACACTTCCTAAGCCTTCATTTTTGGCCTCCTGACCTTCCTTAAAATTTTTTACTTTTTTTCTTTCATTATTTATTGTGTGTTAGCAATCAATCAAAATCTTGTTAAGACCCCCTATAGGGCATAGGACAGAGACAACTCTCTTCCACAAGGCGCGATCCTGAGCATCGGCTTTAAGCTATTGCCAGGACTTGTTTATTCCTCTGGCCTCCTGCTCAACTGCTCGCTTCCATGTGTTACATGGTCGACCAACCCGACGCCTTCCTTGAGCATTTTAATCTAGAGCCTGTTTGGCGATGTTTTGCTCTGGTTTCCTCGAATTATGACCGATCCACTGCCACTTCCGCCTTTGAGTCTCAATACCTATTTTAGCCTGGCCAGTTGTACTCCAAAGTTTGTCGTTGGAGATCACTTCTGGCCAAAATATTCCTAAAATGCGTCGGAGGCATTGGTTCACGAAAGTCTTTAGTTTCTTGGTAAGTCGAACGGTCACTTTTCACGTAGTACAACCATATAACGACACGGATTTAACGCATGTGTCCAATACTCGCAACTTCGTGCGAAGGGATATCTCTCTTAACCTCCAGAAAGGGGAAAGGATACCGAAGGCCTGACGAGCTTTATTTAGCCGAGCTTCAACATCCTTTTCGGCATCGCCATCCATGCTGACAATGCTTCCGAGATAGCAAAAATCTTGCACCTCTTCCACATCCTGTCCGTTAAGAACAATCGGTGTGCTTGCGTTCGAACTCATGTGCATGCATTTGGTTTTACGCACATTTATTTTTAGTCCCGCCTCTTTGCATTTAGAATGCAACGAGCGAACATTTGACTCTAAGTCCGAACGGTTATGTGCAAGTAAAAATACGTCATCACGTCAATAGTCTCCACTGAAGACCTTTACCTTCACCACCTTCCAGTGTAGCTTTCAAGATGTCATTTATTACCACTAGAAACAGGGCTGGTGATAATATGCAGCCTTGTCTGACACCCGTTCGCACAGGGAAGCTCTCGGACAGAATTGTGTGTTATACCTTCGCAGGTAGTGTGCTGGAATTATGCGTCGATCGGAATTTGAACTCACGACCTTTGCATTGTAGACCAACACGCTACCCGCTAGGCTACAACTTAGTTTCGTTTTTAGTTCCCCTATATTTTGAAATAAAGAGGAACTAGTTGAACTTATTTGAAGTCTAATGAAACCCAAAAATTAGGTTCTTTTCTGACTTCTATCCGTGTGTCTCGACTATAACTCGAGTAAGCCTCAACAGAAAAGAGTATGAAGGCTTACAAAAGATCGGATATATTACCAGACAAACCAGTATTGCTTTTGGGAATTATCTCCAACCTGAAGCTGAAGTTACAAATATTTAATAGATCTCTTAATGTGATTTTACTTCTTTTTTGTATGGCTTCGAGATAAATGATTTTTCGTAATATAGGTCCACTTGTAATTTTTTCTGGAATTTCTAATTTTCCCAAAGTAAAGAATTAAGTACGAAGAAATAATCTCTAAAAACTTTCTGAAACAGATTGGTGTAGAAATCATACATAAATTATTGATCATCCCTTAATAATAATAACAAATATCTGCCAACGAAGCGGGGAGGATGCGTGAGAAGTTAATATACAGATTAGGGTGGATAGGGGACACTAACTAAATGGGGTTCCATCCAGGGCGGGGCTGTTGTCAATTATTTAACATTTAATTGCGATTACCGTCAATAATTCTAGTACATAGAATCAATATTAAATTCGTTTATTGATGCAAGCTTGGGTTTGTATAGTGAGGGGAAGGTGCGACAGAAGAATTGGGTTGATGTTAATAATATTTTAATTGACTAATTGAATCACGTCCAAAATTCTGTGAATAGAATGCTAGTTTCATAGATAAAGTTAATTCCATGACATGCGGTGTATTTTGTATTCAAGAAACCATACATTTGTATGGGAAGGGGTAGAGGAGTTCAAGGAATCGCGAAATTTGTGACGCAGTTTCTTTTGTTTCTCTTGAAAGGTGTTTGAACAAAATTTTAAGTTTGTAGCCTTTATTTTGTTGATTATTAGTTGATTTATTGATATTGGTCGAAATTCTACTTTTGTAGGAGAGGATGTAGAAATGTCGAAGGTATTCAACCAGCAATTTCAATTTCGCTTCACTCACTCTACCCTCTCCGAAACAAATTTCTACATTAGAAATTCAAGAAAAGCATTTTTCCTTCGAACATATGAGTGCTATCGGTTTTTAAATTGTAACAAAGCAAGAATGTTGATAAGCAGTTTTAAGATCATCCAAAACCTATCGCTTTCTCCGTCTATACCAGTGGCGTGGCGTCCATTGATGCAAGGGAAGCAATGCTTTCCTTACGTTTTGCCCTTTATTCAGTTTAGAAAAGCTATACTGAAATCAACACGGATGTGAAAATTTATTAAAAAATTTCTTTAAAAGAAAGCGTGCATTGTTTTCGTCTATCAATGTTTACAGCATTTACGTGTTGGACAGCTTTTTTTCTCACACTTTTTCTGACCAACGAAAGTTGAAAGCCTTCCACAGGGAAAAATGCGATTTAAAAAACGCATATACAAGACCGCCGGATAATACGAGCAAAATTTTCTCGCTCGACGAGCGCAAGTTCAACTTCAATAGAAAGGGGAGATGATTCGCTTTTCTCTCATTGCTTTTAGTCGCATATACAAGAGAACGAGACCGCCGGCCAATACGAGTGAAGTTTTCGCTCGCAGCAAGCGCAAGTTTGACTAATAAAGGAAGGAGGGATGTGTTACCCTGCCCTAATGGGGGTTCCACTTAGTCTTCCTTAACCACTATAAACTGCATATTGACTTTCCATGCATCTCCTACTTGTCCCAAAGATAACAAAGTTTCGCCCGACTTTGGTTGTTGGTGTTTACTTTATATCACGTTCGTGTTACCTAGCTGTTCTCAACATAAATAAAATTTCAAGCAGATGACGAGAGAGGGTTTAGTAATATTTATAGTCGATTGCTTAAGTGTAATAAACCAATATATTTAAAAAATAATTGCTTCCCCTAGCTGTAAAGTCCACGCCACTGGTCCATACGAATGCTACAATTTCAGAAAAAAACATTATTATTTTTTGAAAATTATAAAAGTCACGAAACACTTTCGGTGTCAAATCTAAAAATTACAGACCTCCCCTACTTTGCTTCTACCATATTTCATATATAAGTCACTATTCACTATTCTAAAGAATTTGAGAAGACATGTTTTCCATTTCATCTAGAGCATTCATAATTCTGCTATATTTTTTTCTCTTTATCTATACTAAATGGATGTATACATCTGCTAGATTTGAATTTTTCATATTTTACCAGAGCCCTAAAAAAATTACTCAAAGTTTTCTACATTTTGGCTCGCCATTTCCGTCCACCTTACACAACCCAACTAAACAAAAATTATAGATCATATAGATCTGCAATCTGACAACACTTCAACTTAGTATATATATTATACGTATCGAACTTTTGAAAAGTGCACAATTTATGAAATGTTCCCCTATTTTTACCTGCTATTGTTATGTGAACATTTTATATTTTTTTTCATACGACGCAAGTACAGCTCGTAAAGACTCGGGCAATGGGGAAATTCTCTTACAACAACCACACGTATGAACCCTGCCCATAAAGAAAAGACTCGAACGACGAGGAAATTCTTTATACAAGCAACAACAACCACACGCAAAGACTCGGCCGACAGGGAAAAGTCTCGAACGACGAGAAACTGCTTTATACAAGCGATTAACAGCGCTCGGCTAAGAAGAGCGATATAAAAACGAGAGCGTTTTTAATGAAAATTCAGTCCAGTTTAACCGATGGACGGGTAAGTCGATAGAAAGCGAAAAACTCGAGATTGGCAAATGATAAGTTGTGGGCAAAAAGTCTCTCTTTTCACATTTACTACCTAAAAGAGCTTGCGTACGCTCAAAGTAGTGCAATGGCTCTACTGGATGACGTCCGATCACCGACGTCAAGCAGCATCAAGCAAACGTACTACTTTGATGGAATACTGTATGTATGTTCCTTATTTATTTTACCTGCCTTAACGGCGACATACAAACATGATTATTGGTTTATACACATCTACGGCACAATATCCTTTTAATGATATATGTTTCGTTCCATTTAAAATAAATAAAAAAAGGGGTCCGGATTATAGATGCTCACGTATTTATGTATAAGATTAAATTAAGTTTTGCGGCTAAATTAAAGTGAACTTTTTAAACTTGTAGTTATTTTCTTACTTGAAATCCAGCGACCTCTTGCGTATTTCAATATGTTTCAAGTTTCATTTACAAATCTTAAAAGATAGGGCCAATTTTAATTGTTTAGTGTTTGTCTCTGTACCTACACGCCTCCCCCTTTCACTTGACACTCTATAACGTAGGTAATGGAACTCACTTACCCAATCTATAACCCATCAAAAAATTCATTTTCTATCTCTAAGGATTTGGGATATGAGTCCATATGTACGGCGGAAGGCGGACGGCGTAAAGATGGTTTTCTTTGCATTTTACTTTATTATTTTAATAATAAAGTATTGTGATCGACTAAAATAGCCTAATAATTAAAAACACATGGACATAATAGTAGTGGGGGAAAATTGAGAGTATTTCAAAAATAGTGCACTTTCCAAAATTTTAAACCGTTATATCTCAAAACTAAGTACAGATATCAAATTCAAATTTTGTCAGATTGAAGAACTTTTGGTAAGCATTTGAAGTTGGGGGATGTAAGGTGAGAGAGTTGATAAGCAAATATGTCCAAAATTTTGAATGATTTTTTCAGGGCCCTGGTGAAAGATACAAAGTTTAAATTGTTCATGTGGATCAATCTATTTGATATAAATAGACAAAAAATAATAATTTGTTCCACAATTGTTATGAAGCGACAGGTGTTTCATATGCTATAAAGAAAAAACACAAAAAATTAAAAATTTTGAATGCAATTTTAAAGTAGAAACTTGAAAATTTGCAAAATGTATTGATAAAAATTTCTAAAAGTACGAAATAACTGGTCGAATACCTTCAAAACTTCTACTCCCTACCATACATTATCACCTAACTATTAAAAGCTATCAATTGTGCACAAGAACTTTTAAAAATAGTTGAAACGAAATTGCGTCAAAAGTTTTGAAATCGCGCCTGCCCTTCTACCTACTCCTGCATAAAAATATGATGTCGACCAATTTCAATTAATCAACTTTTAATCAAAAAATTAAAAGCTACGAACTTGAAAATTTCTACGAGCACCTTACAAGAGAAACGAAATAAAACTGCATCACAAATTTTACGACTCCCTTACCTCCTCTACCTTCCCCCATACCAATGTTTGGTTCCGTGAATGTAAAATACACCGAATTTTATGAAAATTCTATACAACTTCGTCTATAAAACTGACATTCTATACAGAGAATATTGGACGTGATTCAAGCAAACAATTAAAAAAATATTAACATCCATCGACTCTTACTTTCACTTCTTCCCCCTCCCCTCATAAAAACCCAAACTTGCATAAATAAACGAATATAATATTGATATGTACTGGAACTATTGATCGTATTTGCAATTAAGAGTTAAATTGGAAAGAGCCCTACCCTAGAGCCCCCTTTCACTTAGTCTTCCCTAAACACTCTAACCTGCATATTGACTTTTCACGCATCCTCAACTCGTCCCAAGAATAATAAAGTTGCGCCCGACTTGATGGCAGTTTATTTTATATTCATTCCTTAAGAATCCCAAGAAGCAAAGCTACGCAGTAGTTATTACAGAGTATTAAAGGCAGTACACTACAAATTCGGCACACTGGAACTAAAAAGGTTTCTCATGCCTTCGAAACGAACTAACATAACCATCTTTTCAATCCGATAATGGGTCAAGGAGTTCGTTACTGTTGAGGAACATCTTTTATTTAATTATTAAACTACCTAGCTTGTAAGTTTCATAGAATGATATTTTTGTTTGCATTTTCTAACATACCTACAAACATTCCACTATGGAAACAAAACAGCAATATGAATATAAGAGACAAAAAACTATTTTCCCAGGACATTGTTGTCGAAACAGCATGAAACTGTGACAGGACTTTTTTTCGTTCAACTTTCTATACCTACGAAGCAAAAAAAAAAAAAAAACTCGTCCATTTACAATTTAAGGAAGAGTGTGCTATATTTGCTCGACACTGCACTACAGGATTATCGCGGTAGTTTGATGGATACTGTCATATAAACTCATCATAATATGGAATTTAAGCCGTCGCGTTTTTTAGTCGCATCTGGTGTATCATGTTTTGTATAGTAACGTATTTCAAACACAGAAAAAAGTACGATATCGTCGTATACACAGAAGAGCCTACTGATAGCCTCTCTGTGTTTATTGCGCGTCAGATAATGAGGATGAGGATCAACTCAATATATATACTTGAAGTTCTGTTGACCTACTTAAAACACACTGGAATTTGCTACTTGAAGGCAACAGATATAAACGTTAAATACATAGATAGCACTCATAAGCGTCTATTGTATCGTCCATATACGAGTTGAGGATGCTAAAAGTAAGCAGGAGTGGGTACCTTGCAGTATACACTTTGCAGTGCTTAAGAATTTCATAGCAACAACATTCGAGTGTATTTCACAGGAACAAAAGCGCAGTTTTAGGATTAAGATTACACAGAAAGGAAAGAAGTCTGATCTATTTTGATGAGTGTTGCGACTGCATGATGGATAAGTGATTTCTAAGCTTTTTGGTGTAGAAGTTATATATTTAGAAGTGTGGCAGTGCGATCAGAATAATAATATCACTCGAGAATAAATTGAGAGTAACAAAATACATAACCATTTGTAACAATAAGAAAAAAATTTAGTTCACATAAGTGATCTCAGCTAGGGTGTAGCCTAGCGGATAGCGTGTTGGTCTTGTAATGCGAAGTTGTGAGTTTAAATCCCGGTCGACGCAATAAATAATTCCAGCACATTGCCTGCTTGGATATACCTAGGTCAATCCTCAAAGCGGATCCGGAAATAATAGCCGGTATACTCCTCCCACACTCCCACTCTTTACTGAGGTGTGGACTGTAGAAAGATATCAGGCTGAATGGAAGAAGGGCATTATTGTGGAAATCCCGAAGAAGGGCAACATAATTGAAGAATGATTGAATGCTTGAACAGTTGTTCAGAGACTGCTATGTTAGTTTTGAATTAAAGTTCGAAAATATCTATCGTACGGCTCTGTACGCTTCCTGAGTAAAAACATGTAATTTTTAAGACTTTCAAGTTCAGTATGTAGCAAAAAAAAATTAATAAATTATTTTGATTGTGTGTGCCCATAAAATCTATCAGGCTGGATTCCGTAAAGGGTCGTCTTGGGGAGACCATACAAATATTCTACGGAAAATATTGGAGCAGTCCGCCGAAATGGCTCGTCACTGCATCTCATGTTTGTGGATTTCGAGAAAATAAAAGTCTTCAGTTGGGGCTATTGAACATTTTAAGTCACCTTGATTATGCTGATGACTGTGTTTGCTTGCACATAACCAATCGAATTTAGAGTCAAATGTTCGCTCGTTGCATTCTAAATGCAAAGAGACATGACTGAGAATAAATGTGCGGAAAACCAAATACATGCACAAGGGTTCGAAGGCATGCGCACTGATAGTTCTTAAAGGACAAGATGCGGAAGAGGTGTAAAATTTTTGTTATCTCGGAAGCATTGTCAGCATGGACGGCGGAGCCGAAAAGGATATTGAAGCTCGTCTAAACAAAGCTCGTCAGGCTTTCGGTATTCTTTCCCCTTTCTGGAAGTTGAGAGAGAAATCCCTTCGCCCGAAGTTGTGAGTATTGGACGCATGCGTAAAATCTGTGTTGCTGTATGGTTATACTATATGGAAAGTGACCGTTCGACTTACCAAGAAACTGCAAACTTTCGTGAACCAATAACCCCAACGCATTTTTGGAATATTCTGGCCAGAAGTGATCTCCAAAGACGAAATTTGGAGTACAACTGGACAGACTAAAATAGGCATTGAGATTAAGAGGCGGAAGTGCCAGTGGATCGGTCACATTTTGAGGAAACCAGAGCAAAATATCGCCAAACCAGCTCTGGATTATTATTCTTAAGGAGGACGTTAGGTTGGTCGACCATGTAAGCATGGAAGCGATCAGTTGAGCAGGAAGCCATTGGAATGGCCAAGTCCTGGCGACAAATAAGGGCCGATTCTCAGGATCGCGCCTTGTGTAAGGGAACTGTTTCTGTCCTATGCTCCTGTGGGGGATCTTAACAGGAATTTGATTGATTGTTTGAAGAGACCTCCAGGTATGTCTAACTGAACGTTGGAACTCTTGGATACACTTGACATTGCGAAAGCTTTTGACAGATCTTAGCATACATTTTTCATAGCTAAGCTCAAAACTTTTAACTTTAACTAACTCGTCCTTTCTTAAATAGATGGAGAGCTTCATCTCCGAGTGGTGCTGGATGGAGTTTCTTCTGTCCCTTTTTCTAATGATTCCGGCGTCCCTCGCGGCTCAGTCTTCGGTCTTCTGTCGTCAACTTTCAATCCTAGGCTCGTCCAAGTCAATGGGTTCATTAAACTGAGACCTCAACACTAGG
Source organism: Chorisops tibialis (assembly GCA_963669355.1). Taxonomy (NCBI): domain Eukaryota; kingdom Metazoa; phylum Arthropoda; class Insecta; order Diptera; family Stratiomyidae; genus Chorisops; species Chorisops tibialis. The sequence goes on along the minus strand of OY770262.1, from coordinate 117,470,332 downwards.
GCAGGAAGAACAGACGGCAGTTTAAAGCCTCAAAAACACAGGCCTGTCATCTATTTATTAAACATATGTTTCGACGTTGGCCATTAAAATATCCTAATACAGATGTTATTATACTTTCTGCAGATTTTACGTTATTTACTAAAATTTAACAATCGCCTTGGTTGGAGTTCACACATCTACGAAGTCGCTTTTAACGCCTAGAAATACTTTTCTGCGCCTGATGTAGCTTCCATGTATAAGGCTTATTTTCGGCCTCGTCTTCAACTCGCATGTTTGGGCTGGGGATCATGAATAACAACGCGGTGCTCGATTGTATCCAAAAATATGTGATCTGTGATTTGAAATGAAAACGTCTCCGATTCTATAGACTCCTTCGAGCCTCATCGGAATACTTTCTAATTATTATCGGAATTTTCATAACAAATACAGTAAGGAACTAAAAGATTTGCATGCCACCTGTTATGGAGAACACTAAAGTTTAGCCAGTTCCTCATCCCTCGAGCGTCAATAATGTGCAATGTATTACCGGGCAATACATTTCTGGCGGAGTACAATCTCCAATAATTCAAAAACAACACTCACCAGAATTGAAGACTTTTCGCATTAAAGGGTGACTACTCTACGTTATTTTGATAACCGAAAAACTATAAATAGTCTGCGATATTTAAGGTTAGTTAAGTATAATATGTTTCATTTATAAATTTACTATAAATATCACAACTTATTACAATTATAGGTTTTACAATTTAACCTTTTTAGTATGACTATTCATAGTGGCAGTGTCTGCTAGTTAATATTATCGCTATCAGGTTTGGATCTCTGATACAATAAAAATATAAATATAAACATAATAGGACTAGGTTGTGCGATACTCTAGATTAAAGAGAATTTTTTTGATTTTAAGAAATTTTGCACGTGAAGTGGTAGATGGGGTAACGACATTGAACTAATTTTTTCACAAGCTAGCAAAATGTTTTATACAAAATTTTTGGGTTCAACAATTTAAATGTACTGAGAAAATTTGTGTGTTGGATTTAGTGAAATTATGCAGTTTATATGGGAGGTGGTAGAAGGAGGGAGTTCTTAATGAATTTTTTCAGAAATAACTATAAGCATCATGCTGTTGACATGTTTTAAATTGCAGATCAGTAGCATTTATACTTTTCAAGAAAATTACATTTCCGTAAAGTTGTGAAATTGTGTCAGATTGTATGGGAGGGGTTGGGAGGAGGGGTAAGGGGGGAAAGGAGTGAAGCTTGTCGTCTAATTTTTTTTGTCTTACTAATAATTGTAAATAAATATTTAGTACACAATTTCAGGTCAATAAATTTTATACGTACTGAGTAAATTGGTTCAGAGCATTTCATGAAAAAGTGCAGTTTGCATGAGAGGTGGTGAAAGGAGGAGGAGAACACAAATAATTGTTATACAGTAGATTAAAATCATGATAAAAGTATTATATTTCAAATTTCAGATCAATAGCATTTATATTTTTCGAGCAAATTCGTTTATTGCCAAATTGCAAAATATCATTTTGGTTGGGAGACGGTAGAAGGGATGGAGCGATTTGGCCCGTTCACGAACTTGATCTTACTTTCTTGGTAAAATATCGTGTACGCAATTTGAATTTTCTAGCTCGACACGTTCTCGAGCTAGGGAGGTCGGGAACGGACAGATAGACGGACAGTCACTGAAAAATTAATTTTTTTCGCCGAATTTGCATAGAATTTTCTTACAATTTGGTGTATTTTACGTTCACGAAACCAAACATTTGTATTGGAGGGGGTTCAAGTTCGTAGCTTTTAATTTTTTGGTTATTATTTGATTTATTGAAATTGATCGAAATCATACTTTTGTACGGTAGAAGCAGGCGCGATCTCAAAACTTTTGCCAAATTTTTGTTTCAATTATTATTTAAAGTTTTTGAGCAAAATTTCAAATCAATAGCTTTTAATAGTTAGGTGATAATTGATTTCTTAAAAATGGTCGAATAAATAATTTTGTATGGAACGGGGTAGCAGTTTTGAAGGTATTCGACCAGTTCATATTTCATATTTTTAGGGATTGTTATACTCTAGATGAAATCTGAGAGTATATTGTGTTTGCCTTACCGTTTGTAACGCTAAGAAATAATGCTCGCACAGAGCCGCTAAGGGTACAGAAATATTTGTTGTCGCTCAAAAACTTCGATTCCGAGTTACTGTCTGTCCGTCTGTCTACAGCATAACTCTTGAACGCTTTGAGCTATCGTGATGAAATTTGTTGTGTGTCATTTTTAGCAAAAAAGTAACTTTAAGTTCGTGAACGGGCTACATCCCCTCATCATCAATGGCGCGACAGCCCATATCGGGCCCTGGCCTCCTGAAGTCGTCGCTTCCAATCGTTTCGATCCAAAGACCGCGTCCTCCAGCTGCTAATTTTTAAAATGGCTTTGTTGTCTTCATCAACCGAATCTTCCCATCGCTTGCGTGGTTTGCCTACTGGCCGGTTACCACTCGCTTTGCCTTTAAGAGCACGTTTGGGGATTCTTCTGTCTTCCATTCGCTCTACATGGCCAGCCCACTGCAGTTTACGTAGCTTAATGAACGTTGAAGCTTCTGGCTCGTCGTAGAGTTGATACAACTCATGCTTGTATCTTATTCGCCATTCCGTTCCTTCCTTCACAGGTCCCAAAATTCTTCGGAGGACCTTTCTTTCGAATGCGTTCACTGCTTTTTCGGAAGTTTGCGTTAATGTCCACGTCTCGCTGCCATAACAGAGCACAGGTCGTATAATAGTTTTATAAATCCGCAGCTTATTGTTCCTGAGCACTTTCTTGGATTTCATTATTGGAAGTACCGAATAATACGTCTTATTTGCAAGTATTGTCCGTCGTTGATTTCGTCTGTTTCATTACCGTCCTTTGCTACATTAGCCCCAAGATATATGAAGTTGTCCACACTTTCCAGATTATATTCCGCAATTGTTGTATTTTGTCTGATTGGCGTTCTCCTTCTTGTTTGCGTCATTACTTTTGTTTTGTTTTCATTAATGCGCAACCCGACTTTTTTTTGCGGTGGAGTCAAGATTGACAAATACCTCCTTAGCACTAGGGAAAGATCTTGCTAGGATGTTAATGTCGTCAGCGTATGCTACTAGTTGGGTGGACTTGAATAGTAGTGTCCCGTTGGTGTCGACTAGGATTTTTCGGACGACATACTCTAGTGACAGGTTGAAAAGCATAGGGGGTAGACCATCTCCCTGCTTTAAACCACATTCCGTTCGAAAGCTGGTTGTGGAATCGGTTTGTATTCTCCCTTGGGATTCAGTGTTCGTCACTGTGAGTCTTGTTATTCGGACTAGTTTTGGAGGAATTCCAAAGTTAAGCATGATTTGGTACAGTACGCTCCTGTCGATACTGTCGTATGCTTGTTTAAAATCTACGAATATTTGGTGCACGTCTGTGTTATATTCCCAGCATTTCTCAAGCACCTGTTTCACCGAGAATATCTGGTCTGTTGTAGATCGTCCGGTTCTGAATCCGCCTTGGTATTCGCCAATTATTTGATTAGTATAGGGCTTAAGACAACGTTCAATAATTTTTATCAGTATTTTATAGGACGTACACAACAATGATATACCTCTGTAGTTCTCACAGCAGAGTTTGTCTCCTTTCTTGTAAATTGGACATATAATGCTTTTTCGCCAGTCGTCGGGATTTCCTCTGTCCAAATTTTGCACATCATGTTGTGCAGTATTTCAGTGACACAGTTTCCACCGTTTCCACCGTTTTTCAGAAGTTCAACTAATATTTCGTCAAATCCCGGCGCTTTGTTTCGTTTTTGGTCACATAGGGTTGCTTTGATTTCAGCAATCGTGGGTGGTATCGATGATGGTTCATCTTTGTCAGTTGAGGCTTCAATTGAAATGTTGTCTGTCGTTATCGGTGCTACTGGGATGGGATTCAAAAGATGTTCAAAGTAGGAAGCCCATTTCCTTTTGATTTCTTGTGCGTCGCTGATGATGTTGCCCTCCACGTCTTTGCAGAGACTGGTTTTTGGCTTATATCCCTTTTTTAAGTCTTTTACTATTGCGTATGCGTCCCGCGTTTTATTTTTTCTCATGTCGTCGTCCATTTTTTGTATTTTGTATCATTATGGTACTTCCTTTGTTTCCGTCTGCAGGTTTTTTTCGCATATCGCCTAAGCTCGTCATATCTTTCTGTTTTGGCTCGTGTTGGTCGTTCAGTAAAAATTTTGAAGGCTTCGCTCTTTATATCTATTGCGTCGCGACATTCTTGGTCGAACCAATCATTATTTTTTCGCCGTGCTTGATACCCTAATACCTCTTCCGCGGAGGATTTGATGCCGTCTCGTATTTTCATGCACGCATTCTCCACTGGCATATTTTGGATATCTTCATATATTGGTGTCAGGTGTTTATTACATACTAACATGTAAGTCTGCGCCACCGTTTCGTCGTTAAGCTTGTCGACATTGAATTTGCGAGCTCTACTCGTTTTCGAATATCCACGGCAAGCTATTTTGCACCGATACTTAGCTCTGACTAGATAGTGATCAGAGTGACAATTCGCACCACGGAGAGTTCGTACATCAAGTATGCTAGAAGCAGCCCTTTTCTCAGTTAGAACGTGGTCTGTTTGGTTGAAGGTGTGACCATCTGGGGATGCCCACGTTCGTTTGTGAATATCGCAATGTGGGATGCATGTAGAGCTTGCTATGATATTTTTGCTGCTTGCGAAATCAATAAGACGTTGGCCATTGTCGTTGGTTATGTCATGGATACTGTGCCCTCCTGTTGCTCCTCTATGAGCCTCCCCATTTCCGACTTTTGCATTAAAATCCCCTAAGACAATTTTTAAGTCATTTGAGGGCAGTGAGTCATAGGTTGTCTCTAGGGTGGCATAAAATTCGTCTATAGTTATATCGTCCTTGTCTTCTGTTGGTGCGTGGACGTTGATCAACCAAGTGTTGAAAAATTTAGTCTTTATTCGGATTGCACACAATCTTTCACTTACTGGTATGAAGCTCGTGACCTGCTATTTAAATTTTTTGTCAACGACAAAAGCGACTCCAAACTCTCTGCTTCCCGACAATTTTCCACTTGGATAGATTGTGTGATCTCATGTCCATTAATTCGCTACCGAGCCATTTCGATTCTTGGATGGCAGTTGTGTTGATGTTGTGCTTTGCCACTTCTTCGAGGAACTCTTTCAGAGCTCCTGTCCTAAATAAGGATCGAACATTCCAAGATCCAATAGAGTAGCCCATTTTCCGTTTGCGGGGTCGTTGCCGTTGAGTCCATCCTTTCCGAGGCTGTTCTTCAGGTTTCGGGACAGTGTTTTTTTTCCGGTGATGCGTTGTCGGCGTCTCGCCCAACCCCCGACCTGGAGGACCGGTCCAACTTATTTATTACACCCTAGTAGAAAAAGGGTGGGAGTTTTGAGCTAAATATGACATGCTGGAGTTCTCACAGCTATGCTGCAAGTCCAACTATGTCATACTTTTTGCCTACTTCCTTAGACGCACTGGTGTTACTGGCCATTCAGGTTAACTCCATGTTCCCTCCTCCTTTCTCAAACCGGGCTTGGGACCGTCTATGGCGGAGTATTATTATATAGATGTCATTAATATGACTGAATATTGATCCGATCCCATCACTCCTTCTACCCCGTCCCATACAAATGTATAATTTTGAAAAATGCAGTTTTTCGATTTTCATTGAAACTAGTAAAGTTATAAAAACGAATTTTTGCCAGAATTAATTTTATTATAATTCCAATCAGCAATGAAAAAAAAATTAACTTCACCTCACTCCTTCTACCCCACCCATACAAATTTCACGAAATTTTGAAATTTAAAGTAAATTATTTTTCTTCGAAACTGTTAAAGCTATCAACTTGATATTTTGCATAAAGTATAAAAATAGGAATATCAATAATGAGAAAAAAATGTGTTTTGATCCGTACACTCCTTCTACCCCCTCCCATACAAATGTATAATTTTTGTTAATTGCATTATATCGATTTCCATTAAAACTAGAAAAAGTATAAACTTAAAATTTTGCCAGACTTTGTTTTTTAATAATTGCAATAAATGCTAAAAAAAATTATCAGCTCCTCTTCACTCCCCCCTCCCATACAAACATCTGTATTATAAATTCAAGAAAAGCATTTCTCCTTCGAATATATTAGAACTATCGAATTTGAAATTGAATCAAAGCGTGGTTATAAAGATGATGATAAGCAGTTTCAAAATTATCTTAAACGCACCACTTCCTCTGCCGCCTCCCATACAAATGCCTCAATTTCAGGAAAACTACATATGTCCAATTGAAAATAATGAAAGCTACAAACCTTAAATTCAGCACGAAATATTTTGCATACCACTTTAGGTGTTATATCCAAAAATTACAAACTTTTCTCCTCTGCTTCTACCACCTCCCATACAAAAGTCACTATTAATTATTTAAAAGAATTGGAGGTGACATATTTTCCGGTACATTGAACTCTTTCTCATTTCATCTAGAGTATCATATGATTGGTCTTTACGCCCAATCATAATTCTTTTATGTTTTTTAAATGCATTTCGGAAATTTTCAAGTTTCTATCTTAAAATTTCATTCAAAAATGTTTTGAATAACCCCCTTCAAACCTTACAACTTTTGGCTAGGTCAGTTTTCATGAAACTGCATGTTTAGAAAGATATCGCAGGTGGTACATTAAAATGGGACACCCTGCATACATACGTTGTGACAGCAAATTATTGGAAAGTTGTAATTAAAATTACTCTGGGAAATGATATTCAAAAAAAAAAATTTGTTTTTATAAGTCGGTAGACATGTTCTTAATTATTATCCCAAAAATTTGCGCGGTCTGTTCAGTTTGTTTGCAACAGCTGGTTGAATCGGTACACCTCAGTAGTCCACGGCGACTTTTTTTTATGTCCTCGATCGACAGAAAACAGATTCCACGGAGCGATAATTTCAGTTTCGGGGATAGAAAAAAGTCACACAGGGCCAAATCTGGTGAATACGGTGGTTAATTGATAGAATTTTTTGCTTTTTTGGCCTTAAATTCGGTCACAATTGAGGCTCAATACGATGGAGTATTTTCGTCGTGGAAAATCCATGAATTCTCCTTTCAAAATTCCGGCCGTTTTTTGAGGATTTTCTCACGCAAACGCTTCAATATGGTATAAAAGTACTTTTTATAAATTCAAGATGGATCAAACCTCCAATATCGAATATGAGCATCGTTTTGATTTTTGAGCAGCTTTGGCGTGATTTTATCGGTTTCGGCTCATTTTTTTCCTCCATTTCTATGATTGTTGAATGGTTTGCATGTCAAACTAATAGAACCATGTCTCGTCACCAATTATGAGGCGCTCCATGAATGTGGGATCAGAATTCGAACGAGCGAGCATGTCGAAAGTGACCTGTTCACGGTACGTTTTTTTAAGAAAATGCAGCTTTATTAGAATTAGTCGAGAAAGGACGCGTTTCATGGCCAAAGTATCCACCAAACTCGAACGAACGGACTCTTGAGAGACATCGAGCTCTCCTGCTATCTCTCTAACACTGGCATGATGATTTTCGAGCAATATTTCCTTCACTTTTTGAATGTATTCGTCAGTTGAAGAGGTCGGAGATCATCCAGAACGAGGAATTCTGGTAATTTGATTTTCTAAAAAACAAGCTATAACACTTTGAATTGCGATTATTAGTTTTCAAGATATAGCGTTTTGAGTGAGTGAGGGTACAGGTACGAAACACTTTTCTTGATCACCCTGTATCTCCGCGGATATTGAAAATTGACCATCTTCGTAGAACAATTTTTTTCTCAAAATATATCTTGGAATAACCAAACACCCTGTATACTTAATTAAGTAATTAGTAATTTAGCTCGTCTGTATTGTTAGTAGTGCGGTGACACATAGCACTGTCCTAATTAAGAAGAGCCACTCACTTATCTGTCAAATTTTAAAAGTTAAATTAATTAGCCAATGGGCAATGCAAGGAAGGTCCCGAAAGAAAAAACCGGATCTTTAGTATTGAAGTCTTTTGAAACCCATCTTTCATAACTGGGCCATTAAATCACGCTTCAAAGATTTCATATAAGCCAGAGCTGTTCAAAAAAGACTCTTCTTATTTTTTTCAGCTCTAACACATTCTTCATCAATACAGCCCAATTATGTGAGAAATGAGAATATTTAGCTGATCAAATGGTCAATAGTCTGGTAATTTGGTGTTCATTAGGCTAAATTTGTATATGACACACAGTCTGTTAATGGTGATTTAGGTCTAATGAATAATTTAGCTGTGCTATCTGTCACTGGTATTACGCTACTACCATATCATTACAGTTATTTGGTTCTAAATTGATCCTAATTTTATGTAAAGAAAATTCGTAATTAATTTTTCAGTCAAATTAAATAGCTACATATTTCACTGGGGTTTAGATGGAAAAATTTCATATTTTTTTTAAGTATGCGATAAAAAAAGGTTTTTCTCCCCATTTTTTAATCACAAAAAATCTACAAACTTTTTAAAGTATTGTCAAAGTATAGCGCAGTTCCATATGCACTGCGATCAAATCAAGATGGAGCGCGAAAAAAAGATGGTTTTTTATGCACATTCAAAATAATTACGTCGGCCAGAAATGCAGCACAGCCGTCCGTAATTATTCGTGCATACATGCCTCTAAATGCACACACCAGCAGCCTTACGATTTAATGTAGAGTATGTAGCTAGATATGTATGTTGTTAAAATGCATTCGACTATTTCAAGTCTAGGCCGTGACACTTGAAAAGTCAAGGATCTTAATGCAATTCATACACATACGAGCGAATATTTATGTAGAGACTGAGCGCAGTAAATTTTATTAAAGAAATGCAGAAAATCGTGAGCACATAACAAAACACACAGTTTTGAGAATTTCGAGTAAATGCACTCTGAAGGATATTTACAATGGAAATGAAAATGCATGTACTCGTAATAATGAAAAAGCTCAATTAATTAGAGTAATTAAATATTTGGAAGAGAGATTAAAAAAAGGGATTAAACTATTTGAAATAATAATAAGTTTCAATTGGTATTGAACTCCAAGAATACGGTCGAATTTAAGTAAAATAATAAATATCTATTAATTAATTATATTTATTTAATAAGAAAATATCAATCAAGCCGCTTGCAAAAATGAGCCTTTATCAGGTGCTCTGGTGGCGAATGGATCAGTTGTAGCACGGAAAACAATAGCAGAACTTTCCATTTTCAAAAAAATAAAGGACACGGCATTATTTCGATTTCGCTATCGATTACAACCGAAGTTTTTTTTCAAGTTTACCACTTAATTTAATTCCAGAATTCGAGTATTTTCATGCTACAGACAGCCCTGATTAGTTGAGCAACTTCTGAAATTAACAGACGGTGATTTAGGAAATTTTTAACATTCCAAGATTAGTGAGTTATACTAAAAAATTTAATTGCGGTCAAGAATCAAGAATAAAAAATTCTTAGTTTTCAAAAGTACAAAACCTCACTAAAACTTTCTTCAATAGTTAAAAATTTATAGAACTTTGCAATTCCCATTTTGGTTTTTTTCAAAAATACACACTCGCCCACACATATGTAGATACACACCCACACAAACTTTATGCATAACTTTCAAACCAAAACTTTCTATAGATTTTCTAACATTGATGTCAAATACTTCCATTGAATATCAAGAGAGTTTGGTATCGTGAATCTTTTCTCATTATTATCACTCGCCTTAGTACTTTAGTTAAAGTGCTTTAAAATCCAATTCATGGATCGAACACTACACCCAAAGTTCAAGTGATAATGTTAAGTGCTGTCATAGTATATAGAAATCCGATTTGCATAACTTATGAAATACAAATAGAATCGGGAAATTCATAAATTTTCTAAACTATAAAGATAACACTTATCGCGTGGATTCGCAATTAAAGTTGAACAATTTGCAGTTTTTCAAGAAATGTACGTCGAATAGTTGGTTGTTGATTTCATCCTGGAAACTTTTAACTAACCGAAAATGTTCGTTATGAAGTTTATTCTGCCGGTTTTATGCATTTCTGAAATTGATAGGAATAAATTTTCAAAGTTTAACGTCTTTTACATTACAACTAGGATTACTGGGACAAGTTATGTAGAAGGCGTTATCCTCATTTATATTTATGTATAAGATTTATATGTAACTTATTGTAATTGATGTTCTGACAGAATTAATTTATTCATATATGGTATATGTTTGTGAGTTTGTTAATTATTGTACGACAGTTATTACGAATGTAGTTTTTTGTTAATATGTCTTTATCATTTGGTGTTAGATTATATCCATAACCATACACAGCGCCATTGGGTCTATGTAGTGAATTCTACCTAACAAAGTCGTGTTTAGATGATTTATGAATTCGAAAACATTTCAATTATTTAGAAAGCTTGAATTTGTATGTGAAAGTTTTAAATAACGTTAAAATCAATAAAGAAACCTTTTTCGTGAAATATTTCCATTTCTAGATCTCTGTTATGGACCTTCGTAGGTGCCGTCATTTTTGATATATATGTTTCGGAAAAAAACCCGGCTTCTTCAATGTTATCGTAAATATTATTCATTCATTCATTCATTCATTCAATGGTCAAATTTTATTTAGGGATACTTATCAAATTTGTCGATCTCAAAATTATTAAAAATAATTTTGAAACTAATTGTAATGCTTGTCGACAATCAACTTCAACTTCACCTTAAATTTATTGCTAGATATAATATGAGAAATCTGCCAACAAGTCGGGAGCAACTTTATTATTCTTAGAACAAGTTGAGCATACGTGGGAACTGCGATTACGATCAATAGTACATAGAATCAATATTTCATTCGTTGTTACGTGCAAGTTTGGGTTTGTTGGGGGGGCGTTCAAAATTCGCTGTATACAATGTAAGTTTCATAGACGAAGTAAATTCCATGAAATTCTTGGTGTATTTTATATTTATAAGACCATATGGGAGAGGGTAGAGGAGGTGAGGAAATACTAAAACTTGTGATGCAGTTTTGTTAAGTTTCTTCTGAGAGGTGTTCGTACGAAATATAAAGTTCGTAGCTTTTAATTTGTTGTTTATTAGTTGAGTGATTGAAATTGCTCGAAATCATACTTTTGCATGGGAGGAGGTGGAAGGGAAGAGAGGATTTCAAAACTTTTGATGCATTTTTATTTGAAATATTTTCAAAAGTGTTTGTACAAAATTTGAAATTGATAGGTTTCAACGGTTTGGTGATAATTGATTTCTTAAAAATGGTCGAAAAAATACTTTTGTATGGAGTAGAAGTTTTGAAGGTATTTGACTAGTTTATATCTTAAACTTTTACGCATTTTTTTTTTAATGAATTTTACGAATTTTCGAGTTTATAGCTTAAAATATCACTCAAAAAGTATTTGTGATTTTTTCAATACACATGAAACACCTAGCGCAGGTTAGGGCCCCCCTTTAGAGGCTAAAAGTTCGGGTTCAAATTAACATTTTACTTTATTATTTTAATAATAAAGTATTGTGATCGACTTGGAAAAAAAAAAAATTGCTACCCTGAAATTTTGTTTTTTCGCGTTTCATGACTAAAAATGCAAAAAAAAAAAATCCGTCTGTCTGTACGACGTGTGTACGCTCAGCGCACATTAAAATTCAGTTCAAAATTACTTATCGTAAAAAATTCATATTTTGGGACCGTCAAGGTGGCATATAGTTCCATCGGAATCAGCTTACAGAATGGTTATTTATTGTAAGGGGGAGGGTCAGGGGGGGTGCAAAGAAAAACACTTAAAAATGAATATCTCAACTATCTCTTAAGCTATGTAATTGAAACTTGAAACTTATATTAAGCTATACTAGAAAAATACAAAAAAAATATAACATCTTGAAATAATAGTAGTGGGGGGAAATGGGGAGCACTTTGATCAAAAATGGCGCACTTTTCAAAATTACGAATCCTTAAATCTCAGTACAGATATCAAATCAAAAGTTTGTCAGGTTGAAGAACTACATAATTTTTAATTTTGGTAAAAATTTTAATTTGGGAGGTGTAAGGGGAGGGAGGTGATAAGCAAAAATGTCGAAAATTTTGAGTGATTTTTTTAGGGTTCTGATGAAAGATACAAAGTTTAAATTTTGCACGTGGATACGTCTATTTGATGTACATAGAAAAATAATAATAACTTGATCCATAATTGTTATAAACCGACCTCCCGGTCTAACATGCACAAGGTGTTTCATGTACATTGAAAAAAACACATAAACTGAAAATTTTTGAGTGAAATTTTAAGGTAGAAACTTGAAAACTTGCAAAATGCATTTAAAAAAAAGCCTTAAATATACGAAATATTAACTGGTCGAAAACCTTTAAGACTTCTACCCCCTCCCATACAAAATTATTTTTTCGACCATTTTTAAGAAATCAATTATCACCTAACTATCAAAAGGTATCAATTTGCAATTTTGCATAAAAACTTACAAAAATAATTGAAATGAAATTACGTTAAATTTTTTCAAATCGCGCTTGCCCTTCTACCCCCTCCCATACAAAAGTATGATATCGACCAATTTCATTGAATCAACTAATAAACAACAAATTAAAATAGCTACGAACTTGAAATTTTGTACGAGCATCTTGCAACAGAAAAGAAAGAAAATAGCATCATAAGCCTTACGATTCCCCTACCTCCCCCACCCCCTCCCATACAAAATTATTTTTTCGGGCATTTTTAAGAAATAGGCTGTCAGCTAACTCTTAAAAGCTATCAATTTCAAATTTTGCAGAAAAATTTACAAAAATAATTCAAATGAAGTTGCTTTAAAAGTTTTGAAATCGCGATTGCCCTTTTATCCCCTCCCATACAAAACTATGATTTCGACAAAATTCATTAAATCAACTAATAACCAACAAACTAAAAGCTACTAACTTGAAATTTTATATAAATACCTTACAAGAGAAGCAAAATAAAACTACATATCAAATTTTACGATTCCCCTACCTTCTCTACCCCCTCCCATACAATTGTTCGGTTTCGTGAATGTAAAATACACCAAATCTTATGAAAATTCTATGCAACTTCGTCTATGGAACACATTCTATACAGAGAATATTGGACGTGATTCAAGCAATTAATTAAAAAGCTATTAACATCCACCGGAATATAATTTGGAGAGTGTGGACAACTTCATATATCTTGGGGCTAATCTAGCAAAGGACGGTAATGAAACAGACGAAATCAAACGACGGATAATACTTGCAAATAAGACGTATTATTCGGTACTTCCAATAATGAAATCCAAGAAAGTGCACAGGAACAATAAGCTGCGGATTTATAAAACTGTTATACGACCTGTGCTCTGTTATGGCAGCGAGACGTGGACATTAACGCGAACTTCCGAAAAAGCAGTTAACGCATTCGAAAGAAAGGTCCTCCGAAGAATTTTGGGACCTGTGAAGGAAGGAACGGAATGGCGAATAAGATACAACCATGAGTTGTATCAACTCTACGACGAGCCAGAAGCTTCAACGTTCATCAAGCTACGTAAACTGCAGTGGGCTGGCCATGTAGAGCGAATGGAAGACAGAAGAATCCCCAAACGTGCTCTTAAAGGCAAAGCGAGTGGTAACCGGCCAGTAGGCAAACCACGCAAGCGATGGGAAGACTCGGTTGATGAAGACAGCAAAGCCATTTTAAAAATTAGCAGCTGGAGGACGCGGTCTTTGGATCGAGACGATTGGAGGCGACGACTTCAGGAGGCCAGGGCCCGATTTGGGCTGTCGCGCCATTGATGATGATTAACATCCACCCACCCATACTATTACCCCTCCTCCTCCCCTCATGAAAACCGAAACTTGCAGAAACGAATGAAATATTGTTAAATTAACAATAGCCCTGCCCAAGAACTCCCTTTCACTTTGCCTTCCCTCACCACTCTAACCTGCATATTGACTTTCCACTCATCCGCAACTTGTCCCAAGAATAATAAAGTTTCGGCCGATTTGTTGGCAGTTTATTTTTCAAATGGATGTGCAAGATTTTAGCTTTGTATTACCAGAGCCCTAAAAAAATGAGTGAACATTTTCGACATTTTGGTCCACCACTTCGTACCCCTTACACTCCCCATCTTAAATTCTTTATGAAAATTATACATCACATAGTCCCATAGCTCTACAATTTTACGAAATTTCAAATTAATATCTGTTTTTAATTTTGAGATACAACGGTTTGAAATTTTGAAAAAAGCAAATGCTCCCCTCTACAATTGTAACCAAACTTTATATGTTTCTTGTAATCCGCTAGTACAGCTTAATATGCATATGTTTTAAGTTTCGAGATACATAGCATAAGAGATATTTGAGATATTAGTTTTTAAGTGTTTTTATCACTATTAGGATTCGTTAATGCAAGAAATTGCCATAAATCGATTTCAAATTTAAAAATTGAAAATCGATTTATCCTCTGGCTCATCATTTAGTGAAGGGACGAAACAAACATCAACATCCCAACAACAAAAATTCACATACATGGGTGTCAACTAGCGTTAAGTCTGGTTATCAATAGAGAAGTCGAATACTTCAGCATTCTTATTAACTTCTCTTGCGAGACGCGAAATCGGTTCAGTCATACTATAGTTTGTCCGGTAAAAACCAACCGCAGCAATCTACGATACCTTGGTAAAAATTGACCAACATCAAACCGAATCAAACCCATAAGGGTGGGGGAATCACCTAACCCTGTAAGAAGGCTATGAGCAAAATCTTCATCAGCTACTTCACGTCGTTTCGAAATTGATAACATATTTAATAGCTGAAGTCGATCAGTATAAGGAGGAAAACGAACTATATCGTTCCAATTTTTTTTCTTTTACAGAATGACCTGTGTTATAGGCACTTTCGGCCTTTATGTGCAATGCACAAACACAGGCATGGCGGGAAGGAATGGGATTGGGAAGGGAGGGGAAGGGGAGTGAGAACGACCATAACGAGTGGAGAAGCTGGTATATTTGTCAGTTTTACTGGCTGCTACTGACAAATATTAGCAGATTTTATGGGGGACTGAATGATAGAAAGCGAACAGAAACCATCTACTGAGTATCTAGGCCTTCTTGAAGTGGAACTGTTTCACTTTTACATCGTTTTTGCCCATTTTATTTCGAATAGTTTTCATCGCAGTAGTAACTGAAAATTTGTGCTTAAGAAATCCCACTGTCTGGAGTGGGAATCGAACCCACGACCTACTGACTGTGAAGCAAGCACGCTGCTCACTACTACACGGAAGCCTCAGCCAATTAAGGTGACAAAAAGATATTCTTTCAAATTTACGCTGAATCGATTCAATTCTGCCAATGTGCTCATTATAATTAGGAGACCAAACTTGAGAACCATATTCAAGGTAAGATCTAATGAAGGTGTTATAGAGACTTAGTCTAACTAGCGAATTGTTAAATTCATTGAACAAGCGTGTGGTAAATCCCAACATAGAATTACCCCTCTATATCATCTTATTAATTCAATTCAAAATCAATTTTATGTTCAACAATAACACCTAGGTCAATAATGGAACTGACTTGATCCAAAATAAATTATCTCAAACGGAGAGATTTTCCTAGTAAATGAAATTACATGACATTTATCCAAATTCAGTCTAAGATGACTATGGCGACACCAGTTACTAAAATTAATCAAATCCTCCTGAAGAAAAGTGTCAGAGTTGGAGTTAAGAGACCTAAAGATTTTAGTGTCATCAGCATAAATGAGTGCTTCCGAACATTTAAAAACAGAGGCAACGTCATTAATGGCCAGCATAAAAAGAAGTGGCCCCATATGACTTCCTCTTGGAACACCAGAAAGCGCATAAAATGCTTAGAAGTACAACCACGAAAAAGAACTTGGTAAGTTTTATCAATTAGATATCAATTAGATATGACTTAATCCAATTGATAAATCAAGTAGGAAAACCCAACAAGTCCTATTTCAACAATTTAATGGAGTATGGTAGTTTATCAAAAGCCTTCCTAAAATCAGTGTACATATATACAATCAACCTGCTTACTCTCCTCAATAGTCAAAATGGATTCATTTACAAACTCTATCAGATTAGTGACAGTGGATCTATTCCTGACGAAACCATGTTTTTTACTCGAAATTAAGGATTTACAGTAAAACTACATACACTCATACACTATAGGCTCAAAAAGTTTTTAAATAGCTGACAGTTTAGCTATTGGTCGATAGTTTACAATAGCAGATTTTGCTACACTTTTGTGGGCCGGTATGATAAAGGAGGCTTTCCACGCAGCAGGGAAAATCCTAGTCTTAAGGGATCTCTGGAATAGTAGAGATAGTGGTTCAACAATAGAGAGACAGCAGCGTTTAAGGGCAACTGCTAGAGCTCCATCAGGGTCAGGTAAAGAATCATCCTTAAGATGAGAGATGTGACTACATCTTTACAAGAAATCGGTATACTAGACAAAGAAGTTGAAGCAGTATCTTTAAAGTCATCAAAGTATGATAATTGATAAGTCACTACTAGTAAAAGATCCAATTAAGAATGTGGAAAAAAAAATATTTTTTAATTATTATTATGATCATTACTATTATTGCCAAGGCATTGAAAAGAAGGTGGATAATCATCAGATTTACGCTTTCCGAAATTTCAAGGGATCACTAATAATATCCGACTGCACTTTAAGTAAATATTTAGAATACAATATCTGTATCTATATAGATTTGTATAGATTACAAGCCAGTAGATAAATCTTTGAATCAGTCATAATATTCTTCATACAAACAAAAATCAGTCCCAGTATACCTATTTCAGGCAGCATTGCGAGAATTGCGAATCGCATGCAACTCACTAGTATATCAGGGACAAGACAATGAGATATTCTTGCGATAGATAAAAGGAACTCTAGCAACAAGAAACTGGGAAAGGATATAATAAAAATGAACAACGGCACCCTGAAAATCGGGATTGTCAAAAATTTCTTTAAATTAGAAATTAGAGATGAGGTGGTCCAAATGCAAAAAATCTGCATTAATAAAATCGGAAAACAGCTCTTTTTCAGCAGGACTGAAAATATGTTCCTCGCAATTATAAGAAATATATTAATAAGAGGGTGCAAGACATCAATGGTCGAAATTGAGGTTACGCTCTCTTCCGCGGAACAGGCACAGTAATCAGAATAAAAAACCAAGTCAAGCTGTCTTCCATAGGAATTCCTAACAAGGCTAAGTTGCTGGAAACCAAGTGCAAATATACTATCAATAAAAAAAAATTCGACGGAGGATGAAGCATCAGAAACTAAGAGAGTAGAATCATCGTCAGAGAACGACCAAGAAAGACCTGGAATATTAAAATCACCCAGTAAAAATGAGTTCGTCACTGACATTGTACCTTTTTTATTGCTTTATACCCTCACCCACCCCCCACCTTCTCCCCTGACAATCACCTAACAATCATTGACCCCCCTTTTAGTAGATTATAGTGGACCTGATTGGTCTTGAAATAAGAATTTTTTGGATCTTGTAGTTTCGAAGATATAATCCTAGGGAAAAAACATAACAGGACGTGCGATACTCTAGATGAAAAAGATTTTTTTTCCCTTAAGAATTTTTTTAGGAGAAGTGTTGGAGGGGGTGACGACATTGAACTACTTTTTTCACATCACGCTAGAGTTGCCCCCAAAATGTTTTATAGAAAATTTAGAATTAAAAAATTTAATAGGTACTGAGAAAATTAGTGTATTGGATTTAGTGAAATGGTGCAGTTTGTATAGGAGGTGGTACAAGAAGGAACGAGTTCTTAATGACTTTTTAAAAATAACTAAAAACATCATTTTTTGACATGTTTTAAATTGCAGATCAGTAGCATTCATACTTTTCAGGAAAATCGACCTTTTGTGAAGTTGTTCAATTGTGTCAGATTGTATGGAGTGGGTAGAAGGAATGAAACTAATCGTCTAATTTTGTTACATATAAATATAATTGTATTATCTGTCTGTTATTTGTTTATAAAAGCCTATAAATAAGTTTTTTGCTTTATTTTAGCAATAACTAAGCAGAAACACACGTTTTTAAAAATTTTCTCTGTCTGTCTGTCTGTCTTTCCGGTTTTCACGCAAAAACGGCTAAACCGATTGTAACAAAACTTTCACAGTTTATTAGATGTGCACCGAGATGTAATCTGCGTGTGGTCTTATTTCAATACCCTCACGCCTTCCACCCCCTCCCATACAAAATGACTCATTTTCAAAAATATATAATAATCAAATTTTCTTCAAAACCATTGGAACAAATCATTTGAAATTTAGAATATACTATTTTTATCAGAAATGTGATCTATGGTATTCAAAATATTTGAATCTCCCTACTCCTTTCACCACCTCCCATACAAACTGCACTACTTCATGAAATGCTATTCACCAGTTTTCTCAGTACGTGTAAATTTCATCGAGCTTAAATGTTGAACTTTATCCTTAATTTATATTATTATTAATATCGGAAAAAATTAACTGAGTAGCTTTACTCCTTCTACCCCCCTCCCATTCAATATGACACAATTCCACGACTTTACAAAAATTCGATTTTCTTGAAAAGCGTAAATGATGCAGATCTGAAATTTAAAATATATCAATCGCATAATGATTATAGTTGTTTCTCAAAAATTCACTGAAAACCTCCTACTCCTTTCACCACCTCCCATACAAACTGCACTACTTCATGAAATGCTATTCACCAATTTTCTCAGTACGTGTAACTTTCATCGAGCTTAAATGTTGTACTTAATCTTTAATTTGCATTATTATTAATATCTGGAAAAAAATTAACCGACTAGCTTCACTCCTTCTACCCCCTCCCATACAATATAACACAATTCCACGACTTTACTTAAATTCGATTTTCTTGAAAACTGAAAATGTTACTGATCTGAAATTTAAAATATGTCAATTGCAAATTAATTATAGTTGCTCTTCAAAAAGTCACTAAGACCCCCCACTCCCTCAACCACCTCCCATACAAACTGTACTTTTTTTCATGAAATATTCTAAACTGATTTTCCCAACACATATAACTTTCATCGAGCTAAAATTTTGTACTCAATCCTTAATTAGCATTATTAATATCGGGAAAAAATTAACCGAGTAGTTTCACTCCTTCTACTCCCTCCCATACAATGTGACACAATTCCACGACTTTACAAAAATTCGATTTTCTTGAAAAGCTTGAATGATACAGACCTGAAATTTAAAATATATCAATTGCATGATGATTATAGTTGCTTCTCGAAATATCACCAAAAACCCCCCTTGCCGTCTACCATCTCCCATACAAATTGCACAATTTCATTAAATTCAATGCACTAAGTTTCTCAGTACCTACTCAATTTTTGAAGCTTAAATTTGGTACATAACATTTTTATATATTTATGAAACAAATTAGTTTAGTGCTATCACCCCTTCTACCACTTCCCATAGAAAATTTCATAATATCACAAAAATTTCGATTTCATCTACAGTATTGTATGATTGGGCTCTACGCACAATCGTAGTCCTGTTACGTTTTCAAGCTTAATGTAATTTTATTCGGGCGTTTTTTTAATTAACACAAGATATAATTATTCACATCTCCTTAATGCTCTTCAATACGTATATGATCTCAAATCACGGGATTGATTTGATCACGAGCCTCTCCCATTCAAATGCGAGTATCATGGTATCATTCTTAATAATTTATGGTTCTGATTCCAACAAAATACAAAACATTGTGTTCAAAGAGCCATTAAAGTAAGCAGATTATATATCCCATATAATGTATTACTAACTACATTCTCAAAAATTTCTTATTATTGCGATTTTTATGCGGAAGAAGTCGCGGGCGTTTGCTAGTTCTAAATAAATATTTACAGCACAATTTCAGCTCGATAAATTTTATACGTACTGAGTAAATTTGTTTATAGTATTTCATGAAAAAGTGCAGTTTGTATGGGAGGTGGTGGAAGGAAGGGGAGGACTCGGAATCACCATGAAAGTAGTACATTCCAAATTTCAGATCAATAGCATTTATACTTTTCGAGCAAATTCGTTTATTGTCAAATTACGAAATTCTGTCATTTCGTATGGGCGGGTGGAGAAGGGGTAAAGCTAACTATTGAAGTTGTTTTGGTTTTACTAATAATTCTAAATAAATATTTGGTGCACAATTTCAGCTCGATAAATTTTATGCGCGCTGAGCGCATTTCATGAACTGCAGTTTGAATGGGAGGTGGTGGAAGGAGGGGGAGGACACAAATTATTTCTATACCATATTATGTATTTTGAACTATCAACGCATTCTCAAGCTAGAGAGGACACGGACGGACGAACGGACATCCGGTTTTGAGATTTTTGAGTGATTATATCAAAATTTTTTTTCTCTGAGCCTTATTTCTTGGCGTTACAAACTTGGTGGCAAACTTATAATACTCTCAGATTTCATCTAGAGTATAAAAATGCGGTCGAAAATTTGTTTTTAACCTCCCTTTTCGAACGCAAATCAATAAAAAAATAAATTATTTTTATAGTTTGTCCTACAATCCTCTTATATCTATATTAGCAAATGAAGTTTTTGACTCCTTCCATTCTCCCGCCTCTCCCTTTCACCTGACACTCTGCAAAATGTAGATAATAAAACTCACATACCTATTTAACAGTCCACCCAAAAAAGGATATTTTACCTTTAACGGTCTCGGAGATATGAGTCCATATGTACGGCTATGTACGGCGTACGGCGGGAAGGATTTATTGTTTTTTTTTGATTTTTAGGCTAATTTAGTCATGAAACGAGAAAAAATATTGTTTCCAGGGTAGATAACTTTTTTTTCTGCGTCGATCACACTTTATTATCGAAATAAGCTTCGACGGAAGATCCTTCAATGCCACAAAGACTCGAGATTTTACTGGTCATTTGTTAAAACGGTCAACAACAATTTCATCTCTTCTTCAATACCACCTCTTGTTGATTTAACCTGTCGAAAAAGCTAACTTACTGGCAACAAGTTTCGCGAGAAACTTCCGACTTCCACTTTGAAATCAATCGCCTCCCTCCCTAAGTGATTGTGGTTTCTCGCTGCCTACACTACATTTTCGCACGAGACTTATTTCTAGGATCCTTCAAGAGCTCAATATTCACAAATCCGCTGGTCCGGACGGTATTCCCCCCATTACCCTTAAAAAGTGCTCCTCTTCTTTAGCTAAACCTCTTCGCAATCTTTTCCACCTTTCGTATTCTTCTGGGTGCGAATGTTCAACCAATTCCCAAGAAAGGAAGCAAAGCGAACTACCGCCCGATAGCCATAACTTCAGTAATGGAAACTGCTGTCCATCGCAAAATCGTTCAATATCTTGAGAATAACCATCTAATTCGCGACCGTCCGTATGGGTTTCGTTCTGGAAGGTCGAAGGGAGATCTTTTCGTCTACGTGACAGAACGTTGGAACTCATGCATACATTAACACGGTGAAGGTCAAGTTGTTGCACTTGACATTGCAAAAGCTTTTGACACAGTTTGGCACGAATGTCTCATAGTTAAGCCTAGGCTCATAGGTCTTAATGCTAACCCTTGTTAAATGGATTGAGAGTTTTTTCTCTGAACGCACTTTACGAGTAGTACTAGATGGCTTTACTTCTTCCTCCGTCCAAATTGATTCCGGCGTCCCTCAAGGCTCTGTTTTGTCTCCAACTCTTTTTTTAGTTTTCATCAATGACCTTCTGTCCAATCCATAGTTTTGCAGATGACAGTACTTTAGATAACACCTATCAATTTAACTCTGCTGCGGAATCAAACAAGCACTCTATTGCTTTCAATCGCAGGGAGTTATTTAGTTCGCTTAACGCAGATCCTGTAATGGAGCAGGAGAAATAGAGTAGAGTTCAACTCGCATGTTTGAGCTGGGACACCCAAAACACACCTCGCGTTGCTCGATCGTATTCAAAAATATGCGCTCCGACTGATTGAAGACGAGACCATCACGTCTTCTATCGATTCTCTCGAGCATCGCAGAAATGTCGGAGTACTTTGCATTTACTATCGATACTTCCATGGTAAATGTAGTGCGGAACTAAGCACACTAATACCCCCACTCTATAATTTTCCCCGAGATACTCGTCAAACTGAACGCGCACACGAGTACACTGTTAAACTATTACCTTCTCGTACAGTGAAATTTAGGCAGTCATTCATTTCTCGAACGTTAAGACTTTGGAACAGATTACCAGCCAAAGTGTTTCCCAACAGGTACAACCTCCAGTGCTTCAAAGGCAATATCCACCATCACTTTCGTCTCGCTCCATTTATGCTAGCCAGTTTTTAATAACTTTTTCATTGTTTTTTTTCCAATACCTATACTGACATAACTGTGCATAGCATTATAGGGTGATCCCCTAAGTTGTGATCGGTACCTTAAAAAAAAGTAAAACCAGATGTGACGGGGGAACGTTTCATTGTGAAAAACTTTCTCTAGACCCTAAAGAATCCAAAAAGTTACATGAGATTCTTGTTGCAGAATTGACCCTCAAATTGTTACACAGTGTTATTGATTAATTTTCTTAAGACCGCTTTACATGATCGATTTTTTCCACTGCATCTTTTAACTCATTTAGCTCCGATCGAATTTCATACGCAATTTTTCACCTTGTCTGTTTCAAAGTCAATGTTTAAGCCGATAATTTGTTTCAAAGGGCAGCTTATATGAAAAAAAGCTAAAGTTCAAATCAAATTTTCGGTCGGTTTAAATTTAATACTGTCGGAATGACAAGCTGAACTGCAAACTAAAGAATTTTTAACACATTTGCAGCTCTTCGATTTGCAGTCCTTAATACAAGAACATCTTTTGTAGCCTTAGCCGCTACCAACGGAGCATTGACGTACCAAATTTCGTACGGATGATAAGTTTTCCGTTGGAACTGCTTCTGTTGAAAGTTTATTAAATTTAGTTTTTTGTAAACTATTCCTTTCCAAAAAATGTTCCAAGATCCTATACTTGGTTCCAATTTTATGCTTGCCATCCTTTTCCTCCATAACAACTTCTACTAGATTGGCAGGATCTCCTCGTCCTCTATCGAATTGGCTTACTCCAAGCAGAACATTATCGCCTTGTGTTAATACTTCTAGCTTTTCACTGGAACGCTCAATCATTTTATCTGCTTGCTTAGCAAGATTTTTGGACGCTAATTGTCTAAGCTTCACTGCTGGATGAGTAGAATTTTCATTTAGATGTTCAGCTTCTATATTGTCTTCACTCTCTATGAGATCTTGAGGGTCGACAATAAATGTAGGATCATCTTTTTTATTAATGTTAAGACCAATTATAGTATCCGAAATGTTGGAATCAAGGGAACCCGTTTCATCATGGAATAAATGTGGACCTTTGCTCCAAATCTTCCTCTGATATTCCATTTGGCAGTTTCTCTCGCAGTCCCATCTTGGGTTTTTGACCAAAAAGAGTTTAATATGGAATCTGTCTTATTGCTTCGTGATAAGTACTATTCATGCCCCACTGTACAAAGCCTAAACCAATGGACCAAGAAGAAGTGTTATGGTCCCGCATCCAAGCAATTAACGATTTTTTTAGTGTGGCATTGCCTCCCTCAACAGAACCCTGGCTTTGTGGGTACCTGGGCCTACCATTGACTAACACTAAGTCAGGCCACAGTGATCCGAGTTCTTTGATGATAGCTGTGAACTTCCTACGATTATCAGATTGTAAGACGTGAGGTGCTCCAAAGTCAAGAAAAATATTAAAAAGCACTTGTGCTGCTTCACCATCTTTTTTCGAAGTAAGAGGTCTCAGGATACTATATTTAGTAAGATGTTCTTTATAATGTAAAATGAATTTATAATTTCCATCTGGTAAACTTTGAAAGTCCACCAGGTCAACTTGACTTCTCTCATTTAGATGAGTCACTGTAATAGGACGTACAACTAATCCTTGTTGAGGTTTTTTTTTCGTTTTTTCGGCACATCTTTCACACTGTTCAATGTAAGATTTTATCACGGACATCGAAATGTTACCATAATGCTCCCTCTTTATATGTTTTCTTTTCACCTTTGTGTCCACAAGAAACATGAATATCGGCAAAATTAGGCAAAATTTTGCCAATTTAATGTAATAGGCAATTTCACGAATTCGGCGTAACATATGCATGTAATCGTATATTTCTCTCTCTACAATGGCGCTACAGCCCAAATCGGACTATGGCCTCCAGACATTCAGGTTCCTTAACAATTTTCATTACTGATTGTGGAAGGGTTGTTGGCCCTTCGCACAACCCTCTTTCTACGAATTTTTTTCATTTTCGTAGATTGAGGTGACCAAGGTATATCCAAGCAGGCAATGTGCTGGAGTTATATATTGCGTCGACCGGGACTTGAACTCACGACCTTCGCATTAATAGACCAACACACTACTCACTAGGCTATACCCTAGCTCGTATTGTGTATCGTATATTTGCTCAACATGATAAAGGTAACTTAGATATTCCAGTGCAGCTTTTAAGATGTCATTTTTTACCACCAGAAAGAGGAATGGTGATAACATGTCGCCTTGTCTGACACCCGTGCGCACAGGAAAGCTTTTCTCTATATAAGACTTGAAACCATGCATATTCGTAGGCATTGCAAAATCTTTTGGAGTAAGATTTTTCTCAAAATTGATCATCAATTCTGTTATGGAAATTGATTTCAGCATTTTTTTTTCATGAGAATCAAATTAGACAAACCCAGCCAGCGTTAAATATGAAAAATCAATTTCACCAGTTTAAACAGAAAGATATTCCACTTCTATTACCAGAAAGAAGTATCAATCAAAATTCGTATGAAAATTAAATATCTTTAAATCCGTTCTCTGAAAATTTATATACTTAACATAGTCTTGATATTTCACGCTCTGAAAAATAATCTTTTTAGGGGAATTTTCTACTTTATTTTCATTTCGAGTAGATTTCTGACATGAGCATTTTCATGAAACATTTTCCTTAGTGAATCTTACTAAATTAAAGGAAAAATTTTTCAAAGTTTAAAGAAAAGCCCCTCAAGACAACCAATTTTTGAGTGAGTTTGTTTTTTAAATGGATTTCTTAAGCGAAATTAAATGGAATTTTTTAAGTGAAGCAGTGAAATAAGAATTACATATCTACATATTATAAAACATAACAGAATTATGATTGGGTGTAAAGCCATCTTAAAAAACATAACAGGAGTACGATTGGGCATAAAGCCCAATCGTACGATACTCTAGATGAAAGAGAAATTTTTGTATCTTAAGAATTTTTGTTTCTTAAGAAATTTTGTAGGGGAAGTGGTAGAGGGGGTGACGACATTGAACTAATTTTTTCACATGACGGTACGGTTGCTATCAAAATGTTTTATACAAAATTTAGGATTTAAAAATTTAATAGGTACTGAGAAAATTAGTGTATTGGATGTAGTGAAGTAGTGCAGTTTGTATGGGAGGTGATAGAAGGAGGGGCGAGTTTTTAATGACTTCTCAGAAATAACTATAAATATCATGCTTTTGAAATGTCTTAAATTGCAGATCAGTAGTATTCATACTTTTCATGAAAATCGACTTTTTATAAAGTAGTGAAATTGTGTCATTTTGTATGGGAGGGGGTAGAAGGGGTAAAGCTAATCGCCTAATTTTTTTTGGTTTTACTAATAATTCTAAATAAATATTTAGTGCACAATTTCAGCTCGGTCAATTTTATACGCACTGAGTAAATTGGCTTAGAGCATTTCATGAAAAAGTGCAGTTTGTATGGGAGGTGGTAGAAGGAAGGGAAGTACTCAAATAACTTTTGTATAGTAGATTTATATCATCATAAAAGTAATATATTCCAAATTTCAGATCAATAGCATTTATATTTTTCGAGCAAATCTGTTTATTGTGAAATTACGAAATTGTGTCATTTTGTATGGGAGGGGGTAGAAGGGGTACAGCTAATCGTCTCATTTTTATTGGTCTTAATAATAATTTTAAATAAATATTTTGTACACAATTTCAGCTTGATAACTATTATACGCACTGAGTAAATTGGTTTAGAGCATTTCATGAAAAAGTGCAGTTTGTATGGGAGGTGGTGGAAGGAAGGAGAAGACACAAATTATTTTTATAGAGTAGATTGAAATCGTCATAAAAGTATTACATTCCAAATTTCAGATCAATGTCATTTGTACTTTTCAAGGAAATCCGTTTATTGTCAGATTGCGAAATTGTGTCATTTTGTATGGGTGGGGGTAGAAGGGGTGGAGCGATTTGGCTCGTTCACGAACTTGACCTTACTTTTTTGTTAAAAACGACGTATACAAAATTTGAACTTTCTAGCTCAACGCGTTCTCAAGCTAGAGAGGACACGGACGGACAGACAGACGGACAGACAGACGGACAGACGGACAGACGGACGGACGGACGGACATCCGGTTTTGAGATTTTTGAGTGATTATATGAACTTCTGTATCATTAATTTTTTTCTCCGAGCTTTATTTCTTGGCGTTACAAACTTTGTGGCAAACTTATAATACTCTCAGATTTCATCTAGAGTATAATTAGCAGCTGGAGGACGCGGTCGCGCCATTGATGATGATGGTAAAGCCCAATCATGCGATACTCTAAATGAAATGGGAAAGAGTTTAATATACCGGAAAAAATTGTAATCCAAAATTCTTTCGAATAGTGAATAATGATATGAAAAATATTTTGTTCTGAATTTAAAATTCGTAGCTTTAATAATTGTCAAGGAAATTGGACATTGTTTTTCTCAAGTTGTGGCTTTTGTATGGGAAGTGGTAGAGCGAGTGGCAGAGGAAGTGGAAGATCTTGGATGATTTTAAAAATGCCTAACAATACCTTTATCACCATGTTTTTTTTCTTTTTTAAAGTCGATAATTCTAATATGTTCGAAATAGAATTTCTAATTTAGAAATTTATATCGGAGGGCGTAGAAGAAGTATGGTGAAGTTGATAATTTTTTGAAAATTGATTGCTTTTATTATAGAGTTTACTAGAATCGCTTATGGTCGGAATTCGACCAATTGAGTGTGTAAACTAATTGAATTCATTTTGTTTTTGTTATAACTAATTGGAATTTAGTCGAACACAATTCTTAATTCTTACATTTTATTCCCATCTTTTCAATACTAAAGAAAAAACATAACAGGACTATGATTGGACGTAAAGCCCAATCGTGCGATACTTTAGATGAAGACAAATTTTTTTATTTTAAAAAATGTTGTAGGGGAAGGGGTGGAGCGATTTGGCCTGTTCACTAACTTGACCCTACTTTTTTGTCAGAAACGACATGTACAAAATTTGAGCTCTCTAGCTCAACGCGTTCTCAAGCTAAAGAGGACACGGACGGACGAACGGACAGACGGACATCCGGTTTTGAGATCTTTGAGTGATTATATGAACTTCTGTATCATTCATTCATCAACTTTGTGGCAAAGGTATAATACTCATCTAGAATATGAAAACTAAGGTTAGTTTAACTTAAAAACATCTGCCGATAAGTCGGGCGGAACTTCATTATTCTTGGGACAAGCTGACGATGCGTGGGAAGTCAATATGCAGGTTAGGGTGGATAGGAAAGACTAATTGAATGTCCTGGGGCAGAGCTGTTGCCAATTATTTAACAGTTCGATTATGATCAATAGCTCCAGTACATAGAATCAATATTTCATTCGTTTATATATGCAAGTTTGGGTTTGTATAGGGAGAGGCGACAGAAGAAGTGAGTGGATATTAATAATATTTTAATTGATTACTTGAATCGCGTTCAAAATTCTGTTTATTGAATGTTAGTCTCACAGGCAAAGTTTCATAAAATTTTTATGAAATTTGGTATATTTTACATAGATATAATCATGAATTCATCGATTTGTAAGGGAGGAGGTAGAGGAGGTAGAGGAGGTGAGGGGACCGTGAAATTTGTGATGCAGTTATATTTCGTTTTTCTTGAAAGGTGTTCGTGCAAATTTTCAATTGATTTATTGAAATTGATCGAAATCATCCTTAAGGGATGCCCTAACCTGCACGAGGTGTTTCATGCGTATTGAAAAAGAACAAAAACTAAAAATTTTTGATTGAAATTTTAAGCTAGAAATTTGAAAATTTGTGAAATTCATTTAAAAAAATACTTAAAAGTTTAAAATATTAACTGGTCGAATACCTTTAAGACTTCTATTTTTCGACCATTTTTAAGAAATCAATTATTTCAAAATCATTAAAAGGTACCACCTTCAAATCTTGCACAAACACTTCTAAAAATACAAATCTAAACTTGCACGAATAAAATATGTATTGATTCAATGTACTGCGGCTATTGATCGTAATAGCAGTTAAGTGTTAAATAATTGACAACAGCTCTGCTCTGGAACCTCATTGACTTAGTCTTCCCTATCCACCCTACCCTGGTATATTGACTTCACATGCGTCCTCAACTTGTCCCAAGAATAATAAAGTTGCGTCCGACTTGTTCGCAGATATTTTATAATCTGAATGAATTTTTAGCCACGTTTGAAAAAAAAAAATAAAATTGTGAGAGCTAGGAAGGAATATATATTACTTAAATTCTGTTTTTAAAGATAATTACGTAGATACGTAAACATTTCGAATGAGATGCTCGGGTTTCAGGAAATTTAATACCAGATGATAAAGCAAATATTCGAAACATATTATCAGTGGCGCGATCATTACTACAAACATATGGGTCATATGGAAAAAAGTTTGGTTTAGTTCTTAAAATTTGCTTTTAGCAACAAAGCGTAATTCTTTTGTTCTAGCGGCTAAGAGTAACAATCAAATACAACAAATGCTTCCAAAACTCATCACTGTTGTACCATTCTTCTTATTTAGTTCCCACCCATAAATAATTTTTTAATTAAAAAAATCCTTACTTTTTTCTTATAAATTGTTAATGAAGAAAGTCCTAACCCTTTAAAGACCTAACCCTAATTTATTCACAATTCTTACATTAAAATTACGAAACAGACGCTATAGATAGGTCATTGTTAGTTCTATAATAATTCTAAGGAAACATAAAAAATTAGTCCATTTAATAATAATTCTTACTCTTCTTCTCTTCTTACGCAATATTCTAAAGGGAACAAATTCCCTTTCAAATATTTCTTTTGTTAGTTTAATGGAAACCTTTTTTATACGAACTGCGGAGCTATAAAAGCAAAAACATGTAAATGGGTTGACATTAAGATGTTCCATTTCGAACAAGTAACTAGGACTTTAGAGCCATAATAACTCTTTCTCTCAAAAATTATTCTGGTATTATATTAAATTGATTTTTTTTTAGTTTCAATGTCCTGCATGTTATGATGATCTTATGGAAATTAATTTGGTCTCCAGGGGTTTTTTTTTTGGAAGCCGAAAGTCATTAAAGTTTATTACATAGAATTGAAATTCTGATTTATATTTTTAATGTTATTATTACGGACAATGTTGGGTATGTTAATGTATTACGCCTGTTTAGTTTTTATGAAGAGACTATTCGCTTTGATGTTAATTTAAAATTTGTTAATCATATTAATATATCGAGATTGCAAATTGAGCCCGCCATTTCCCAATAGATGGCGCCAGCAGTAAATGATGATCAACAATGGCGGATCAGAAAAGTCCCGTGTTCATCATTAGACTTATGAAGTTATATCGGCGTCATATATGCCTTTTGGTGCCCGAATATGTCAAAGTTTTAGCCAAATTCTCGTCATTTGCGGGAAGTTTTGCTTTTTTTTACAGAATGACCTATGCAATGCACAAACACAGTCATGGAGGGATGGAATGAGATTGGGGGGAGGGAGAGGGGGAAGGGGTTGACCGTAACGAGTGGAGAAGCTGCTATATTTACAGTATAACATACTGGCTGCTAACTGATAAATATTTGCAGATGCTATGGGGACTGAATGATAGCAAGCAACCATGTACTGAGTATACAGGGTGTTTGGTACTCCGTGCATAACCTTGTAAGGGGTTATTCCTGGATATATTTTGAGCAAAAAATTGTTCTACGGAGATGGTCAATTTTCGATATCCACGGAGATACAGGGTGATCAAGAAAAGTCGTTCGGACCTGTACCCTCACTCACTCAAAACGCTATATCTTGAAAACTAATAATCACAATTCAAAGTGTTATAGCTTGTTTTTTAGGGAATCAAATTACCTTTCATTTGCTGTAATAGTCCGCATTGTAACTGTATCCAATTCTGAGATATTTGCTTCAGAACACAAATTTTTGACAGTTTGACCGTCAAAATTCTAGGATCAATGTAGTTTTTCTCTAAAAAACCCATTATAAAAATGTCATTCTAATGTTGTTTTCTTATGTGCCATATTATTGCCTACAAAAGATGTATACACTTGCATTGCATAAGTTTTATAGTTTAGAAGAAATTATCATTCCAATAATGTAGCACTTTTGTCAAAAAAGCAAAAATAGGTTGATCAACACTCTCCGCTTGAACTAAAAGAACTTAAGAATGGTTTTTATGGTTTATTTAAAATTTCCTTAATTATAATAAATGTTCAAAATGGCTCCCTTCATTTTGAATGCACGCTAAGGCTCGTTTTGCCAGTGTTCTCTTTGTGTTCATACTCCTCAACTGCTGCTTTCCTTCTGTTGCTGCCGCATCGATTCTGGTGTTTAGGTCCTGCAACGTTACAACTTCCGTTGCGTAGACAAGGTCTTTCATCCGTCCCCATACAAAGAAATCCATAATAGTTAAATCAGGATATCTTGCAGGCCAGTGTATCGGTCCATTTCTACCGATCCAGCGATTGCTATAATTGGAATTTAACCAATCTCTGATTTGTCGGCCGTAATGAGCTGGAGCACCATCGTGTTGGTAAAACATGGAAGCCAATCGTTGCAGTGGCACATCATCCAATAACTCTTGTAGATCATTTGTCAAAAACTGCAAGTAATTGGAACTATTTAGGGTAGGCGGAAGCCTAATAGGACCAATAAAATCGTTGCCAATCACACCTGCCCATAAATTGACACTGAATCTGTGCTGAAATGATGCCTCTCTTCTTGTATGTGGATTGCTCTCAGCCCATGTGTGTAAGTTGTGGAAGTTTGTGATACCGTCCCTGGTGAATTGGGACTCATCAGTCCAAAGAATGTTGTTCATAAAATTCTCGTCACTTAGTTGTCGTTCAAGGAGCCAATTGCAAAACTCCATCCTTTTGGGCAAATCAATAGGTACCAGCTCCTGCACTGGTGTGTGGTGGTAGGGATGCAACCGCTCTGCTTTTAGGACACTCCAAACTTTCGACGTAGAGACGTTTAACTGCAATGCCAAGCGTCGGACAGCGTCGTTGTGTTGAAACTCATTTTAATTTAATTCATTTCCTCGATAATTTAAATACTACTTAAAGGACATTCATCGATAATTTAAATAGTAATTAAAGGACACAAAGAGTATTTCAGTTTAACAACATTTCAGGTAGTTTTTTTAGAACGAGGGTTGGTTTATGGCATATTTTATTTTTAAGCTATATGTATTTTCGCTTATTACCTGGAAAACGGGAAAACCTAAGTCATAAGTATGTGTGCAACATTTGTAGGCAATAATATGGCACATAAAACAACAACATTAAAATGACATTTTTATAATGCGTTTTTTTGAGAAAAACTACATTGATCACAGAATTTTGAGGGTCAAAGTATCAAAAGTTTGTGGTCTGAAGCAAATACCTCAGGATTGGGTACAGGTACAATACGGACTATTACACCAAATGAAAGGTAATTTGATTTCCTAAAAAACAAGCTATAACACTTTGAAATGCGATTATTAGTTTTCAAGATATAGCGTTTTGAGTAAGTGAGGGTACAGGTCCGAAACACTTTTCTTGGTCACCCTGTATCTCCGCGGATATTGAAAATTGACCATCTCCGTAGAACAATTTTTTGCTCAAAATATATCCAGGAATAACCCCTTACAAGGTTATGCACGGAGTACCAAACACCCTGTATAGACCTTCTTGAAGTGGAACTGATTCACTTTTACACCGTTTGTCCATTTTATTTCGAATAATTTTTCATCGACAGTAGTAACTGTCTTCAGTACAAAACATAACAGAATTATGATTGGGCTTAAAGCCCAATCATATGATACTCTAGATGAGATGGAAATGACTTTAATATACCCGAAAATATGTCATCTCAAATTCTTTCGAATAGTGACTTTTGCATGAGAGGTAGTAGAAGTAGAGGGGGAGGTTTGTATTTTTCGTATATGACACCGGACATGGCGCAAAATGTTTTTTGCTGAATTTAAAGTTTTTAGTTTTCATTATTTTTAAAGAAATTGGTCATAGTTTTCCTGACATTGAGCCATTTGTATGGGAGGTGGCAGAAGAAGTGGAGCGTTTCAGATGATTTTGAAACTCTTATCATCATCCTTATCACCATGCTTTGATTCAATTTCAAAGTTGATAGCTCTCATATACTTGAAGGAGAAATGCTTTTCTTGAATTTATAATAGAGATATTTGTGTGGGAGGCGGTAGAAGGAATGGAGCGGAGCTGATAATTTTTCCTAACACTATTTCAATTATTGAAAAACGAATTCTGGCAAAATTTGAAGTTTGTACTTTTTCTAGTTTGAATGGAAATCGATGAAGTGCATTTAACTAAAATTCTGCATTTGTATGGGAGGGGGTAGAAGGAGTGTACAGATCAAAACAAATTTTTTTTAAATTATTAATATTTCTATTTGTATACTTTATTCAAAATATCAAGTTGGTAGCTTTAACAGTTTCGAAGAAAAATAATTTAATTTAAATTTCAAAATTTCGTGAAATTTGTATGGGAGGGGGTAGAAGGAGTAAGGCGAAGTTGATAAATATTTTTAAAATAAATTGCAATTATAGTAGAATTAATTCTGACAAAATTTCATTTTTCAACTTTACTAGTTTCAATGAAAATCGAAAATATGTATTTTTCAAAATTGACCATTTGTATGGGAGGGGGTAGAAGGAGTAAAGGGATCAAGTCAATATTCCGTGGTATTAATGACATTTATATCATAATACTTTGACCTAAATTTCGAATCGATAGCTTAAATAGTTTCAAAGAAAATCAATTTCTTAATTTTTCGAAATTTCATGAAATTTGTATGGGAGGGGGTAGAAGGAGTGGGGGGTTTTGGCCCATTCACGAACTTAAAGTTACTTTTTGGCTAAAAATGACACCCAAAAATTTTTAGCACTATAGCTCAAAGCTTTCGAGAGTTATGCTGTAGACAGACGCACAGACGGACAGACAGACAGACAGACAGACAGACAGACAGACAGACAGACAGACAGACAGACAGACAGACGGTCACTCGGAATCGAGGTTTTTGGGCGACAACAAATATTTCTGTACCCTTGGCGGCTCTGTGCGAGCGTTATTTCTTAGCGTTACAAACGGTAAGGCAAACACAATATACTCTCAGATTTCATCTAGAGTATAAAAAAATCTGCAGCTGAGGCGCGTCGAATGCTCTCAAGCACTTACGTCGAGACTGCTCTTAGTGGGAGAACATGTCGTGTGTGGTTTTAAAGCTTCAAGAGCGGTGATTTTGACGTCGACGGCCGGCATGCTGGTGGAAGAGTGAAAATTGTTGTGGTATCTCATGATCTGTTGGAACCGAATGAAACCATCACGGGAGATGACTGTCGACGACAATTGATGCGTTTGAGCCGAGCGATGAAGAAGAAATGACCACAGTACTAAAAGAGACACGAAACAATTTTTTCGCTGTACTGTAACGCTCGGCCAAATGCTGCTTAATTTGGGAAACCTACCTGGAAACACTGAAATGAGACATCCTACTCTCCTCGCTGTATTCTCCAGATGTCGCTCCTTCTGATTTCCACCTATTCCCATCGATGACGCATGGCCGTCGATTCACATATCGGCTCGAAAGAAGAGCAGTTTTTTCGACGCGGAATCCGTATGCTGCCAGAAAAATGGGAAAAAAGTTGTGGCTAGCGATGATAATTATGTAGAACAGTATCCCCTAATATGTAAAAATCCATAATTAAAGATCTAGAACTTTCCAGTATAGTTGAGACATACACTCGACGACATACACGACGGAAGCTTCGAGAATAGGGGGAAAATGTATAAAAGCACGAAGCTTCCAGTCGAGAACCAGTCATTTTGATGATTGAGACGCGAACCAGTACAAGCGATAGGAAAAGTACGCGGCGGTAGTGCCATATAGTGCGAATTAAGATAAAGTGCGAATAAATAAATTATCACTTATTTTTAAACGAATTGTGTTTTACTTGAAATCCCGGCGAACCCCTAGCTCGCAACAATATTTTCTGCGTCCATATGTCCGTAACTAATCTGTGTAGGAGATGTGCAGGTGTCGCCGGCCTTTAGAACCTCAACTGGAATTTGATCAGTGCTCGGCGCTTCATTGTTTGGGTGGTTTCTCAGAGCCTGTTTTACTTCTTCGAGTGTGAACGGACTCAAAGAAGATCCTTCATCAGCTGTAACATCAATTGTATCTGCTGTTAGTCTGCTACTACTGTTTGTGCGGATGCAGGTCTCGAACTGAGGGAGTGTTTAAAGAATTGCGCCCATCTTAATATTATATCTTCCACATTACTTATAATGTTGACTTCTGTATCCTTGCAGAGGGTCGTCTTCGGTTAGTATTCTTCTTTCATTCTTATAACTAGGGAATACACAACTTTTGTGTTATGTAATTTAAAATATTCATCCATGTTTTTAACTTCGTAATTACTGTATTTCCGTTTTCTTTGGCTAGAGATTGTGTTTGCTAATCATCTATGATCATTATATTCATCCTGTTTGGCTCGTGTCCGCTGTTCCATTATTATTTTGTAATCTTAATTTTTTCGCTCTCATGCATTTTGGTGTTCGATGTCGAACCAAACACTTTTTGTGCATGATACGTATTTCGCAACTATTTTCTCATCATTGAGTTTTTCTATGTCGAATTTAGGAACCGGTTGTGTTTTTGAGTTACATAATAAATAGTGATATGTGTTACTGTTAGCCTTCCAGCATGTACGCACGCCGAGAATGGCATCCCTTGCTTATATTAGAATATGACCCATTTGGTTGAATATGATCCCCACGTTCTCTCAATGCCACGATATAGGAATCATGTCGAGCCTACAATAAGGTGGCAAAATCAGTCAGCCTCTTGAATAATTGATTAAGAAATAAGGATATTGCCCTAACTAATAGCTTTAAGTTTGGCTACGTTTAGCGTTGTGTCATACTCTGTTCAAAGCCTTGAAAATATTAAGAGAAATAAGTTTCACCAAGCTGGTGAGTACTTTTGTTTCAATGTTCTCTAAGGGTGGTTAAAGGATCACGTGTGGAACTTTTTTTTTTTGGAAACAGTATGGTTTGTCTAATAATAACATATCTCAATATTTTACGGCTCTATGGCAGTGCAAGAAGAAAATTAATGATAGCAAAACCTACGTAGAAGTTAAGCAAGAGGGGCGTAAATCCTGGGTGTAGACTAGTGCGCAGCGTGTAGGTCCATAATGCGCAGATCTTGATTTCAAATCTCGATCGACGTTTGATTCTATCACACTGTACCTCAACTAGAGTTAGTGTATAGGAACGCACCCTCTTCTGCTGGTGTCGAGTTTTGCCTCGGAGCCGTTAATCGAACTGTCACCCGTCGATATTCAAAAAATCGCCGAGTGACAGCAGAGAGGGTCCGTTCCTATATACTAACTCTAACTTGAACCACTTCAATCTACGAAAATATGAATTGATAGATAGAGGATTATGCGAAAGACAAACAATCCTTCCCCATTTTTTTTAAGGTACCGAACACAACTTAGGGGATCACCATATAATGCTATGCACAGTAATGTCAGTATAGGTATTGGAAAAAAAACAATGAAAAAGTTATTAAAAACAGGCTAACATAAATGGAGAGAGACGAAATTGACGGTGGACATTGCCAAGAATCGAGAGAAGACGTGATGGTCTCGTCTCCAATCAGTCGGAGCGCATATTTTTCAATACGATCGAGCAACGCGAGGTGTGTTTTGGGTGCCCCAGCCCAAACATGCAAGTTGAACTCTACTCTATTTCTCCTGCCCCATTCCAGGATCAAGTTGAGATCTGTGTTCAGCGAACTAAATAACTCCCTGCGATTGGAAGCAATAGAGTGCTTGTTTGATTCCGCAGCAGAGTTAAATTCATAGGTGTTATCGAAAGTACAGTCATCTGCAAAATTATGGATTGGATTGAGAGTAGATGACAGAAGGTCATTGATGAAAACTAAAAAAAAGAGTTGGATACAAAACATAGCCTTGAGGGACGCCGGAATCTATTGGGAAGGAGGAAGAAGTAACGCCATCTAGTACTAATCGTATAGTGCGTTCAGACAAAAAACTCTCAATCCATTTAACAAGGGTAGCATTAAGACCTATGGCTTTAAGCTTAACTATGAGACATTCATGCCAAACTCTGTCAAAAGCTTTTGCAATGTCGAGTGCGAGAACTTGACCTTCGCCGTGTTTATGTATGCATGAGTTCCAACGTTCTGTCACGTAGACCAAAAGATCTCCCGTCGACCTTCCAGAATGGAACCCATACTGACGATCACGAATTAGACAGTTATCCTCAAGATATTGAACGATTTTGCGATTGACAGCAGTTTCCATTACTTTCGAGAGCACTGAAGTAATGGCTATCGGGCGGTAGTTGGCGGGGTTCGCTTTGCTTCCTTTCTTGGGTATTGGCTGAACATTCGCAACTTTCCACATACGTGGAAAGCACTCAGAAGAATAGGAAAGGTAGAAAAAATTGCGAAGAGGTTTAGCTAAAGAAGAGGAGCACTTTTTAAGGGTAACGGGGGGAATATTGTCCGGACCTTGAAGGATCATAGAAATAAGTCTCGTGCAAAAATGTAGTGTAGGCAGCGAGAAACCAGAATCACTTAAAGAGGGAGGCGATTGATTTGAAGGTGGAAGTCGGGAATTTCTCACGAAACTTGTTGCCAGTAAGTTAGCTTTTTCGACAGGATCAATCACGGTACGGTCGCCATCAACAAGAGGTGGTATTGAAGAAGAGATGAAATTTATGTTGACCGTTTTGACAAATTACCAGTTGAATGTTTTTTTGTAGATAGTTTAACTGCACTTGGTCTCCATCAACTTAGCTTTGTTCGGAATTCCTATGGAAGACAGCTAGACCTAATTTTTTATTCTGACTATTGTGCATGTTCCTTTTACCTATCGCAGGAACATCTCATCGTCGTACCCTTGGTATACTAGCGAGTTGCGCGTAATTCGTAATGCTCGTAATGCTGCCTGGAATAGGTATACTAGGACGAAGAATGATACTGATTTTTGTCTGTATGAGGAATATTATGACCTTTTTAAGGATTTATCTACTCGCTTATATTCTGAATATTTAATTAAAATGCAGTCGGATATTATTAGAGATCCCCGGGAGTTTTGGAAATTTGTTAATAGTAAGCGTAAATCAGATGGTTATCCAGCTTCTTTTCAATTCCTGGGCAACGATAGTAATGATCAATTTACTTTTTGTAATTTTTTTGCCACATTCTTCAGTGGATCTTTTACTAGTAGTAGCTTTTTTCCTGATATGGCGTATTTTAATGACTTTAGAGATACTACTTCGACTTCTTTGTCTGATTTACCAATTTTCTATAATGATATAGTCAATCACATCTCCCGCCTTAAAGATGTGTCTTCTCCTGGCCCAGATGGTGTTCCTGCTGTTGTCCTTAAGCGTTGTTGTCTCTCTCTTGCTGAACCACTCTCTCACCTCTTTCAAAGATCCTTAAGAACGGGGATTTTTCCAAATGTGTGGAAGTCGTCCTTCATCATACCTACTCACAAGAGCGGTGCAAAATCTGTTGTTGAAAATTATCGGCCAATAGCTAAACTGTCGGCTATTCCTAAACTGTTTGAGTCTATAGTGTATGAATGCATGTCTTTTCACTGTAAATCAATAATTTCGACTAAACAACATGGTTTTGTTAGGAATAGATCTATTGTTACTAATCTGATGGAGTTTACGAATAAATCCATTTTGGCTATTGAGGATGGTAAGCAGGTGGATTGTGTATACACTGATTTTAGTAAGGCCTTTGATAAATTGCCCCATTCAATAATTTTGTTAAAACTAAGATTGTTGGGTTTTCCGACATGGTTTATAAATTGGATTAAGTCTTATCTATTTAATAGAACTTACCAAGTTATCTTTCGTGATTGTACGTCTGAGCCATTTACTGCGCATTCTGGGGTCCCTCAAGGAAGTCATTTGGGACCACTTCTATTTATCCTGACCATTAATGATGTAGCCTCTGTTTTTAAATTTTCGGAAGTACTCATCTATGCTGATGACATTAAAATCTTTAGATCTATTAGTTCTAACTCAGACAATCTTCTTCAGGAGGATTTGTTTAATTTTAGTAACTGGTGTCGCAATAATGGCCTTCGATTGAATTTGGATAAATGTCATGTAATGTCATTTACTCGAAAATTCTCACCGTTTGAAGTAACTTACAGTCTCAATGACTGTATTTTAGATCGTGTTAATCCAGTTACTGACTTAGGCGTTACATTTGACCAAAAGATTGATTTTGGTTTGCACATAAATAAGATTGTGCAAAAGGGTAATTCTATGCTGGGTTTCACCACTCGCTTATCCAAGGAATTTAACAATTCCTTTGTTAGGTTGAGTCTGTATAACACTTTTGTCAGATCTCATCTTGAGTATGCTTCTCAAGTTTGGTCTCCCTATTATGATGTGCATATTGGCAGAATTGAATCTATTCAGCGCAAATTTGTGAGAATAGCTTTATGTCACTTCAATTGGAATGACAGAGTTCGTCTTCCTCCTTACATTGACCGGCTTCAGCTACTAAATATGTCATCACTCTCGAGACGACGTGAAGTTGCTGACGTAGTTTTTGCTCACCAGCTTCTCACTGGGGTGGTTGATTCCTCCTCACTTTTAGGTTTGATGCAATTTGCTGTTGGTAAATTTTTACCAAGGCATCCTAGATTGTTGCATATTTGCTTTCACCGGACTAACTATGGTATGAGTGAACCAATTTCGCGTCTTGCAAGAGAAGTTAACGAGAATATTGAGGTATTTGACTTCTCTATAGAAAAAGTATGTTTGAGACGTAGACTTAACGCTAGTTGACACCAATTTATGTCAGGTTTTGTCTATTTACTGTGCTCTGTTATTAATGTGTTGGTGTAGGGATATTGATGTTTGTTTTGTCCCTTCACTAAATGATGAGCCAAAGGATAAAATGATTTCCATTTTTTATACTTGGAATCGATTTTATGGCATTTCCTTGCATTAAGGAATTCTGATAGTGATAGTGATAGAACACTGAAGGATTTTCCGTCGAAGTTTTTGGCCATGCTCAAATTTAACACGCTTGAGTATGGATTTCCAGGCAATTATTGATGTATTGAAGAGTTTTCTGTTGACAGGTGTTTTATTGCCTTTAAAGGTTTGAAATGCTTGTTACTTGTTCTGAATGGTATCGAGACATTCTTTGTTGAACCAAGAGTCCTTCGACGGCCTAACTCTTTTATGACTGAAAGGTATGTAGTGCTTTATACCTTTCAGGATAATCTCGGTAACAAGTCTACAAGCTTCATCTCAGTCATTGGAATCAAAGCACAATTTCCAATTAAAGGCATTGCAGAAGTCATTTAGCGCCCCCCAATTAGCTTTTTTGAATAACAATAACAAGTAAAACCAAAGAAGAAAACCATTGCAATTTTAAAGGACATTGCTGGACATAGCATTGTGGGATTAAAACTATTATACCTAACAAAATGTTTTCATTTACTGCGGAGGAAGCATTTCAGTTAAAGCATTATCACCAACTATGATGACAGGATTGCTTAAGACTTGACCGATCAGCTCTTAGTAATGACATAACAACTTTTTTGGAGTGTGATTGGCTTCGAAATGAATAACGTGAAACAGCCGGAAATTAATCAATAGTCAAAGTTTCCGAATGAAGTATTAAAGAAGTGTTTTATTTGTTTGAGTCTACAATTAAGAAATGGTCAAGGAGATAAGATCTTTGGTCACAATGTCGATATTAAAATTACACGCAACTTGGATTTCGGATTCAAGGCATTTGGACAGAATCCGATCAATAAAATCAGTGGCGGATTATGTATGCTAGGGAATCGAAGCGGCAGCCGGCATCGGAGGTATAACCGAAAACAACAATGGCTATGGATATGAATATGGTGCTTTACATATGTGCACCATAAGCTCTAGAAGTTCCTCATGCTCAAGGGCACCTTGTCTTTTGGGGGCTTCTCATGTTTTGGGGTCTTTCATGTTTTCAGGCCTAACACGCTTCGCGGCCTAACTTGCTCTGGGGTACCACATGCTCTGGGATACCACATGCTCAGGGGCTCTGGTTTAATTAGGTTCCCTATTGGGGCATAGAACACAAACAGTGCTCTTTTATTGGCCTTTAGTTATCGCTAGTCCTTGTTTATTTTTCTGCCTTACGTATCAACTCTGCATCAAGTAGGGAACATTTTATTTTTTATATTATTCACATCGTTTAAGCTAAAAACTGAAACAAATTGGATCTTTTTAGGAATTCAGTCGGTAGGTGGCCACTTCCACCGTTTAGATTTCGCGTTGTCCAAAAAAGCCGGTACTAAAATTTAATTCTGATATAAATTGTTGTCCATAAAAACCTTAGTTTCCCGAAGTGCCAGTATCACTCGATTTTTAGATCTATGATAGCCATGCAGTGTAAAGAAATACATTCATAATTAATTTTTTTTAAACTTTGCATTGACTAGGAAATTGGACATTGTTTTTCTAAAATCGGGGCATTTGTATGGTAGACGGCAGAGAAAGTCCTTATCACCATGCTTTGTTTCAATATTAAGGACGATAGCTCATATCTTTGATGCAGGAATTTGTATGGGAGGTGGTGGAAGGAGTGAAGTGAAGTTGATAATTTTTTTCCAATTGTTGCAATTATTAAGGGACAAATTCCGGCAAAATTTTACGATCCTACTTTTTCTAGTTTTACATTTACCAAAATTGTCCATTTGTGTGGGAGGGGTAAAAGGAGTATACGGATCAAAACAAAATTTTTCGACGTTAATTTTATTTGTATTAATTTGCTCAAAATTCCAAGTCGATAGCTTTGATAGTTAAATAATAGAT
This sequence comes from Chorisops tibialis, assembly GCA_963669355.1. Classification (NCBI taxonomy): domain Eukaryota; kingdom Metazoa; phylum Arthropoda; class Insecta; order Diptera; family Stratiomyidae; genus Chorisops; species Chorisops tibialis. Next base: position 117,429,047 of record OY770262.1, on the reverse strand, counting down.
TAGATAGAAAAATAATTTAATTGAAGTTTTGAAATTTGGTGGAATTTGTATGGGAGTGGGTAGAAGGAGTGAAATGAAGTTGGTAATTTTGTCAAAATTGATCGTAATTATAATGTAACTAGTTTCGGCAAAAATTCTTTCTTTGAGCTTTGCTTTTTTCAATGGAAATAGGAGAAATGCATTTTTCAAAATTGAGCATTCGTATGGGACGGGTAGAATAAGTGAGAGGATCAGATCAATATTTTTTGACGTTAACGATATTCTCGTATTATAATTTGGCTTACTTTTCAAGTTAATTAGAACAAATAGTTTGGGAGAAAAATTTTTTTCTCAAAATTTCGAAATTTCTATGGGAGGGAGTAAAAAGAGTCGGGGTGGGGAGTAGGTCACGAACTGTAAGTTCCTTTTTTGGCACAAGACAAATTTCAGCGCGACAGCTCAAAGCGTTCGAGAGTTATGTTGTAGGAAGACGAACAGACGATCGCTCGGAATCGAAGTTTTTGAGCGACAACAAATATTTCTGTACCATTGGCGACGCGAGCACGATTTCTTAGCGTTACAAACGGTAAGGTAAACACAATATACCCTCAGATATCACTTAGAGTATAAAAATACTTTACATTTGAAAAACAATCAAAAGTAAATTTACATTCATTTCGTCGTCAACAAAAGAAAAAATACAAAATTTCAGCTTATTAAAACACAGAGTGTCTAAAACAGATATCTCTGCATCGTTCAATTTTCTTAACCACCATTAAGCCGACAAGATAGATAAGAAAATTTAATTAGATTGAATTGCTCGGGGGTTAGTAATTAAGTACAAAGTCTCCTTGCAAGGGTTAGGGTACATCAATAAGGTCAATATCTAATCGAGTCACGTCACACTATCTTGACATAAGACGAATGACAAATGAGCTAAGTTCATAAGATAATCATAATTTTCGTAATAAATTTTAATGTTGTTTCTCACAAATTACATACAAAACCATAGTGGTAGGCTATCACACACAGTTTTAAGGGTAAGGCCTTCGTCACCAGTTTCTGAAAAGGAAGCAATAAATGGGTCCTTATGGAATTTAATCCGACCTCTTTCATTTACAACTCCACCAAATTACTCGCGTAATATGCAATAAACTTTATTTACTCACTACGGTATTTTGAAGAGTTTGTGCGGTTTCTGGACAAATCTTGTGGCATACTTTTTTACTTTTACATTTTCAGGATATCGTAAAATTTCAAGCAGTTTAAGAGCGCATGCTAGTTGAAATCCTAAAAATAGATTATTATTTGGACATACCTTACACTTGAGTTTTTTACTCAAGATTATCGACTTTCTTAAAGACCATTCAATTATCGGGTTTATTCTTCAATGATTTCTGATTTGTATTTTCCTAAGTGAAAAAAAAACAACAAGTCACATCCGCTCTTCATACGAACAATTTGTTGATTTCTACGTTCGTCAGACGTCGAAGTTTATTATTTTAGGCGGATTGTTATCCGGAATTTACGGAAAATATGGTACCTTGAAATTGATGGATTTCTTCCTATTTCCTTTGCTTTTATTTAGGGAGCAATCGGGTATACATATACCTTAATGTAGGGTTGATGGTTTGTGGCGGTGGTACTCGAATTCCAATTAGTATTTGTTTTCGAAGCAAAAGTGCTGGCGATGGCTTCCTCGTAATCAAAACATAAATAATAATTTTCAATTAAATGAAGGATATTTCGTAGAAATATTTAATCGCCAGATTTATAAGCAATTCAGTAAATATACAAGCAACCATAATGATTTACGTACGTAGAATTTAAATATTATTTTTTTTCTTTTTTTTTTTTGCTTATTTTGTTTATAATTGGTAGATTATGTTTATAATTGGTTCACTTTGTGATTGAATTATGTTTAAATTTTCGTTTCGGTCCCTAGTTTTTCGAGAACCTATATTTATAATTATGAAATTGATCAATAAAACAGCAACAATCAATTAGAATTATACAAAAACACGACACAGATTCCTAACTATAAATAAAACGACCGAAGTTTCGGCACGGGTCTTCGTTTGTTTCCTCTTGAAAATATAATAGAAATGCAGTCTATTTTGAGCGCAGCGAGTTTGTCTGTTGTTTCTAGAATAATCAGTTTTTTAAGAGTATTTTGTAGCAGCCCAGCAAACAACTTTACGACGGTTAGCAAAACATGTTAGAAAATCGAGCATGCAATATGCTTGAAAAATATATGTATGCCCATCTAAACAATTAGAATTATTTCTGGCCAGAAGTGATCTTCAACACCGAACTTTGGAATACAATTTATTTATTTATTTATTTAGTTACTTTAATTTATACATATAGAATATACAAACTAAAAAAATTTCAGCACTAGTAACAAGGACCATCGGCTTTTTGTATTGACAAAATTTTTAAGTTAATTTTTAAATTAGGTGAACAATGCAAAATTCAGAAAAATTATATTTCATTGAAAATTTTAGATTTTTTTATTATATCTATAATGGTTTTGCAGATGTTTTGTTGTTGACTGTTTTTTATTAATTCTAAAAGATTCGATCCAGTTCCGTTGAGAAGTCTATTGCAGCTGATTAAATGTTCGAAGTTCAATGTAGTGTTGCAATATCTGCATCTGGGTGGCGCTCCTTTTTCGATGAGGTGTAGATGAGTGGCTTTAGTGTGTCCTGTTCGTAGTCTAACAATTATAGCGGCTTCACGACGAGTTAGTGCATCAGGAATATTGAAAATGATTTTTTCAGGATTTACGAAGGTTGAATAGAAGTTTCGGCGTTCAGGCCACTCCCGTTTCTCTTTTTCTAGTAAATGCTTACTTATTAATGATTTTATGTCAGAGGCAGTGAAAGTGTTGTCGGTCAGAAGTGGATGTCGAGTTGCATCTTGCGCAGTGCAATCCGCTGCCTCATTCCCTTCTATTCCTGTATGCCCAGGAACCCATAAAAGTTTTATTTTGTTAGGTGAGGTGGTTAGTTCGTGTATTATTTCTTTAATGATATGGTTTTTGGTGTTTACATTTAGGGCTGCTTTTATAACTGAGAGACTGTCGGAGCAAAATTGCAAAATTTTCCTCGATTCTTTGAGGCATAGTTGATAGCTGATAATATTGCCTGTGCTTCAGCTGTGAATATGGAGCAAAAGTCAAAAAGAATACCTAACTTTATTATTTCGTTATTTTGTTTTACAACGGTGTATGACGTGTTAAGTTCTGATTTTGAGCCATCTGTGTATAGCATGGTCCAGCCCTCGTTAGAGAGTGTAGAGGTAATGCATTTGAACAGTATTTTGTACACGCTGTTGTTGGTAGTTTGCTTGGGATATTGTGCCAATTCCATATTGATATTTTGGGAAGGTATCTTCCAAGGAGGTTTTGATTTTGGCTTTGATGGCATAGCTCTTGTAGATATAGCTAGCTCTTGCGCTATAGTTAAGCAGTTGAGTAACGTGGAAGGAATGCGTGGTATCTTTTTTCTTTTGGACAGGTTAGATATATCATTTTGTATTAGTGTATTTCCTCCAAATATTAGTTTCGGGATTAGCTTGGCAGTCAGAGTCTTATGTCTATTTTCTAGAGATGGCATGTTCCCTTCGGCAAGCAAATTCGTTATAGGGGTGGTCCTGAATGCTCCAAGAGCACATCGAATAGCTCCGTGATAGGGTGCCTTGAGTTTTTGCAGTGTGGAAGGTGGGCATTTTCCATAGACTGCTAAACCATAGTCTATTTTGGATAGAAGAAGTGCTTTTATCACTTTCAATAAAGTGACTGGATGTGCGTTTGATTTCCTGTTTGAAAGATATTTTATTATATTTTGTTTCTTAAATAGATTGTTGCGTGTGTCGAGAACGTGTGTGTTCCAATTAAATCTTTTGTTGAAAGTAAGCCCCAAAATATTTAGATTGTCTACGTTTTCTGCTACTTCGCTCCCGATCGCAACGTTGTATGACGTGCGACAGACGTGTAAATGTTTGCATTTTGCAATTGAGATTTTTGCGCCTGTGATGGATGCCCAATCCAATATCGCTGAAAATATTAGGTTCAGGTCCCTAGTTGAAGAGTTTGCATTAGCTTTTTTTACTATAATATATAAGTCGTCGGCATAGGTTATGTGTTTGCATAACCCCAAGCTATTGATGGTATTTGAAAGTGAATTGAACGCAATCAGGAAAAGAACTACGGAGATAGGAGATCCTTGTGGTATGCCATTTTCCAGTTTCCAAACATCAGAGAGTATATTATTCACTCTAACTCTACATTGCCTGCTAGTCAGAAAATTTTTAATCCAGTGAAATATTTTTGGTCCTATACCTAAACGTTGTAGTTCTAACAGTATTGTGTGCGTACCTATACGGTCGAAGGCTTTTTCAAAATCTACCGCGACAATTGAAATGTGGTTCCTGCTTGATAGTTGTAGACTAATCAGGTTATCTATATAGATGTGAGCATCTTGACATGCTTTGTTGGGACGAAAACCAAATTGCTCGTTATTGATAGCCTTTGTTTGTTCAAGAAACCAAGATAGCCTTCGGGCTATAATTTTTTCCAATACTTTACTCAGGCAGGGCAAAAGTGAAATGGGTCGATATCCTTCTAAACTATTTTTTGGCTTGTTAGGCTTTGGCAGAGGAATTATAGCTGCGATTTTCCAAGAGTGTGGTGTAATGCCATCCGTAAGGATTTTATTGTACAGCGCACATAGTCTGAGTTTAGCCTCAGTTGGCAGATTTTGTATCATGCTGTATGTAATTTTATCTAGGCCAGGTGTATTGCCTTTAACTAGTTGAAGTGTTGTTTCGAGTTCAAATAGGGTTATTTCGGTTTCTATTTGTTGTGATTTCGGGGTTCTTACATGCTCGAAAAGTCTATTTGAGAGATTGTTTTTTTCTCGTCTATATTGAAGGGAAAAATTCTCATCTGCGGCAGCGCTGGACCATAGTTTACCAAATTCGTTACTTATTTCTATAGATGTTGATATGAAATTAGTACCAATTAGCAGTCCTTGTATAGTTGTTTGATTTGGATTTGCTGAGATTGATTTGATTTTATTCCAAATCTTAGCAATAGGTGTTTTTGGTGTTATGGAGTCTGTGAAGGTACTGAAGGAGTTTTCTTTTGCAATTTTCATGTCGTGTTTAAATTTAGCGTTAATTCTTTTATAGTTAATTTCGTTGATCACTATAGGGGATCTTTTAAAGGTACTCCAGGCTTCTTTTCGTAATGTGTTAAGTTTCGCAAGCTCTGGATTCCACCAAGGTAATTGGAGTTTTTGTTTTGTATTGTTTGGACGTGTGTGTGGTATGGCTTGGTTTGCAGCGATCAAAATAGCTTTTCTAATGTTTGCGGCTTCTTTATTAATATTTCTTGTCTGTGCAGTATTTCCTAATATGTTTCCTATAAGATGTGTGTATTTTGGCCAATTTGCTAGTTTGGTTTTAAATCTATTGGGATGGGATGGTCTCTCCGATTGACTTAATGCTACTGTTGTTACTGTGGGGAAGTGATCGCTGCCATGCAGGTCGTCCACTACTTGCCAGTCGCACAGAGGGGCTAACTGTGAAGAGCAAATACCCAAGTCAATATGTGTTAAGCTATGATGCGTAGATAAATGTGTGGGGGCACCAGTGTTAATGACAATGAGGTCTGAGGATGCAATCCAGTTTTCAACCAACTTGCCTTTGGTGTTAGTGGCAGTGGAGCCCCATATAGGACTCCAGCTGTTGAAGTCGCCAATTAGGATACAGGGAAGATTTAAGTTCCTTGTTAAGTCTTCAAGATCCTGAATGGTTATATTTCTGTCATGCTCAACATATACACAGATGACTATAAATTTTATAGAAGTGTGTATTTCTACAGCGCAGGCTAGGATGTTGCTAGATATGAAAACTTGTTGAAACTGAAAGCTCTTATTGACGAAAAGGGCTATTCCACTTTTAGAGGTATTTATTGTAGGGTGGTTGACAAAAATATTTTCGTATTTGTTGGAAAAATAGGGATGAGTATTGTAAGCACAGTGAGTTTCTTGTAGAGCAATTATATCTGGGGATACATCTCGTGTTAATATTTGCAAATGGTTGTAGTTATTGAAGAAACCTTTAATGTTCCATTGTAAAATCTTGAAGTTGTTATTGTTCTTTAAGTCACATTGAGGATTGATTAATGGACTCTAACGTCCATGCTCGTTCCGCATCTGTGCTCGAGGTTCTATGTTTGTTATGGATTGTTTCTGGAGGTTTTTTTCAATGGTTTCTTTGTTTAGTTCTAATTTTTCTTTAGTTTGCTTTTGTGTGGTAATTGAAGTCTCGAAGTCGGGTTGAGTTGTAAGGGCTATTTGTGGGTTGTAACTAGAAGTTGTTGGTTCCATTTGTTTTGAGTATGTTGTGGTTGAAGAGTCTATTACATTGGGCTTAAGTATATTTTCGTTATTTGATTTTAGATTATTTTGTTGTTTGTTAATAACTATTGTTTTTGGTGTGGTAACTTTTGCATATGAAAGACCGGGAGTAGGTTGCTTAGCTTTAAGTGAATTTCTAGATTCGTGATATTTTTATATTGAGCATTTGTTTATGGTTTTGATGGTGATGATTTCTTTATTTTCAAGGTACTTAGGACATAGTCGATCAGATGATATGTGGCTTGAATCTTCACAGTTTACGCAAAACTTAACGCTTTCTGTACAGGGTGTAGGGTTATGCTCTGCTTTACCGCAGGAAATGCATGTTGGAGAAGATTTGCACCATTTAGCCGTGTGTCCAAGCTTCTGGCATGTTTTGCACCGCATTGGATTCGGAATGTATTCTTTAACTTCAAATCTTTGCCATCCAATTGTAATGGAAGTCGGAAGGTGGTATCTTTCGAAGGAGAGGATAATTAAGCCAAATAGGATGTCTTGGTTGTCTATTTTCTTTTTCAGCTTAACTGCGTTCGTGACCCCACAGCTTTTCAAACCATCGACTATTTCTTCTTCGGAGAGATTTGCAAGATCGCGACAAAAAATTGTCCCTTTACTAACATTAAACTGTTTACTTATTTCGGCTTTTACTGGAATGATATTGGCTAGCATTGAAATTTTTTCAAAGGTGGCTCACCCCGTTAGGTTATCGCATAGAATAAGCAAACTCCCGTCCCTCAAGGTTGAGACCTTGGAGTATTCGGTGGATATTCCGTCAATTGCTTTTCTAAGTAGAAAGGGGTTAACAGCTGACAATTTTTTGGTCGGATCGGCGTGTGAAATTAAGACGAATTTCTTTTGAATATCGTTACTGTTCACTTTTGGGAGGCTTGGATATGGCGAGAAAGATGATTTTTTTTTCGCGATGGAGCATTGACTGACAGCTCAACTTCGTCCAGAAGATTGAAGCTGTTGGTGTATGTATTCCCAGAGGCCATCGTGGCCAATGGGTCACACCTTTTAAACTAAGGAAAGTTCGCCTTTAGCTGTTACTTACTAATTAATTGCAACTTTAAAGGTTGATGTAGTTTTTTTTCACTTTAGCACGACAGAAAAAGAAAGAGAAATTTGCACGCGGCAACGTCAAGAACTCTGTTATGTTGTACACTACCACTGTTCACGACGACGATCACTGCCTGACTGTCCAATAAAATGTGGAGTACAATTAAACAGACTAAAACAGGCATTGAGATTCAGAGACGGAAGTGGCAGTGGATCGGTCACACTCTGAGGAAATCAAAGCGATACATCGCCGAACAGGCTTTGGATTATGATCCTCAACGAAGACGGATTGGTTGACCATGTAGCAAATGAAAGCGAGCAGGAGGCCGGAGAAATGGGCAAGTCCTGGCGACAACTAAAGGCCGATGCTCAGGATCGCGCCATGTGAAAAGGAACTATTTCTGTCCTATGCCCCTGTGGAGGGGTCTTAACAGGAATTGAATTGAAACATTTAAAACCGAATAGGCAACTCCCTTGTACGACACGGGCAAACAAAAGAGATCAACCGCACCGAAGCATATCGGTCGAGAGATCACTCGTACCATGTCGAGCTCAATTTTACTTTATTATTTTAATAATAAAGTATTGTAATCGACTTGGGGAAAAAAAAAAATTTGCTACCCTGAAATTTTTTTTTCGAGTTTCATGACTCAAATAGCCTAAAAATGCAAAAAAAAAATCCGTCTGTCTGTACGCCGTCCGCCGTACGCCGACGTGTACGCTCAGCGCACATTAACTCCCAAACCCTTCAAGATAGAAAGGGGGGGTGTGCAAAGAAAAACACTTAAAAATTAATATCTCGACTGTCTCTTAAGCTATGTAATTGAAACTTGAAAAGTATACTAAGCTTTCTAGCGAAATATGAAAAAAATATAACATGTGGACATAATAGTAGTGGGGGGAAATGGGGAGCATTTTAAAAGTGGCGCACTTTCCAAAACTACAAATTACAAAATCACAAAATTGAGTAGAGATATCAAATCAAAAATTTGTCAGAGTGTAGAGCTATATAGTCTTTAATTTTGGTAAAAAATTTAAGTTGGAGGGTGTAAGGGGAGGGAGGGTGTAAGGGGAGGGAGGTGGAAAGCGAAAATGTTGAAAATTTTGAGTGATTTTTTTATGGCTCTGGTAAATGATACAAAGTTTAAATTTTGCACGTCGACACATCTATTTAATGTACACAGAAAAAAAATAATAATTTGTTCCAAAATTGTTATGCACCGAAGTAGGGGCCTAACGTGCACAAGGTGTTTCATGTGCAATGAAAAAAACACATAAACTGAAAATTTTTGAATGAAATTGTTAGGTACTTGAAAATTTGCGAAATGCATTTAAAAAAATCTCTAAAAGTTTGAAATATTAACTGGTCGAATATCTTTAAAACTTCTACTCCCTCCCATACAAAATTATTTTTTCTACCATTTTAAAGAAATCAATTATCACCTAACTATTAAACGCTATCAATTTGAAATTGTGCACTAGAACTTACAAAAATAGTTGAAATAAAATTACGTTAAAAGTTTTGAAATCGCACTTGCCCTTCTACCCCCTCCCACACAAAAGTATGATTTCGACCAATTTCAGTAAATCAACTAATAACTAACAAATTAAAAGCTACAAACTTGAAATTTTGTACAAGCACCTTACAAGAGAAATAAAACTGCATCACAAATTTTACGATTCCTCTACCTCCTCTACCCCCGCCCATATAAATGTTTGGTTTCGTGAATTTAAAATACACCGAATCAAATGAAAATTCTATGCAACTTCGTCTATGAAACTGACATTCTATACAAAGAATACTGGATTTGGTTCAAGCAATCAATTAAAAAACTATTAACATCCACCCACCCTTACTATCACCCTCCCCCCTCCCTTCATGACAACTCAAACTTGCATAAATAAACGAATGAAATATGGAGCTTTTGAACGTTTCCGCAAAGTGTTAAATTGACAATTTCCCTGCCCAAGAACCCCCTTTCACTTAGTCTTCCCTAAACACTCTAACCTGCATATTGACTTTCCACACATCCGCAACTTGTCCCAAGAATAATAAAGTTTCGCCCGACTTGTTGGCAGTTTATTTTTTATATGTAACGCTTCAATGGTGGGTGTCTTAGACTATAGCTAATTTATGGGACGCTAGAGGCGCTTTACCATAGCTTAATTTAAAAAAAGTGTCGACATTTATTTTGGTACGTTCTTAACATCAAGCACTGTGCGCAGTTTTTAATACTTAACTAAATAGTTACAAACAAAAATTTTGAAAGAACAATTCGTCTTACGGCGAATGAAATCACCAAAAGAAATCCACCAAGCTAACTACTCCCCGAATGGTGAATTGGGGAAGGTGAATTCGCAGGTGTCGATTGTGACATTGCTGTTAGACTCTGATACAGTGTGTCTCCTGCATAAAATGACTCTAATGATGACTAGAGTCACTCCATGCAAGAAGAAGAAGACTCACTGTATCAGAGTCTGACAGAAATGTCACAATCAATACCTGCTATTTCACCTTTTCTAACCCACCTTTCGTGGAGTGGTGCGTTTAGTGATTTCTGTTGGAAATTTAATCCAGCCTAAGATAACAATCAATAGCTCCATTACGTCGAATCAATATTTCATTCGTTAATTTATGCAAGTTTGGGTTTCTATAAAGGGAGCAATAGATGGGGTGGGTGGATGTTAATAATTTCCCTATTGATTGCTTGATTCACGTTCAAAATTCACTTTATACATACATAGAATGTTAGTTTTATAGACGAAGAAAATCCTATAAAATTCGATATATTTTATATTCCTGGGACATTTGTATGAAAGGGGATAGAGGAGTAAAGGTAATCGCAAAATTTGTGATGCATAATATTGCATACATAATAATAAGCTGTCAACATAAAATTCTATATAAATACTTTCAAAAATATTTAAAACAAAGCTGCATCAATATTTTTCAAATTCCCCTTGCGTTTCTATACCCTCCCACGTAAAAATCTCAGTTTGACTAATTTCCATAAATGAACTAATAAACAACAAATTATAACCTGCCAACTTGAAATTTTGTACGAATACGTTTCAAACGAAATAACACCGCATCACAAATTTTACGATTTCATCAACTCATGCTGAGCCAACTTCATATAAGAACCAAGGAGGATATATAAAGAGGAGTATCTGATAGGCTGTCTCATGTGGGAATACTTTTTGATTCGGAAATTTTCGAAAATTGCGTCGAAGCTTAGCTTGGCTTCAAACTTTTACAAAAAAAATACCATAATTTGTATTCTCTCTTGGTTGCTAATATTCAGTCAGCAATAAAGTAATTTTCAGTACAATGAAGTTTGCTGTTTTATTTCAGAAATCTTTATTTTTTCAATTTTTATTAGTTTTTGGTTCGTGTTTAAGCTAAGCACTTTAGCAACGGACAATATAACGCGAGACAGAGATAATTGAATTGGGTTTAAGTATGCCAAACAAGGATAGCGAAATAATTATTTCGAAAATTTGACAATTGTCTAACGTGGGAAAGAGTTAGTTGCAATACTTTTAAGTGTGCCAGACAAAGATAGCGCAACGATTTTTTTCGAAAAATTTCGAGCATTTCGCTAGTAAGGGAGGGAAATACTTTCATTCCTATGCTCATACACGGAAAAGCATGCTCATAGTCACTCCTTATTATATATCCTCCTTGATAAGAACACTTGGTGAACTTTCGTCTACTAACACATTTACGGGGGTCCAAAATGCGTGAGCGAGAGGTCGTCATTTTTCTCTTTCTAACCATGTGACACCAGATGACGCACCGCAATTTTGATGAGTTCTTGAAGATTTCACCAGCATCAAGAGATGGCGCTTTTGAATTTTCAGAAGAGTATTGTCAATTCGGTTCCCAGAAATTCTTACTGTCCAATATTTTGGTTATTTTCGCGCCGGACCAGAATTTTCCACACGCTCAATTCGTGGTGGTTTCTCGCCTTTCCTTTCGTGAAAGCAATTCCCGTAAACAAGAAGTGAAAAACGAGTGCAGTGATTTTCAGAAAGTGCAAAAGAACGAACATCAAGAGCCCCCGAAAAACGAAAATGCATGAAAATTTTTCGAAGTTCGTTTTTGTGTGGTGCCGAAATTCCAGTGTTTTCTTCGTCCTTTGTTTTTTCGGTTGCTATTTATCTTTCGTTCGATTTCCGTCCGCCTTCGGGTCTTGTGTGAGGTGCGCGGTACGGTAGTACAGTGCGGAAATTCGGCCTTTGGAGTCTCACGCAAAAAAGTGAGTGGATTTATCTCCTTGTGCGACATTTAGGCATGTTAAGCGCTCCGCTGAACACGACAAGTCGTAAAGAACCGTGTGCGGATTAATTTGGAGTAGAACTTCTCGAACGTAAGTAGGAAAAAATTAATTTTTTGTGTTTGAAATGTGGTGCGGAAATGAGCGATTGAAATAGCGTTGCGTGATCCTTTTGCAGCACAAATTGTCGCGCCTGTAATACAATCATTTTTCGGGGATTAGGGCTACCGGCGATACCCCATTAAAAAAACGAGTGTCGCAACTACCTCCCGGGTCACTCGGAAATGTTGCACTTCTTTATTTTCGTGTAGAAGGCTTAATAATAGTTGAAAATGCTGTAAACAGTCGCACTGTTTACTTCATTGACAATTCTCTGACGTTTCTCAATGACATTTCTCCAGCGATTCTAGGTGAAATGTCATTGAGGTTTGGTAAAATAAGAAGAAGAAGTGTACGTGAATAAAACTCACTAACACCACCAAGGGGTCCAAAATCTGGATTCAAGTGGCGCTAGTCTCGATTTAAAGGGAGATAGACTTCTACAGTATATACTCTTTTCTATGCATCAACTCCTCTAACCCTTCCACTCAAATGCATGGTTTCAAGAATATAAAATACACCGAATTTCATGGAATTTACTTCGTCTATGAAACTATTGGACGACCCACCAGTATCTATCGTGATCAAATTTCGCAAGCTACAATTGCCACATGGAGCAAATGCGCGAGAAACAAATTCCGAAACGAGTGCTCAAGCGCAAAGCTTAAAACAAGACCGCAGGGGAAACCAAAAATTTGTATGGGATTGGTAGAGGAGGTAAGGGAAATGTAAAATTTGTGATGCAATTTTATTTCATTTCTCTTGTAAAGTGCTCGTACAAAATTTCAAGTTCGTAGCTTTAAATTTGTTGATTAGTAATTGATTTATTGAAATTGGTCTAAATCATACTTTTTTATGGGTGGGGGTAGGAGGGCAGGCGCGATCTCAAAACTTTTGACGCACTTTCGTTTCAATTATTTTTAAAAGTTTAGAAGCTTTTAATAGTTAGGTGATGATTGATTTCTTAAAAATGGTCGAAAAAATAATTTGGTATGGGAGGGGGTAGGAGTTTTAAAGCTATTCGACCAATTAATATTTCATAAATTTCGAAATTTTTTTAAATGCATTTTGCAAAGTTTCTACCTTAAAATTTCATTAAACAATTTTCAGTTTATCTGTTTTTTTCATTGTACATGAAACACCTTGTGCACGTTAGACCAGGGGAGTCGGTGCATAATAATTGCGGAAATTTTATTATTTTTTCTGTATGTGCAAGAAATAGATGTATCCTCATGGAAAATTTAAACTTTGTATCTTTCACCAGAGCCCTAAAAAAATCACTCAAAATTTTCGACATTTTTGCTTACCACCTCCTCCCCTTACACCTCCCGACGTAAAATTTTTACCAAAATTAAAAACTATGTAGTTCTGCAATTTGACAAAATTTTGGTTTGATATCTGTACTCCGTTTTGAGATATAACGGTTTGAAATTTTGGAAAGTGCACCATTATTGAAATGCTCCCCATTTTCCCCCACTACCATAATGTCCTCGTATTTCGCTAATATAGCTTAATATACGTTCCAAGTTTCAATTAAATAGCTTAATAAATAGTCGACATATTGATTTTTAAGTGTTTTTCTTTGCACCCCCTACCCTCCCTTACAATAATTAGCCTCTTACTAAGCTGATTCCAGTGGATGTATATGCCGCCTTCAAAATTTCAAAATTTCAAAATTTTAGTATTTTATAGTAATCAATTTCGAAGATATACATAATCATTTAAAAAAAAACATTTGGCCGACAATTGATTCTTAGCCCTCCCCCCCCCCCTTTTTTTGTATGTTGATTTTTAGCTTCCTGGAAGAGCTGGAATCAAGGTTTTCGGTTTTTGAGCTCCCCCCCGCCTCCCCCTGAGCCCTTACGCCCCCCAAAATGGGTGTCCTCCTGAGATCTGCAACTATCTACAATCCCCCCAAAAATGAAATTTATATATTGAAGGGCTTGGGAGTTAATATGCGCTGAGCGTACACGTCGGCGTACGGCGTACAGACAGACGGATTTTTTTTTTGCATTTTTAGGCTATTTTAGTCATGAAATGCAAAAAAAAAACAAAATTTCAGGGTAGAATTTTTTTTCAAGTCGATCGCAATAATTTATTATTGAAATAACAAAGTAAAAATACGTCGCACCGAACCTTGTGGAACGTCATTGCTCCTATGCTATTTTTAGACAAATCTCTGTTGACTCTCAAAAAGTAGTTTATGAGGGAGCTTATCTTGCTATTGGCCTTATATTTTGGTAATATGGTTTGTATTCTTTTTTTCCATACTATATTGTCGTGTGAAAGGAATCGCTGAATTTCAAATGAAAATAAAGCAATAATTTCACTTTTGATTTCTTTTAATTCCTTAATTTCTGTCCGCTTCTCAGTCTCCATCTCGACGCCAATCAAACTAATTCCAAAAAATTTGTTATGGCATTACAGAAGTGCCGATTGGTTCAGTCTTAAGCAATTTTATCATTCATTTGATTGGTTAATATGCTTTAACAGTGGTGTTGAGTATCATTCTTCCGCAGTAAAAGAGACCATCTTGTTGGGCATGAGACTTTTCATCCCCAAAGCTACAAACCAATCAAGCCCAGTTCTAAAGCTTGGCTTAATGAAAAATGCAGTACTATGATATGGGTTAAAGAGGCAGCTTACCGTGCAGCTGCTATCTGAAGTTAATTGGATTAAGTTCAAAAAAGAAAAGAATCTCTTTAAACCGAGTTTACAACGAGAAAAATATTCGCATGACCAGAAACTGAAGCAAAAGATTTTGAGATTTCCTAAGGGTAGCAAAAGTTTTTGGTCTCTCGCTCGTTCCATCAGAGGTAGTTCTGCATCATCAATTCCATCTTTATGAGGTTATTACAACATGGAGGCAAACAGCTTTGCGGCTCTAATTGCTGCCAACTCTTCTTTACCACCAATGAACTCTAGCCTACTAACTTATACTGCGCTAAATTCCTTCTTAGGACCAATTAACATTCATCTGCGTAACGTATACTGAGTTCTTAAGAATCTAGATGCTAACAAAACGCCCGGTCCAAATGAAATCCCTGCCTTGTTTTCAAAAATTGCTGCGCTTCTCTTGCTAAATTTCCATGCAAACTATACCGTCTCTCCTTATCGTCCTCCACTGTCCCATTATTATGGATGCTTGCAAATGTTCAGCCAGTCCAAAAAAAGGAGAACGCATCAATTCCGCTAATTATTGCCCAACAGCAATAACCTCACTTCTGTCAATAATTGACGACAAACACTATAGATTCCCCAAAAACGTTCCACAAGAGACCTTTTAAGTACCCTTCTTGAACGTTGGAACAAGACCATTCACCAGTTTGGTGAATCTTGTATTATCGCTCTCGATATTTCCAAGGCTCGTGACAGAGTACGGCACAGCGCACTTTTAATCAAACTTAAAGTTATTGGTTTAGGCGATTCCCTTATTTCCTGGATTGAAAGATTTTTAGCCAATCGTTCAATGCGTGTCATATTGGATGGTATGGTTTCCCCTTCTTATAAAATTAACATTGGTGTCCCTCAGGGCTCGGTTCCTTCTCCCACCCTTTTTCTAATATATATTAATGACTTGATATCGTCAACTTTCAATTCTATGCATAGCTCGCTGATGACAGCACATTAAACTTCTTCTATCACTTCAACACTGCGACCATAGCCGGACGTACTAGCTTAATTGAACAACATAGATACATGGTCCAATCATTGAATGACGACTTGGCTACAATTCTTAGTCTTCTATTTATCGCTTTGCTATGGTAAATTCTATCATTGGGAAACTGAATGTTCGGGGTTTGCGTTGTGCCTATTTATCTCTGTACATCCATACCCAAATCGCCTGACCAGATGTATTAGCACTTTGTGAGACCAAAGTGCTACCAGGTAGTGAGCAGTTTTTTACTATCCCTGATTACCATCTCACACCTATATTTTTTCCAGCAGCGGGGTATCGCTATATATATATACGCGATGATGTAGCTTTTCAAGTTGTTTCCCATCTAAGCACCTGCTCCAATTCAGAGTTTAACTACTCCTGGGTGAAACTTCAGGTCCAAAGGCAAATTACTTTCTTTTGCTATGTTTACAGAAGTCCGACAGTGACTGTAGCAAGCACAAGAACAGAATTGGATAAGAGTCTAATCTGGCATTGTATGATGCAAACCCTGACGTTGAAATCGTTAAAGCGGGCGATTTCTACGTTCATAATAATGCCTGGCTGCAGCATTCTACCAATACGGACCAACAGAGTCAAGACACTGAGTTCTTCGCTTCACTAAATGGACTAGTAGAGTTGGTAACTGGAATCAACTCGATTGCCTGAAATAGCAAACCATGCTTCAAACTTGCTTGACAATTTTCTAACGAATCATCCCGACAAGTAGTTCCCAGTAGGGAATACTGATCACTTCCTGATCCGAGCACAATTTCCGATTACAGCGGTAAATACATTAAAAGTCAAAGTGCCTCGAAGAACCATCTGGTATTACAAAAAAGCAGACTGGGGAGCATTAAATCAGTTTTTCATGGCCTTTAATTGGAAATTGTGTTTCGAGTCTAATAATTGTGATACAGCTTGTCAGCTTGTAACCGAAACCATTCTTAAGGGTATGGAACTCTTCATACCCTTTAATTATAAAAGAATCAAACCGTCGAAGGATTCGTGGTTTACTAAAGATTGTCTTATGGCCATCCGGAACAAGAAAACATATTTTTAAATTTTTAAGAACAACCCAACGTTTGCCAACAGATCTCTTTACAACGTGTCAAGAAATACACGCAAGTCGATTTTGAAAAGTGCTAAGTTTCAACATGATCAAAAGCTTCGACGAAAAATTCTCGAGACACCAAATGGCTCGAGATCTTTTTGGTCATTTGTTAAAACGGTCAACAGCGACCATGTAAAATCATCTACACCACCTCTTCTAGATGGGGACCGAATTGTAGTCCATCCTGTTCAGAAAGCCAATCTTCTCGCAGCAAGTTTCGCACGAAACTCCAGGCTGCCAGCGGCAAACCGGTTTCCCCCGCTTGTAACACCATCTGGATTTCGTCTACCTGAGATTCATTTTCGCACACCACTTATCTCCAGAATTCTTCGTGAGCTCAATGTTCAGATATCTGCAGGTCCCGATAGTATTACCCCTTTAGTCCTTAAAAATTCTTTTGCGTCCCTATCTAAACCGCTGCGCGATTTATTCCATCTCTCTTACTTTTCTGGGCACTTTCCGCGCAGTGGAAAATGGCGAATATTCAGCCGATTCCCAAGAAAGGAAACAAAGCGTTGCCCGCCAACTATCGCCCCATCGCCATTACTTCCGTTCTGTCGGAAGTGATGGAAACGGCTGTAATCGCAAATTAGTCCGCTATCTTGAAGATAACAGACTTATCAATGATCGCCGAAACGGGTTCCGTTCCGGACAATCTACAGGTGACCTCTTGGTATATCTGACAGATCGTTGGAACTCTTGCATCCATAAATTTGGCGAATGTCAAGTTCTGGCGCTTGACATCGCTAAAGCGTTTGACAGAGTTTGGCACAAATGTCTCCTAGTGAAGCACAAAGCGGTCGGCTTTAATAATAACCTCGTAAAATTTATTGAGAGTTTCTTATACAAGTCGTATTGGATGGCGTGGCATCTTCTCCCTTTCCCATAGATTCCGGAGTCTCCCAAGGCTCTGTTTTATCACCCACACTTTCTTATTTTTATCAACAATTTTCTGTCGCCAACGCTCTATCCGATACTTTGCTTTGCAGATGACAGTACCCTGGATAACATCTATGAATTCGACTCGATTACTAACGCATCGTGTCCCGGTAGCATCTAAACGTGCCGAACTATTTGGATCATTGAATTATGACCTGAACCTAATCTTGGAATGTGGCAGGATAAATAGAGTAGAGTTCAACACATCAAAAACACAGGTCTGTCATCTTTCCCTTCGTCGGTTTTTAATGTAACCTTCGATGGTGTCCAAATAGACTCTTCCGAACACTTTTCACACACCTTAGCATCAAAATAACCATCATAATTGGAAACAGCACATACTCGACGTAGCATTTGACGCTTCCTAACGCCTAGGAGTTTTCCGAAGATGTAAAAAATATTTTACTCCCAGTGACCTAGCAAATGTCTATAAGGCCTACATTAGGCCACGCCTCGAGTACAATTCGCATTTATGGGCTGGGGCACCCAAAACGCAACTTGCGATGCTCGACCGTGTCCAGAGACAGGCGTTCCGACTAATTGGAGATGAAGCCAACACGGTTTCTATAGACTCCCTGGAGCATCGCAGAAATGTCGGAGTACTAAGCATTTACTGCCGCTACTTTCATGATAAATGCAGTGAGGAACTTGCTAAACTTATTTCACCTCTGTACACATTTCCTAGAAACATTCGCATAGCTTCAAGCGCACACGAGTTAACTGTCAAGCTTCCAACTTCCCGTACAGTGAAATATTGGCAGTCATTCATACCCCGCATTTCTAAGCTTTGGAATGCATTGCCAGAAGATGTATTCCCATTGTCATGCAACCTTCAACGTTTCAAACTCAACGTCCATCGGCATTTTAGGCTTTTCCCCTCCTTCTAATCCCGTTTAACCCTAACTCCTTTTTTTCCTTTACCGACATGACTGTGTAAATTACATTAAAGAGTGACCCTCTAAGCTGTGTTCGGCTACGTAAAAAAAAAGTTGAGGCAATAAGAATCAAGTCGAATTTAATGCTTCAAAAACCCAGTGCTGTCTTATGTCCCACAAACGTGATTCTAACCTTGATCCAATCACCTTCGGAAGCCAGCCATGAACCAATTCTTCAACTGTTAAGATGAAAGATATCCGAATCACAGATAACTTATCTTGGAATGATCGCCGAGGAAGCATCTAAATGTTTAGGTTACCTAAAACGTTGTAAAAACTCCTTTACCGCTTCTGGTTTACAGACAATTTATAAGGCCTAAAGTAGACCACATCTTGAATTTAATTCTCACCTATGGGCGGGAGCTGCAAAAACTTCTCTCTCCTAACTGGATAGTATCCAGTCTCGGACCATTAAAATTATAGGAGACACCACTGACATCACACTTCATCGCTCGATTCACTCGAGCATAGACGAATTGTAGAATTGTAAGCTCCCTAACCCTTTTGGTTGGAATACTTGGTGTGTCCATATGCAGTTGTAAGCTAGGGTATAGCCTAGTAGGTAGTGTGTTGGTCTTGTAATGCGAAGGTCGTGAGTTCAAATCCCGGTCGGCGCAATATATAATTCCAGCACGTTGCCTGCTTGGATATATCTTGGTCACCTCAATCTACGAAAAATGAAAAACTCGTAGAAGGGCTAACAACCCTTCCTTAATTAGTAATGAAAAATGTTAAGGAACCTGTATGTAAGGAGGCCAAGGTCCGATTTGGGCTGTAGCGCCATTGTAGAAGTAGAATACGCAGTTGTATAGAGTAAGCAGATAGTTATTTCCGGATCTGGTAGTCTTTTTAGTATGTCGATTGGTATACCGTCAACTTTTACTTGCGCTAAGGATCATTGCCATAAGCCATTTCTTATAATTTTAGGATCAATAGCGAAATATTAAATTTACCAGATTATCATATGTATTAAATTATTGGCACCTCTTTAATTTTCCTTCCGGTGTTTGTACGTTTTTTGGACGTTAAAAGATTGACTGCCCTAAAAAAGGCCAGTATCTATTTTATCTATCAAACTGTAACAAGATTAATTCATTGCATAGCGTAAAATGGCATTTAGTAGTATGCATTTCTGTAGTACAGTCAAGTTTACAACAACTTAATGAGCTGCAGAAAATTGCAAACCCATTGATTAAAGCAAATACGTATGGATATCAAATCAACATCGTGTCCCATAGAATTTGTCCGATAATCGAACAGTGATGATAATTGGATTCATCAAGTACCGCACCTAATCCACACCATTTCATTCAATAATGACAGTTTCACGAAATACTGATTAATTCGCATGACATCACATACGAATAACCTTCCTGGATACCATAGCCCATAGATAGAGAGTATATGCTAAATTTTCCTGTTCGTACGCTAGCAATCCTTTCCTAGTTATTCATGGTTGCCCACTTTGCACTAATGAGGGTAATACGTACTAAAGCTATAGATTTTACAACACATACCGGGCTTCTTTGAACCAACACAGCAAAATAAACCACAATTGTCCTTTTTGAGCACATTAACGAAAACTCTTAGTTTTGTTGTATCGCATAAGTATATACTAAGTCGGACACAAATTGGATAAGCTTCAGGCTATACATAGTCTGGAGAAAAAAACAAAAACAATAAAGAAGAAATGTGAAACTTTGTGCTCATTTGCGCCAGATTTACGAAAGGTTAACGGCGCGGAATACTTCGTCCTTTTTCTCTCTCTCCATTCCTGTTTCACACTACAGAGTTTTATTTCTAGTGCTTTTTAAAAGCCATAACAAAAACTACTTATGCACAATTCTTTGTGCAACGACACTAAAAGCAAAAAATATATATTTCAGATTTTGGGTCACAATCGATAGTGGCTCAAGAAAGGAGTTAAGCAAAGTTGCGAAAGAGCGTTTTTATTGGCAGCCATATTGAAAAAGTAATAATTTGAAAGTATTCTACTTCTATAATGGCGCTACAGCCCAAATCGGACCTTAACATTTTTCATTACTTATTGTGGAAGGGTTGTTAGCCCTTCGCACAACCCTCTTTCTACGAATTTTTCATTTTCTTAGATTGAGGTGACCAAGTTATATGAAAGCAGGCAATGTGCCGGAATTATATATTGCGCCGACCGGGATTTGAACTCACGACCTTCGCATTACAAGACCAACATACTACCTACTAGGCTATAACCTAGCTTAATTTGAAAGTATTAGAATGCGTAAATGAAACAATCGGATTATGGCGTTTCAAACACTTGACTTAAGAATTTGATGGATTTTTTTCGAAGAATGAGTACTTGATGTCCGATTTGCAATGGTTTTACTCTACTCTACAATGGCGCTACAGCCCAAATCAGGCCTTGGCCTCCTGACTTTTAGGCTCCTTAACATTTTTTCATTATTTATTGTGGAAGGGTTGTTAGACCTTCGCACAACCCTCTACCTACGAATTTTTAACTTTTTGTAGATTGAGGTGACCAAGCAGGCAGTGTGCTGGAGTTATGCGTCGACCGGGATTTGAACTCGCGACCTTCGTATTGTAGACCAACACGCTACCCACTAGGCTACACCCTAGCGATGGTTTTACAGTCTAAGAGAATTTTCTACTTTAAACAAATAAAAGAAATATCCGGCTATATGAACGCTAAAATATTGTTATCTACTGGTACAAGTTCAACACGAGTTTTTTTGATTTGCTTTTGACAATTTATAATTATAATGCGCTTTAATAACGCTGAGAAAATTAAAATAAAATCTTAGTTCAAAATTTAAGTGTTAATCGTTATAGTGACTTTCTGCCATCTATCCGTCAGTAGTTACAAGAAAAAATTAAGTGAGTGATTGTAAGTGAACTTTTCGTGAATAGGTTGGAAATAAATATAACGCATTTTGTAGCGAGCCTTGAGAAAAATCGGACATGTTTTATTTTTCAAAATTAAACAAGGGCACCAAAGTATTGTATATAATAGAAAAAATTCGTATCGCAATGCAACCGTGATGGTAAAATGCGAGAAACTGTAGTTTTTAAAACTTTTGCTGGCAATAAAACATAATTAATGCCAGCCTAATTGTTATGAATTACTGTCGGAGTTCAAGTTAATGAAAAGAAATTGCATAATTACCTGGAAAAATAAAACATTTTGTATGATAGTATGAACTGTACTGGTTGCTAGCACCATATAATGACGTCAGGGGCATCCGAAATGTAATATAAAACGAAAAGCCAGCATTCCGAACTAAAAGTTTAGTTCTCTTTAGATTCTGGTAAATGCAACAGCCTGAACGTTTACTACTCTTGTCGTGCATCATAATAATTTACTTCAAAAGTGAAACATTAGATGTGGTTTCAAAATTTCCTATGTTCTTCATATGCGAATGGTAGAACAATATAATATCCTTATATTATACTCATATATTTCATTTCTAATTATAGACACGATTGGGAACTATTTCTAGCATTCGGGAGGGTGTAAGATGTAATTAAGATTTACTATTTTTTAAGTTTATAGCCCAAGAGGAGACATTTTTTTTATATCATTGTCACAATGAGCTTCAGTCTACAACTCACTTCTCTTTTGTTACATATTGATACAGTGGTTTGTCCTTACAACCATTGCATTAAAATGAAACCGTATTATGCATTTCTGTATTACACTCAAGTTTACAAATGAAGTTTAATGAGCTACAAAAAATTACAAACCCATTGATTAAAGCACATACGTATGGGTATCAAATTAACATTATGTTCCGTAGAATTTTCCCGGTAATTGGCACTGGAACTGTTTCACTTTTACATCGTTTGCCCATTGTATATCGAATAATTTTTCATTGCCAGTAGCAACTCATGCTCAAAAAATCCTACTGGCTGGAGTAGGAATCGAACCCACGAACTATTGGCTGTGAAGCAAGCACGCTGCCACTAGGCCACGACCCGTGCTTACCAGAGAAAGTCAGTCTCGCGGATAAAGGACAACGGAGTCTCTCAGTTACCGGGTTCCCTCTGAGAGTTATACCTTATTGTAGTATAGCACGACACTTACACAGTGGACTACTACTTTTCTAGCTATTCGTATCTACCAAATGAGTATACAAATTAGGAAAAAAAAACTAATAGAGACGCTATCTAAAAGGAGGAAGAATCATAGCTCTCGGTTGTAGACGGTCTCAGAGCCGAATGTATCAAACAGAAGACAGCCGAGATTTTCACCAATGGGCAAACGAACGGGCATGGTAGCGAACAGTACGGGCAATGCCGAAATTTGTCCTGAAATAAGATACCCGATAATATAAGATCCAGTGCAACGTGAACTTAGCTGCGCATGAGATCTCAAAAATGCGACAGCTAGCTAAAAAGTTCCTACCCAGGCCGCCTCAGTATTAGAGGTAAGTGTCCGGCCAGCCAGCCAAGACCCTAAGGATGTAGTGGACTTGCAGTCGATCACCGCAAGCAAGAAATGGCAAAGCACCACAAACCAGAGCTCTTAAAACAAGCAGCGAAAATAAGTCAGCTGTACATTCGGCGACTCCTGCCTTAGCATTGAAAGCGGAACGTGTAGGAATTACCTATATTCTGGATCGATTCCCAAGCGCACTGCTTATCACGGATCAGATGACACTTCTTGAAGCTATATTCAGCGGAAACAGTGCCGTCAAACTGAAATTTGAACATCTCGTACGCGTGCAGATTCATCGATTCCTTTATTGTTTAATAAAGGAATCGATGAATCTCTAGCATGATGGATTAACGAAACCATTACAATTAAACCTAAGATTTTCAGCAGGGAGGAGTGTTATCCATGTGATAGTAGATGATCTAGAGAATCTTCTGGACTTAGGGTGCAAGGATACGACGAAGAAATAATTGGAGAAAGGTTTAGAGAAAGCAACCACAGATCTAGTTACTTTCTAGCAATCCTTGAGAAAATTCTGGGAATAAAGTCCAAAATAGCCCTATAGACATACGCTGCGACCATAAGGTAATGATCGCGTATTCGTCAGTGGTATATTGGCAAATAACAACTCAAACAACCACAAAAATGAAACTGGATAAGTTTAGGGTGTAGCCTAGTAGGTAGCGTGTTGGTTTTGTAATGCGAAGGTCGTGAGTTCAAATCCCGGTCAGCGCAATATATAATTCCAGCACATTGCCTGCTTTGATATATCTTGGTCACCTCAATCTACGAAAATGAAAAAATTCGTAGAAAGAGGGTTGTGCGAAGGGCTAACAACCCTTCCACAATAAGTAATGAAAAATGTTAAGGAACCTGAATATCAGGAGGCCAAGGTCCGATTTGGGATGTAGCGCCATTGTAGAAGTAAAAGTTTAAATGGCACGCGATAACATTGCAAGAGCTATGAGATTATGTCCCACAGTAGGATGTGCTCCAGGATCTAGCACACATTTTAATCAAATCCGAAGCAAATCAATAGGAGTGTAAATTATTCAACGAAAGTCGAAACGATCCGCATTGCATGGAACACTGATGGATGGAAGACGGATGAGGGTACCAGGGCTGGCATATGCGGACCACTCACCAGGATATATCAAAGTCTCTGTATTCGTATCCGGTTGTATTTGAAGCGGGAATAAAAGCCAAATACAGGGTGGGCCATTTAGTGGTTTCTTTTTAAATCATAGGTTATTTTGACACTGAAAGCTGTTTTCCGCTCGAAATCTTGACAGAAAGTCAGTATCCGCGGACCGAAATGAGTCGCAACAACAAAACAACAAAAACACAACAACAAAATTGCCGCATCTGGTGCTCGGAAAACCCGCACGTTATTGTCGAGAAGCCAATGCATCCACAGAGAGTGACAGTTTGGTGCGGATTGTGGAGTGGTGGCACCGTTTTTCTTCGAAAATGAGGCTGGAAACAACGTTTCGGTCAACGGCGAACGTTACCATGTTATCCGACTTTTTTTTTACTGAAATTGAAGACATGGATTTGGACGACCTCTGGTTCATGCAGGATGGCGCGCCATGCCACAATCGATCTTTTACGCACCAAATTCCTAAATCGTGTTATCAGCCGTCTTGGCGATGTCAATTGGCCGCCTCGGAGCTGCGATTTGACCCCTTTGAACTTTTTTTTCTGGGGAACCGAGAAGGACCGATGTTACGCCAACAATCCAGAAACGATTCAAGTACTTAAGGCCAATATAATCCAAGCAATCCGTGGGCAACAGCCCGAAAACATCGACATGGTCTTGGAAAATTGGAGTGACAGAATGCGCTACTGCGAAGCCAGCCGAGGGAGCATCTTGAACAAAGTTGTGTTCCATCGTTAATGAGAATGTTTGCTCTTACTAATAAAGCCATAATACATGGAAAAAAATTTAATTTTGTTCATATTATAACATTTTTAAAAAGAAACTTGTATTTGGCCCACCCTGTATGTATGTACAAACATTATCATCGAAAGAAACTACTCAAATAAGAAAATAGCATTAGGCAATGAACAGAACAACAAAGAAGTAGATTTTGGACTGTGCAACAGCAGCTTCACTTCGACAGGAATAAGGTACAAATCTTAGCAAGAATGCTGACAAGACACTCACGACGGAAAGGACACCTTAAGAGAGTTGGCATTGATACCGACGACCAATCTAGATTTTGCCTCATATCAATTGAGACCTCTGGGCACTTTCTAGGTAGCTACGAGACAACAGCATATTAATGCGAGAAGTGCGTAAAGGAGCACTTCATAAATGCTAACTTCATTTCAAATTTCGAACTCGCCCGAATCATTCAATTACTCTAGGAAATTAAACTGGACGAGGAACTCTAGGACTACTCTAGAAAAGGTAGACCCACGATCGCTGGTCTTGAAGGACTGGACCCTTCACTGAACAGACATATTTGAAGTCAAGAAGAGGAACCTTCTGTTCATGTCGAGTTTGGCCTTTGTGATGAATGAACATTTCGTCATTGGAAATAGACGCGTGTTGCGAGCAACTTCACTCGAAGTGGTTCAACCGCGGCGAGTTCAAGAGGTCAAAGAAATCGGATTTCTTCGTGGATGACCGCGCAATTTTTGGGAGTCGAGGAAAAAATCAAACAGGGATCGGACGCGTGTTCGCAACGAAAGAAAAAAAGAAAAGAAAAAGTGTTTTTTTTCTTCGGTTTCGGCAGTGGAAAACGTGGAGATTGTGCGCGTTGAACCGTCACGAAAAGTTCTACGTGGAAAAATACGAATAATTAAAAAAAAAGTATTAAAAGAGGGAAAAAAGGAATAAGATTGATGTGAGTAAGAACAGTTGTGTGGGCCCATGAAAACTGAAAAAAACAACAAATAACAATAATATCGAGTATAAATTGAAACCCGCCGTTTCTCAATAGATGGAGCCACCAGTAAATACTGGTCGAAAATGGCAGATCGGAAATGTCACATGGTAAGATTAGGCACCTATCAACAACTCCTCATTATTACATTTGTCAACTTTTATCGGCGTCATATACTTTTTTGTGGGCGAATATGTCGAAGTTTGAGCCAAATAAGCGTCATTTGCGGGAAGTTTTGCCTTTTGCTTCAATTCAAAAGAAAACCTACGGTTATGGCGCGTCGAAACTTATGGTGGGGTTGCTTTTAGTGAAAGAACGTGTCGCGAATGGTTCCAACGCTACAAAAGGGGTGATTTCGGCGTGGAAAACAAGGAGTGCCCCGGAACGGTTAAAAAGTTGAAAGACGCAGAATTGGAGGCATTATTTGACGAAGATTCATACCAAACGCAACAAGAACTTGTAGATTCATTGTGCGTAACTCAGCCAGCTATTTCACATCATTTGAAAACCTTGGGAATGATGCAAAAGGAAGGATCTTGGGTGCCATACGAGTTGAAGCTAAGCAACGTCGAACGGCTTTTTATCATATGCGAAAAGCTGCTTCAACGGCTAAAAAGGAAGGGTTTTTGTATTGGATTGTCACTGGGGACGAGAAGAGGATCCACTACGATAATCCAAAGTGAAAAAAATGCATCAGTATCGACGGCCAAGCCCAGCATTCATGGCTCGAAAATTATGCTGTGCATTTGGTGGGACCAGCTCGGCGTAGTTTGTTATGAGCTACTGCAACCGGGTCGAACCATCACGGGAGATTGCTGCAAAAAGTAACTAATGCGTTTCAGCCGAACATTGAAAGAAAATTGGCCGTAATACGAGCAGAGACACGACAAAGTGACTTTGGTGCACGACAACCCTCGGTCACATGTTGTTCACGTTGTGCAAACCTGCCTGGAATTACTGAAATGGGCCATCCTATTCCACCCGCCGTATTCTCCAGACATTGCCCCTTCCGATCACCACCTATTTCGATCGATGAGGTATGGCCTGACTGAGCAGCAATTCCATTCTTTTGAAGATACCAAAGATTGGATCAATTCGTGGATCGGCTTAAAAGAATAGGAGTTTTTTCGACGTGGAAAAAAGTTGAGGCTAACGATATATATTTCTTTGAAAAATAAATTTTTTAACACTTTTGCACAATAAGGGCTCGAGTTTTGGAAAAAAAAAATAAAATGGCGGTTTTCAATTTATACTCTTGTTACCACTCCAATACCGAGTATACCTAGATGGAGTAGATCTCCGTAGTGCGCTGTGGAAGTCCGCCATAGGCTGGGTGAGACTGCCTTTTCTGCTCGTTGCAGAAGCCCTACTTCTCAGGACCTTGCAGTGACCTTAACTAATTTGGCGTAAAGATGTACTAGTAGGTAGCAGAACCCTCCATCCTCCCCTTTTTATACTAATCTGGCAAAAAGTTTTTTACGCCAAAAAATAAGGTTCGGAGAAAAAAATTAATGATATAGAAGTTCATACAATCATTCAAAAATCTCAAAACCGGATGTTGGTCCGTTCGCTCGTCTGTCCGTTCGCTCGTCTCTCCGTCCGTCCGTATCCTCTCTAGAAATAGACAGCTCAAATTTAGTACATGTCAAGTTCGTAAACAGGCCACATCGGGCCACCCCTTCTACCCCCTCCCATACAAAATCACACAATTTCGCAATTTGACAATAATTGGATTTGCTCGAAAAGTGTAAATGCTATTGATCTGAAATTTGGAATATAATACTTTCATGATAATTTCAATCTATAACAATTATTTTTATCCTCCCCTTACTTCCACTACCTCTCATGCAAACTTTTTCATGAAATACTGTACACAAATTTAATCAGTACGTATAAAATTGATCGAGCTGAAATTATGCACTAAATAAATATTTATTTAGAATTTTTAGTAAGACCAAAAAAAATTAGATGATTAGTTTTACTTCTTCTACCCCCTCCCATACAATCTGACAAAATTTCACAACTTTACAAAAATTAGATTTTCCTGAAAAGTATGAATGCTACAGATCTGCAATTGAAAACATGTCAAAGGCATGATGTTTTTAGTTATTTCTGAAAAAGTCATTTAAAACTCGCCTCTCCTTCTACCACCTCCCATAGTTTATTTTTAGTGTAGTTTTTTATTATTTATTTATTTGATTTAACACAATTAAGATACAAGAATCCTTTGTTTGCGTGATAACGGCATATTAACTATTCAAATTAAGTGATTCATTTTAAATTAGTTCTACATTGATGAGTTAATCAAAAGAAAAATAAAAAACATAACAGGACTACGACTGGGCGTAAAGCCCAATCTTGCGATACTCTAGATGAAAGAGAATTTTTTTCAGCTTAAGGAATTTTGTAGGGAAGTGGTAGAGAGGGTGACGACATTGAACTAATTTTTCCACATCACGCTAAGGTTGCTATCAAAATGTTTTATACAAAATTTAGGATTCAAAAATTTAATAGGTACTGAGAAAATTAGTGTATTGGATTTAGTGAAATTGTGCAGTTTGTATGGGAGGTGGTAGAAGGAGTGTGAATTTATTTATTACGTTCTGAGAAATAATTGTAAGCATTATTTAATTGAGATATTTTAAATTGCAGATCAGTAGCGTTCATACTTTTCAGGAAAATCGACTTTTTGTAAAGTTGTTGAATTGTGTCAAATCGTATGAAAGGGGGTAGAAGGAGTGAAGCTAATCACCTAAATTTTTTTAGTCTTACTAATAATTCTAAATAATTATTTAGTGCATAATTTCAGCTCTATAAATTTCATACGTACTGAGTAAATTTATAGTATTAGTATAGTATTTATAGTATTTCATAAAAAAGTGCAATTTGTATGGGAGGGGGTGGAAGGAAGGGGAAGACTCAACTAATTTTTATGTAACAGATTGAAATTATTATAAAAGTAATATATTCAAAAATTCAGATCAATAGCTTTCATGCTTTTTGAAAAAATCCGTTTATTGTTGAATTGCGAAATTGTGTCATTTTGTATGGGACGGGGTAGAAGGGGTGAAATTAAATGTCTAATTTTTCTTGGTCTTACTAATAATTCTAAATAAATATTTAGTGCACAATTTCAGCACGCTAAATTTTATACGCACTGAGTAAATTTGTTTAGAGTATTTCATGAAAAAGTACAGTTTGTATGGGAGGTGGTAGAAGGAGGGAGAGGACACGCATAATTTTTATATGATAAATTGATATCATCATGAAAGTAATATTTCCAAATTTCAGACCAATAACTTTTATACTTTTCGAGCGAATCCGTTTATTGTCAAACTGCGCAATTGTGTCATTTTGTATGGGAGGGGGTAGAAGGGGTGGAGCGATTTGGCCCGTTCACGAACTTGTCTTTACTTTTTTGTCAAAAACGACGTGTACAAAATTTGAACTTTCTAGATCAACGCGTTCTCAAGCTCGAGAGGACACGGACGGACGGAAATCCGGTTTTGAGATTTTTGAGTGATTATATGAACTTCTGTATCATTCATTTTTTTCTCCGAGCTTTATTTCTTAGCGTTACAAACTTTGTGGCAAACTTATAATACTCTCAGATTTCATCTAGAGTATAAAAAAGAAAACAAAAACAATAAAAATTTAATTAGAAAAGAAGAAAAGCCTGGATTTGAACCTCCCAAGTATACTCTGAGCCTTCTGCAAAAATCACCTCCTGATCTACGAATTTCGACTTGATTCCACTGTTGAATGACATAAACGAAGAATTGCCTTTGTGAAACTAGAGATAAGAACTGAGGTGTTATTAGTTGATAAGTTCTGGATGACCTGGCGAACGTAATTCGTTGGAAAAGATACTCAGGCATTTTAGAATGAATTATCTTAAAAAGAAATATAAACCAGCGATATAGAATATGGCGTTCTAGGGAGCAACCAAATACATTATTGGCATAAGGAGAAACATGGTCAAATCGTCGCAAACTGTGGATATAACGAACAGTAGAGTTGAACGCTACATTTAGCATATAGAATCCGGTCTGCAGAAAATTTCATGCCCATATATCAAAATTTGTATTATTAAAGTTTTGGCCAGCATAAGTTTGACATCTACTGGTACATACCGATGTATGCTAAATAAGGTTCGAAGAATCCCATAAACTTTTCCTTTATTCGATAAAATATGATCGCTCCACGTTACGGTGCTGTTAAAGAAAACCCCCAAGATTCTTAATTTTTACCATATATTCGATAACAGAGTTGTTGAGGATAACAGCAGGGAAATACGACAAAACAAGCTGCGTTTTGTATATTACGATACTCTTGGTCTTAGATGAGTATTAGTAATTGGGCACAAATGAACTCTCTACAGTTCATTTGTGCCCAATTACTAATACGAGTCAAATCTTCGTTTATACGACTGGTTGCATCTTCCACCACCTCGAGCCAATAACTAAGCTGTAGTTGCACATCGTCAGCGTATATGTTGATACCGCAGTGATTTATAAAGAACTGAAGATCATTAATATAAATGGCGAAAAACAAAGGGCCAACAATACTTTCTTGTGGTACACCACATTTTGTTTGCATAAAAGGTGAAAATTGCTCATTGACTGATACGGCTTGTAAGCGATTAGTAAGGTATGATTTAATCAAAGCGGTTGAAGAAGTAGAAAACGGATAATAGTTTAGAAATTTGTAGTAAGGATGTTGTTATTAACTTTATCAAACGATTTGAAGAAATCCAACAAAGTGAGTGTGGTCACATGATCATTGCCCATTATCAGTGACATTAAGTAGTGCAGTGGTACAACTATGGTCGGGTCTAAAACCTGATTGTAAATCCGATAGTAGAATATATATTCCCATACAAACTGCACAATTTCACTAAATCCAATAATTATCTCAGTACCTATTAAATTTTTGAATCCTAAATTTTGTATAAAAAATTTTGATGGTAACTTTACCGTGATGTTAAAAAAATAGTGAAATGTCGTCACCTCTTACACCACACATTTCTTAAAATCAAAAAAATTTCCCTTTTATCTAGAGTATCGCACGACTGGGGTTTATGCACAATCGTAGTTCTGTTATGTTTTTTTTTATTTTTTACCCTCTTTCGCAAAGCTAAATAAGTATTTTGCCTTACCCGGACGAAATCCTTCCCCCTAGTCCTCAGCTCTGACTTGCCGGCAATCATGCTGTGAGGTCCGGAGGAAGCCTTTTATCTGCTAGCGGAATGGAGTGCACCATTTCGTTTCAACTTCAAGCCAATTTGCAATTATTATAGCAGTTATTATAAAAATAAAAAAATCTCTAAAAATGCATGATAAAATGATTTCTATAATATTTAACGCAGACAGCAAATCACTGCTAAGATTTTCTAACTGGAGGACGCGGTCACTGAACCGAGATGGATGGAGGCAAAGTATTCAAGAGGCCAAAGTCCGATCTGGGCTGTAGCGCCATCGTAAGTAAGTAATATTTAACGTTCCCACGGAGGTCCCAGTGACGCCTACAGCTTAAAGTGGAAGCCCATTAAAAACTGTAAGTAATTTCGTGCATTACCTAAGATTATATATAATCTTAAGAATCATCTAGTTAGAAATTTCAGGCATATTTTATTTATGAATGAAGTATGAAATTATGATTATAAATATAATAATTATTTATTCTTGGAATTTGAACATTAGCTCGGCCACCAGTGCCCCGATCACCTAAACAAGTAGGCGCTTATAATTGTGAAGTCCAAATCTTTAACTTTAACTTAATTTCAAATAACCAACACTCGTAACGAGTTATGTAACAAATACGAATACTGATATTTGTATTCGTCGAGTATCAGTCATTAAACGAATATTCGTATTCGCCGGATAAATAAAGTGGGACTCGCTCGGTGAGAAAAAGATGCATCTACTCGTACGAAAGAATTTTCAAGGTCTGTACGTTACAAATTTTGAATTAATAATGAATAATTAATTTCGGATACGTAATTCATTAAGAAAAAAAAAAAGATGCTGAGTTGTTTTTTAAAATCATATTTTATTTAATTACTATTACACGAATGCAATTACGAAAACTTACATCCGCATTCGGTAACGTAGTATTCATTGCTCGTAATCATTTTACGGCGAGTTCTGAATGTTGGAATCATCGTTTCATACAATCGCGGGATGATTCATTACTTAAAAACAGATAGCATCACTGACGTTAAATCTGTACATTATCGTTTAGTGTCATCTTTCAAACAACAACGAATTTCGTGTAATTTTGTTTTGGTAGCTGCTGGAAGTGATCAAATGTGAATTTTTTCGAACTAACTATAAAGATCGGTGATTAGATTCTTGCTTTTGGATGGGAAAATGTGTAAAAAAAATCTCAGAAAAGTTGAAAGCTTCACCTTCCAATCAATAGATTTAGTTCAATGTATTTCAATGTATTTTATTCACGATGAAAAGCGACCAAGTCGCCCAACTGAGGTGACTACCGATTAAATGGTGAAGAAAATCCATATAGTATTGGCGAAATTCTCATTCAATGAGGAAGTCATCACCGAAATTGAAGCCTATTTCGCAGGATTCGCAAAATCTTTTTTCTGGAGGGCTTGAACAAAACGAAATATCGCTATATGTTGATAAAAAAAATGGAATTTACTTATCGATTACAACTTGTAAATCAACCATATTCGCAATCCGCCTTCAAAGCTGTTGGCCTTCCGATGATTAATACGATATTATAGCTAACACGTGTTTAGATATTAAAACAAAAAAAGTAACAACAAATAAATATTTTCGCAAATGCTTAGTGGAATTGTGTATTACAATGAATTTGTTTATCAAAAGTACACAAAAGCATATCCTTCAGTTAAGGGTCTACGATTGCTTAATTTCTCTGTGTCCTTAGCCCTGATGAAATATTCAACTATTCATGTAGACTCCTTTTACGGTTTGCGTGCTGTGTTTTATTCTTAATAGCAATGCACTTTAATGTACCGACCTGGTGGCGGTGGTCGGAAAGTTCAACTTGAGGAAAACTAAACGCTCCAAGATAAGCTTTTATTACTGAACCAACTGATTTTATATATCTGCCAGCGTATTGCATTTAGGTCTCAGGCGACCTGAGTAAAGTACCTTCGTGTTTTTCTCGAATATCCTTTGACTGAACGAGAAAGTTGTGAACGCTTTAAGGCACACCAACGAACATTATGCCGAAGCTACTACCTACATACATATAATAAAAGCAACTTCCTGGCTTTTTTTCTAGATTTTAAATTCTTATTGTAAAGTTGAATCCTTTTTTTTTTCTCATTTTGCCAGGATCGCCTTTTACACTGTGCCGCCGCCGCATGACAAATAAGCCCCAGGATAAGAGAACAAAGTTACGCTTTTGCTTGGTGGTGAATGTGTACGCAGAAATATGAAATTGTTTTTTCTTCCTTCGAGGATATTTCGTTCGATTTGTGTAGTTTAGATGGAAATTTTCGAAATTGGGTTTCTCTACGTTAAGGCAGGTACAGATTGTTTGCTTTGTTGCGAGAGAAACTAGCTAGTGAATATTTATAGTCTTTTCAAAATTCACGTTAACAGTCAATCAGATTGCTCCGTTACGGTTCGTAAAAATGGAACATCAAATATCATTCGATCGGGCTTATTCCAATCAAGTATAATCTATCTTTTCATAAAAGGATTTCAAACTAAATGGACAAGATCCAATCTTAGATGGAATTAAAGCGATAGGAATGCAATGCAATTTTAGACATGTCACAAAATGGCTAGGAAGAAGAAATTATTTATTAAGGAAGAGAGATTCACGATAAAGGATTAGACTACCCGAAATGGAATTAAAAACGGATTTAGTTTTCTGTTTCAAAATTGGATTCTCGGTTTATTTTATCTAAGATTAGATTAGATTAATTTATTGCCAAATTTTATACAGTTTTTTTTTTTTTTGTTTTACAGTCTTATTCTATTATTTAATGTTATTCTAAGTAGAAATTTATTAGATCTATATGATAAATTTATAATAATATATTCAGGAGTTGTATGCTAATGCTTATATCTATTAGTTATATTTTTGTTAGTAAATTCTTATTTTTATTCACATTGGCAATTTAAGATGTGATAATACTTAGTTTTATTGTACATATTATAGTACAATATTATTTAATTGCACTATCCCCAAAGTAGAAGGAAAGGAAGGAGGAAAAAAAAAAGAGTGTAGAAATGGTGGGAGTTGGGAATAAAGGAGATAAAAAACTACCCATCTTAACCACGGTGGTGTGTTTGATCTTTTGTTGCATACAATTTGATAATTGTATTCATATCTTGACTTGAGCTACTTGTGTGGTCGTTAATTAGAGTTATTGGAGACATATAAATTTTATCCGAAGCTGAGCTACTAGTATTATCATCAAAAATTTTTCTAATAATTGGGTTAGAATGATGTTGTATTTTATTAATTTTTTTGGTCCAAAGGTTAATAGCGTGCGTCATAAGAGGTATTATTTCTGATTCTGTGTATATGTATTTATTGGAATATAGTCTGGTTCTGCTTCTATATTTTTTTGAAAGGCAATTCCGCAGGATTTTTCTCTCCAGGGCTTCCATCTTTTTCGCTATGGTGGTTGATAGTGAGAACCAGACTGGATACCCGTAGGTCATTATCGGTCGTATTAGTTGTTTATACAGAAGAAGTTTGCTTTTAACGTTAAGTTTGGTTTTGTTTCGAATTAGTGGTGCGAGAATATTGCTGACTTTAATTGATTTTTCCAGTGTGATCTTCGCGTGATCGTTAAATTTAAAAAGTTTATTAAAATGTACCCCCAAGTACTTAATGTTATTTTTCAATGGAACAGTTGTGCCATTAATTGATAGGTGGAGATTTTTGCTATGTTTTACCGTATTTCTTCTTCCTTTACCGCTGGGATTTCTGAAACAGATAAGGGAAGACTTATCCGGGTTAATCTGGATACCCCATGTTTTATAATAATTGTCAATAACTGCCATGTGCTTCTTAACTTTTGATAGAGCTACTCTCGGGTCATTGGATGGAGCGTATAAGATTGTATCATCTGCAAACAGTATTGCTAAAGAGTCTTCTTGTGCAGTATGGGGGAAGTCATGTAGGAAAAAATTATAAAGCTTAGGTCCGTTAACCGATCCTTGGGCAACTCCAGATCTTACTGCTATTAATGACGACTGCTCACTGTTTATTTCTACATACAGTTTTCTATTTTCTAGAAAACTATAGAACATTCTGAGTAAATTGAAGGGTACCTTCTGGCTGATTAGTTTGTACAAAAGACCATTAATCCATACAAGATCGAATGCTTTTTTGATATCAAGGGAACACGTTACTGTGGCTACCTTATTATTTAAGTTATTTGTGATATCATTGTGCATTTTCAGTAATGCATGCTCTGTAGAATGGTATTTTTTGAAGCCGAATTGATGGTATGGGACAATATTCTGTTCCTCGCAAAAAGAATCAAAATAATTCCCTATAATTCTCTCTAAGATTTTTCCTATGTTCGAAAGCATTGAAATTGGGCGAAAATTTCCTATGTCATTAGACCCCGAGGATTTCTTAATCGGTATTAATTTTGCAATTTTCCAGCTGTTCGGAAAATAGCCATTGTTTATGCAGTTATTGAATAATATTAACAAAAAATCTATTGCTTTTTTGGAAATTTTCTTAATCACGTAATTGGAGATGTTATCGGGACCGAATGATTTCTTGTTGTTAAGAGAGCGAATAATATTGACTAAGAGTTCCCGTGTTATAAAAGGATGTTCTAGCTGAGATCCGCTGGAAGGGTTTTCTTTGTTGAACGTTTTTAACGGTGTGAACTTATTGTTAGTCAAGTTTTCTGATTGAAACTCTGCAATTGTATGGTTTACTAAAGCTAGGTTATCTCTATCATGCTGGGGATGTTTATATGCATATAGGTCTTCGTAGAATTTTTTAAAGGCTTCTATCTTTTCAGGTATGCGCTCATATGTGGTTCCGTTTACTGAAATTTTTCCCATGTCGCTTGATTTGGGCTTAGCTATTATTCGATTTATTTCCTTGAAGATGGTAGGACTCGGCTTGAGGGTTTTGAGTTTTTGTTGTAACTCTTTGTTGAAATGGATATTAATTTTTTCATCTATAATTCGAGATAGTAGTGTAGTTCTGTTTTTAAGGTTAATATATTCTTGGTTGAAGTTAAAATTATTTCTTTTTAAGATTCTTTTCATGTTATTTCGCCAGAATTTCCTGATATCAAAAAGTGATTTTATATCGGCAGGAAGACGTTCGTAAAAGCCGTTACTAGTGATTACTTTAGAGTGTCGTGATGTAACCTGTAATATATTGCTGTTAAATATTTCAATATTTTCGTCTAATTCTTTATTAGTGAGATTTCTACCATTATCGATGCTTATGTGTGAGAAGGCGGAATCCAGTTCTTCTTTAAAGTGATCCCAGTTAGTATGGGCATACGACACGAATGTTCTGGGTTGCACTAACTCTGGTTTGTATTCTTCTAAGGATATTGTTAACTGCACAGCGTAATGGTCTGAGAAGGATGATAGCGTTTTGCACGAAAAATTTGCATTGAACGTATTGGCGATGTTGTTTGAAGTGATAAAAAAGTCGATACAGCTTTGGCTCTGAGGAAATGTAATTTCGTCGGGGTTAACTATCATTAAGTTAGATTGATTAATATTTCTATCAAACCAGTCCTTCAGTATTCGTCCATTAGGATTTATATAATTATTAGCCCATTGCGGATGCTTGGAGTTCCAGTCTCCTCCTACGACTGCTGCAAAGTAACTATTCTGAACAAGTAAGTTGTTTATTTTTGTTAGAAGATTATTAATATTTATACTAGATGGGATAGTTGGGTGTATGTATATGGAAACTAACAGTACCTTTTGTTCTACGCCATTTTCGTCGACAGTATGTAGAGCCGCTGCAGTATGGGGTAGTGTACATATATCTAGGTTGACTGAAGTGATGTTGAATTTATCTTTGAAAAGAATTGCCGTACCCTGAAAATCATCGTTACGTAGAATATTATATCTAGGTACCCTTAGTCTATTAGTGTGTTCTAAGTGGGTTTCGCTTAAAAACAAAAAGTCAGGCTTGTTTGTGCTGACGAAATCTGTGAGTGAGACTTTCCTTGCTTTGGAAATTAGTGAGCCTACATTAAGGATGATTACTTTACTTGGAATTCCTGCCATTGCAAATATCGAGGAAAAATTGGAAGTATTTGCACTGTTTTTCTTCTAATGTTTTAGCAGTGTTATATTGTGGTAGGAAGTCATTGATTTTTTTTAATAACTGCGTTAAGGAAATACCAAAAAGTTCCTTGGACTGATTCATAAAATTTTCGTTGGGCAAGTCATTGTTCGCCGGTGGGAAAAGTGATCTCCAGGATGGAGTACTAGTCTGTGGAGCATTAGTTATGAATTTGTTTTGTATTGCCGAGTTTACAAAGGCTCTATTTTCTTCTCTTTTCTGTTTAGCAGTTTCTATTCTGTTTTGCTTCATTTTCAACAGCTCTATATATTTAGGACAGCCTCTATAGTTTGCTGGGTGACCTATTTCTTTGCAATTAGAACAGTATGGTGATGAAGTAGGAGTTTCCTTACTACGAGGGCACTCACCTGGGTTGTGATCTTCGGGACATTTGACACACCTGTACTTTATGCCGCAATTTTTGGAAACGTGCCCAAATCTTTGGCATCTATAACATTGTATAATTTTGCTGGTCTTCGGTTTTTCCCACGCCACTCTAACATTAAGTATTGTCCGTATTTGCAGAAGTTCCTCGATATTTTGATTAGGAGATACTTGTACCAAAAATATATCTAACATTTTACCTATTTTTTTTGATCTGGACGTGGAAAAATTTCTGACAGTGAAATCTATCGGGTTCTTGAGAATGGATTTGATTTCGACTTCTAATTCATTAGCTGTGTACACAGAATCAATACCTTTTAGAAGCAGCGTTATTAATTTCCTTTCTTTTGGTGTATGTGTAAATACTTCGATATCCGATTGATTTTTTAAGCTCTCAAAAATGTAACCGTGGATGTCGGGATCGTCGACAAACAATTTGAAAACCCGATTTTTTGTTTTAATTACGCGGTAGTTCAGGTGCGGATATTTACTTTTTAACTGTTGATTCAGAGCTTTAATGTCTGCGTCATACAATATAATTGGTGGGCAAAAGATTGACTTGTTGTTGTTAGTTTTGTTATTGTTAGTAGATACTTTACTGTTAGTATTTAAGTTACTAGTTACATTTTTGTTTAATAATCGGTTGTTTTCTTCGGATGCATTCCTATTTGTATCAGCAAGCGGGCTAAAGTAGTTGTCGTTTGTCCTAGCGGTTGTTAACTGAATGTTGTTGTTGCAGTGAATTGTTCGAGGGCTAGAGTTTCTTCGCTTTCGCTTGATGCAATGCCATCCGACGTCAGAGTTCGGTAACGTATTTAGGGAAGCCGCTATATTGGGGTCTGTACGCTGGTATTGCCCTTGTTGCTGGTTTTTGTTAGTGTGTTGGGGCATTGTTGAAGATCCGTGACTTCGAATGGATTTTTGACGGTCCGTTAGATGATTATCTCCTCGATGATTGTTTTTTTGAGATATGGGGCATGTTTTTTCAATCATACTTCTTTCTTCAGAAGTCATTTCCACTGATCTAATGCTTACATTATCGTCACTTTCGTCATTACTAACACTGGCACTGTTCACAGCACTCATTCTTTTCACTATAAGCTTCAGTTCATTTGTTTTCGATGAAGGAATTTCACTTTTAAACGTAGTTTTTTGGACCTTTTGTGGGTTTCCGGGGTCTGTTGGGCCCCCTAAATGGGTGCCCTTAGTTTTTGGGCCAATGTTCGACACTGTCTTTTTAGCACTGTTTTTAGCGATAAGAGATTTGATTTTGCAGCACTTTTTGATGAGTTAATAGATATTTTTCACGTTCTTTGCTATCTCACTAGCGCTTAACAAAAACGTCCGACTCGAGCAAGAGATCATGACGAACTCTCTATTTTATCTAAGTTAATGTTCGGTTAATGCCCGTGTGGTATTAAATTAGCTCTTTTCACGATATGCTTTACATAACTAGAGAAGTGCTTGCTTTCATGTTGCGTTCGTTTGTTATAACCATTCTGTGCGCAGGTAATTGCCAATTTGATAACAGCATGTTTCAGTTTTTTGTTGTGATGGTGAAAAATACCACCCAAGGCGATAAAGGCAATTAAGTTTGGTTGAATTGGATTGCATTATAATTAGAAACATTTAGTTTAGTAATTTTTTTAGATATAAATGAAAATGTTATACCGCAGACAATGAGCTATTCAGATGACTAATTGCCACATAATAATTTAAGCTTTTATGGTGAACTTCATATGCCATCTAGATTAATGGTTTGCATTAATCCAATATATTAATCGTTCAAGTTCCGAGCTCGAATTTTAAATATAAGCGATTGACATTTTGAAGTGTTTCGAATTCTGCAGAATGGTTTTGAAGCATTAGGTTAGGTTAGCGATTCACATATTGTTGTTCATAGGAGGCGTAGTCAGTTATAAAATATAATTTTCAATACTGTGTGTGTAGTTTAAATCATTTTTCATCAAGAAAAGTGATTGCAATATTCAGTTATCTGTGACATAAATCCTGGGTGTAGTTTGTTGGTTTATAATGCGGAGGTCGTAAGTTCAAATCCCGGTCGACGAGTAATTCTATTCTAGCGTACCACCTGCGTGGGTATATCCGGGCTATTCTAGCCGATATGGCCCCATTTGCAATTAATCGGAACGCATATATTTGGTTACGGTGGAGCAAAGTTAGGTATGATTTAGGTGCTCCAGCTCAAACACGCGATTTGTACTCAAGACGCGGCTAGTTGAGACAATAGAGATAAAAGTATTCCTTACACTTCCGTAGAATACCTACATGTTCCAAGGCATCAGGAGCGATGAGGCGTTGGCTCCAATCAAGGCGATTGTAAAGCTAAAGACATTCATACGCCAGTGAAGGACATTTTAGCGGCCGACTTCGGAACATGTTATTTAAGAGACGACACGACTGCATTTTTAAGGCATTAAACTCTACTCTGTTTTTTCTGCCGAACTCAAGGATTGAATTGAGATCCGACTTGAATGACACTATTCACTCATTACGGCATGAGGAAATCGAAGTCGGACGTGCCTTTAAAGAGACTACTGCCATCCGTGAAACTATGAATAAGACCAAATGGAATCCGTATTGGCGATCGTAGATGAGAATTTTATCCACAAGAAAGTTAGCAATATTTTTTTTTACTGACTATTACCTTAGGGGTGCGAACATTATCTTTGTCCCTGTCCGCAAATCTCCAACATTCGTCTCCTTTGTTTAGGCTCCAGATTCTTCTCAGAACTAGACGACCTCAGAGGAGTCCAACATTCGAGCCTGCTACGGTTCGCAAACCGAACCAAGTGGTTAGAACAAGAGGAGTGACTTTCATCTTATAATAAATAGGGGGAGTACAATGGGCCCAACTAAATGGCCTCAGTGCATTGTGGTTCTATGCCTCATACAACCTAAACCTAAATCTAGGGGGTAACCCTGTAATGTTATGTCGATCAACATGGGTAAGGGAAACAAGTGGAAATAATTATATTTTTATAATTGAATTGTTAGGCCTTGTACGCAGCTGGAAACAGATTCCCTGGTAATGCATTCCACATCATTGACGTCTAAAAGATGAAGAATTGCCTACATTGCACTGTTCGCGACTGTAGATACTTCACCGTGTACTCGTGAGCGTGTAAGGCTTGGCGAATATTACGAGAAGTATGGAAGAGAGGAGCGACTAGGTCCTTTAGTTCCTTATTATAATACATTCACATGTAAAAATGTATAATTAATGTAGAGTACTCCGACATTTCGGCGATGCTCGACGGATTCTGCAGAAGCCGATACGGTTTCGTCTCCAATTTGACGGAACGCATATTTTTGGATACGATCGAGCAATGCTATGTGTGATTTTAATGATAAAACGCAGTGTAACTAAGATAAAGGACGAAAAATTAATTTTAAAAACCGGTGCCAAACGGGTCCTACATAGTGGGACAAAAAAAACATTTTGAAGGTAGAGACTCAAACTTGGTCTTTCGAAAGGTCTCGCTGAGCACTTTACGAAAATATCATTTGTTTCCTGATAATTTGCTCCCTTCGATACAAAAATGGTAAATTGATATTATAAATTTAATAAAATATTGTGTAAAATAGATATTCGTATAGAGCTCCTTAAGGGCTTTCCAATGAAACCAAGTTTTTGTCGATAT
Organism: Chorisops tibialis; assembly: GCA_963669355.1. Classification (NCBI taxonomy): domain Eukaryota; kingdom Metazoa; phylum Arthropoda; class Insecta; order Diptera; family Stratiomyidae; genus Chorisops; species Chorisops tibialis. The sequence goes on along the minus strand of OY770262.1, from coordinate 117,387,895 downwards.
CTCCGAATTATTTTTGCGTTTTACTACACAGGATCTGTTTGGCAGCTGATTTGATAACAAATTGTTCGTGTTTCGTCTTATTTACACAATGTACTATCATTATATGTGCTTAAAACCCTTGTCGCTTTCCGTTGTTATTTTTTGTTTCAGGGCTCTTGAACTATTACACTTCTACAGATTACCTAAACGAGGCATCAAGAGCAACTTCGTATTCAATTGCTATTGGCAATGAAAAATTATTCGAAATGATGTAAAAGTGAAACAGTTCCACTTCAAGAAGGTCTATACTTAAATATGTACTCAGTAAATGGTTTTTGTTGCTTTCTACCATTCCGTCCTTCATAAAACCTGTAAATATTTGTCAATAACACCCAGTTCAACTGAAAAATATACCACCTTGACCACTTATCACGGTCGTTCTAACTCCCTTTTACGTACCTCCCCATTCCCATTAATCCCTCCTGACTGACTGTGCTAGTGCATTGCACATAAACACCGAAATTGCCTATAATCAATTCAATCAGGACGATTGTAAAATTTTACAGCAAGTAACCTAAAGTCTGCAAAAGGTGGAATCTGCACGTTACTGAGGGACATTATAGTGGTCGACGTCGGAACATTATGTTTTAGAGATTAGGACTTGGGTTTTGAGGCATTAAACTGAACTCTGCTTTCCCACCTTTTCAGGATTTAGTTAAGGTCAGAGTTTAATCAATCTATTGACTCATTGAGGCATGACTACACAGAAGTCGGACATGTGTTTGCAGGGGAGTCACATTGGAAGATTTTGTCAAGTGTGCTGTCATCAGCGGAACTATGGAAAGGATTGAGAGTTAAAAGATTAAAGAGCTAGACTAAAAAGAGGATGGGAGGTAAGACTGAGCCTTGAGGGACGCCAGAGTCAATAGAAAAAGGTGCAGAGGTAACTCCATTTAGTACAACTCGTCTGGACCGCTGAGAGAGGAAGTTCTTGCGATTGAAAACAGTTTCCATTCATTTTGAAAGCATTGAGAGATTGGCTATTGGGCGTTATTTTGCGGGGTTTGCTAACTTCATTTGGTTGGAATTCGCTGAACATGCGAGCAAAGCACCCAGTTTTAAGAGCAGAGGAGGACCGGCCAAGCTGATCTATGAATATTAAGCTTCAACAGGATCCAGGAAATAGCCCAACTTCAAAAACAAAGTGTTGGCAGCTAGAAGCTAGAGACTGGCAAGTCCGAAGGACCCTGGTTCGATGGAGGAAATTTGAAGAGCGAAGCGATCTGGCCACCATCGAGGAGGGATGGAAAACGAGGAGAAGTGGTTATTGACCGATTTTATAAATAACCACAGAGATCTCGAGCTACTGAGATTTTAAATATTGCAGAGTCGACGTTTCTTGTCATGCTCGAATTTAGCACTTTTACGATTTCAGCAGTCCGTTTGTTATGGAAGGTTTGAAAAGACTACTTCTTGGCGCTAATTGCTTCGATGTACTTCATAGTGAACCACCAACCACTTGAAAGTCTGATCCTTTTGCGATTGATAGGAATAAACATCATAATATCTTTTATGATCGTCTTCCGAGATAACGATTCGATTCTTGGACTTAAAGGACGGCTTGAATCAAATGCACCATGGAATACAGAGCCTCCCAAGCTTATAGACTGGAATGCACTCTCAGGTAAAAGGAAAATGATTGTATACCAGCTGTACTAAATCGTTGAGAGGTGCGAAGAGCTTAGCATAAGGACCTGGCTGGTTAGTACAGAATGCTTAATCCAGAAAATTTTATGAACATTGAGATTGCCTGCGAGATTGATCTCAGCGTTAGGATATGCAGCATATTTAGATTATATAGCGGCTGATAGTTTATCAAATTCTAAGGTAGTGTCCAGTACTTAATGCCACCCTACACGGGGTAGTTATATGTCTAGAAAGTTTCGGCGATCTTAGTAATATTACCTTTGGAGCCTGGACTCCACGGACCCGAGTTGATCCATCAGTACCAAAGCTATGCACAAGCTTAGGCTGAAGGCCTCACGAAACGCTTAAAACCTGGTACTACGAGGGAGATGTCGAGGACCTCATGTCATGTCGTGTCAGTGGTATACACGAGTAAACTAGTATTTATTACTCTGTGGAAGTAACATCGGATGTAGCACCAGAACTAACTTGAGAATTAGAAGAGAGATGTGAGAAATAATGAACGAAGAAAATGTTGAAACTGTGGTTGAAATTGATGTTGAAATGTTGAAGTTAGGAGAGATTAGAGAAATGATGTAAAATTATGGATTGGTGTAACGATGAATTGCTTTTGATGAAAGCAGTATGCTGTAGGGCGCGAAACGCAGGGGTCCAATATTGCCGGTACGGCTTAGTAGCAAAAGAAAGGGAGCGAAATTTGATAACTGGTAGTGATGGTAAACAAGAAGAAAGTTGTGACCGATGTTAGTGAAAAACATAACAGGGCTACGATTGCACGTAAAGCGCAATCTTACGATACTCTAGATGAAATAGATTTTTTTGTGATCCCAAGAAATTTTGTATTGGGAGTGTTAGAAGGGGTGATAGCATTGAACTAATTTTTTCCCCATCATGCTAAAGTAGCTATAAAAATGTCTTATACAAAATGCTTACTCCAAAAATTGAATAGGAGCTGAGGGGGGGATTTTAGTGATTTATTAAGAAATAACTGGGAATATTATAAAATTGACATTCCTTAAATTTCAGACTAGTACCATTCATACTTTTCAAGAAAATCGATTTTTTGTGAAGTTGGGAAACTGTGTCATATTGTATGGGGGGGGGGGGGTAGAAGGGGTGAAGCTAATCAAATATTTTTTTCTGATCTTAGTGATAATACTAATTAAGTATTTATTACAAAATATGAGCTCGATAAATATTATATGATCTGAGAAAAATGTTTTAGAGCATTTTATGAAAAAGTGTAGTTTGTATGGGAGGGGGTGGAAGGAGAGGGAGGACGCAGATAATTTGTCTACTGTAGATTTATATAATTATTAAAGTAATATATCCCAAAATTCAGACTAATAGCTTTTATACTTTTCGATTAAATCCATTTATTGTCAAATTGCGAAATTGGGTCATTTTGTATGGGAGGGGGTAGAGGGGGTAAAGCTAATCGTCTAATTTTTTTTGCTCTTACTAACAATGTTAAATAAATATATGGTGCATAATTTCAGCCCGCTAAATTTTATACACACTGAGTAAACTGGCTTATAGTAATTCATGATAAGTACAGTTTGTATGGGAGGTGGTAGAAGGAGAGGGAGGATATGCATAATTTTTATACGGTAGATTGATATTATCAGAAAAGTAATATATTCTAAATTTCAGGCCAATAGCTTTTATACTTTTCGAGCAAATCCGTTAATTGTCAAATTGCGCAATTGTGTCATTTTGTATGGGAGGGGGTAGAAGGGGTGGAGCGATTTGGCCCGTTCACGAACTTGACCTTACTTTTTTGTCAAAAACGACGTGTACAAAATTTGAACTTTCTAGCTCAACGCGTTCTCAAGCTAGAGAGCGAACAGACGGACGGACGGACGGACGGACGGACAGACGGACATCCGGTTTTGAGATTTTTGAGTGATTTTATGAACTTCTGTATCATTCATTTTTTTCTCCAAGCCTTATTTCTCGGCGTTACAAACCTTAGAGCAAACTTATAATACTCTCAGATTCCATCTAGAGTATAAACATAATAGGACTACGATTGTGCGTAAAGCCCAATCGTGCGATACTCTAGATGAAGAGAAATGTTTTTATTTTTATGCAGCAGATTGGAATTATTATAGAAGTAATATGTTCCAAATTTCAGATCAATAACTTTTACACTTTTCGAAAAAATCCGTTTATAGATAAATTGCGTAATTGTGTCATTTTATATGGGAAGGGGTAGAAGGGGTAAAGCTAATCGTCTAATTTTTTTTTGGTCTTACTAATAATTATAAAATAAAATAGTTAGTGCACAATTTCAGCTCGATCAATTGTATACGCACTGAGTAAATTGGTTTAGAGCATTTCATGAAAAAGTGCAGTTTGTATGGGAGGTGGTGGAAGGAGGGGGAGGAAACAAATAATTTTTATACAGTTGAATGAAATCATTATAAAAGTATTATATTCCAAATTTCATACCAATAGCATATATACTTTTCTAGAAAAGCCGTTTATTGATAAACTGCGTAATTGTGTCATTTTGTATGGCAGGGGGTAGAAGGGGTAAAGTTAATCGTCTATTTTTTTTTGGTCTTACTAATAATTATAAATAAATATTTATTGTACAATTTCAGCTCGATCAATTGTATACGCACTGAGTAAATTGGTTTAGAGCATTTTATGAAAAAGTGCAGTTTGTATGGGAGGTGGTGGAAGGAGGGGGAGGAAACAAATAATTTTTATACAGTTGAATGAAATCATTATAAAAGTATTATATTCCAAATTTCATACCAATAGCATATATACTTTTCTAGAAAAGCCGTTTATTGATAAACTGCGTAATTGTGTCATTTTGTATGGCAGGGGGTAGAAGGGGTAAAGTTAGTCGTCTATTTTTTTTGGTCTTACTATAATTATAAATAAATAGTTATTGCACAATTTCAGCTCGATCAATTTTATACGCACTAAGTAAATTGGTTTAGAGCATTTCATGAAGAAGTGCAGTTTGTATGGGAGGTGGTGGAAGGGGGGGGAGGAAACAAATAATTTTTATACAGTTGAATGAAATCATTATAAAAGTATTACATTCCAAATTTCATACAAATATGATATATACTTTTCGAGAAAAGCCGTTTATTGATAAACTGCGTAGTTGTGTCATTTTGTATGGCAGGGGGTAGAAGGGGTGGAGCGATTTGGCCCGTTCACGAACTTGTCCTTACTTTTTTACCAAAACGATGTGTACAAAACTTGAACTTTCTAGATCAACGCGTTCTCAAGCTAGAGAGGACACGGACGGACAGACGGACGGACGGACAGACGGACGGACGGACAGACGGACGGACAGACGGACGGACAGACGGACGGACATCCGGTTTTAAAATTTTTGAGTGATTATATAAACTTCTGCATCATTAATTTTTTTCTCCGAGCCTTATTTCTTGGCGTCACAAACTTTGTGGCAAACTTATAATACTCTCAGATTTCATCTAGAGTATAATCAGGGGTTCGGTATAACCGAGACCTTTACAGTGGCATATGTACCTGGAGATACATGGTATATATGCTGGAGCAAGTAGTGACCGAGGAGATCGAAATGAACTATAAGTCGAGAAGCAATTGTCAAAGTTGTGAACTGAAGGCATCGAAATTTGAAACGAAAACGATGGTATGATGGAAGATCTGACCTCGTACATAGTGGAGTGGAGTGAGGAATTGATGAGACTTGGCTTGAGTGACATATCCATGAATGAGTTTTCTTGGTTATATCCACATCGCATGCAGCAGAGCTTGGATGTTGTTCCTCGTATTTCAATGTAGGGTTGTGATTGCAACCGGGCGCCTTGACCCTCAAATAGGCAGAGATATTATTGGTGTTGCAACTAGCAGTATGAATGTCGAACAGCAAATAGATATAAACTGTTACCGATCTAGGGACATTAATGATTGTCGTTGAAAACAAAATCTGTATTGTTAAAGGCAACCGTGCGGTTGAACCCTCGCGGTAGAAGATTTGGGGCTAAGCACTCACGTTAAACAGTCATAAAGATTCTGTACTCAATGCCAGACTTCTGTAAAGATAGAAGAAATAGAGGATGCTTTTGTACATTTATTTTTAGCTAGTTGAAATTAAAATCCGCATTGGAGTATGTTCCCAAATGTGGAACTAGCTGAAAAGCTACAGCATCGCAGATATGAATAGCGATACCCCGCTGTCGAAAAAAGTAATCAGGTTTTTGCTTAGTCGATTACGAAATTCACCATTGCAACAACCCGTACAAAAAATTGTTTCCGTTAAGAGAAAAACAAATCTATATAAATATAATTGTAATGTCTGTCTGTTATTTGTTTATAAATGGCTATAAATAAGTTTTTTGCTTTATTTTAGCAATAACTAAGCAGAAAAAAACGTTTTTAAAAATTTTCTCTGTCTGTCCGTCTTTCCAGTTCTCACACAAAAACGGCTAAACCGATTGTAAAGAAACTTTCACAGTTTGTTAGATGTGCACCGAGATGTAATCTGCGTGTGGTCTTACTTTAATAACCCCACGCCTTCCACCCCCTCCCATACAAAATGACTCATTTTCAAAAATATATACTAATCAAATTTTCTTCAAAACCATTGGAGCAAATCATTTGAAATTTAGAATATACTATTTTTATCAGAAATATGATGTATGGTATACAAATTATTTGAATCCCCCTACTCCTTCTACCACCTCCCATACAAACTGCACTTTTTCATGAAAGGCTATTCACCAATTTTCTCAGTACGTGTAACTTTCATCGAGCTTTATCGTTAATTTGCATTATTATTAATATCGGGAAAAAAATTAACCGAGTAGCTTCACTCCTTCTACCCCCTCCCATACAATATGACACAATTCAATGACTTTACAAAAATTCGATTTTCTTGAAAAGCGTGAATGATGCAGATCTGAAATTTAAAATATATCAATTGCATAATGTTCATAGTTGTTTCTCAAAAATTCACTTAAAACCACCTACTCCTTCCACCACCTCCCATACAAACTGCACTTTTTCATGAAATGCTATACACCAATTTTCTCAGTACGTGTAACTATCATCGAGCTTAAATGTTGTACTTAATCCTTAATTTGCATTATTATTAATATCGGGAGAAAATTAACCGATTAGCTTCATTCCTTCTACCACCTCCCATACAATGTGACACAATTCCACGACTTTACTTAAATTCGATTTTCTTGAAAACTGTAAAACTGACACAAACAAGGAAAAGGACCCCCAATAGACAAAACATTACAATTGACGAATATAATTTGGAAAATGTGGACGAATTCATATATTTAGGCACAAAATTGACAAAGAGTGGAAATGAAACGAATGAAATAAAAAGACGAATCCAGCTCGCAAATAAAACGTATTATTCAGTCTTAGCTATTCTTAAGGCCAGCTGCGTACACAGGAAGACCAAACTCCAAGTTTACAAATCAATAGTAAGACCTGTGCTTTGCTACGGATGCGAAACATGGACCCTTACACAAGCATCCGCAAATATGTTGAACGCTTTCGAAAGACGGGTCCTGAGACGAATAATTGGAGCGAAACGTGATGGTGACCGATGGCGAATTAGATACAACAGTGAGCTGTATGATATATTCGACGAACCGGAGGTTTCTTTTATCATCAGACTGCGGAAGCTGCAATGGGCTGGCCATGTACAAAGGATGGACGAAACTCGAATACCTAAAAAGGTATTCGAGGGAAAAACGGAGGGCCGGAGGCCAGTGGGAAAACCCAGGAAACGCTGGTCCGACTCTGTTGACGAAGACTGTTCATCGCTGCTCGGATTTAAAAATTGGAGGACGCGGTCACTGGACCGAGATCGATGGAGACTTCGGTTACGGGAAGCCAAGGCCCGAAAGGGGCTGTAGCGCTGCGACGACGACGAAAACTGTAAATGTTACTGATCTGAAATTTAAAATATGTCAATTGTAAATTAATTATAGTTACTTCTCAAAAAGTCACTTAAAACCGCCTATTCCTTCCACCACCTTCCATACAAACTGCACTTTTTCATGAAATATTCTAAACTAATTTTCTCAGTGCATATAACTTTCTTTGAGCTCAAATTTTGTACTCTATTGTAAATTAGCATTATTAATATCGGGAAAAAATTAACGGGGGAATAGCTACCCTCCTTCTACCCCCTCCCATACAATGTGACACAATTCCACGTTTTTACAAAAATTCGATTTTCTTAAAAAGCGTGAATGATACAGACCTGAAATTTAAAATATATCAATTGCATGATGATTATAGTTGTTTCTCGAGATATCATCAAAAACCCCCCTTTCCTTCTACCACCTCCCATACAAATTGCACAATTTCATTAAATTCAATGCACTAAGCTTCTCAGTACCTACTCAATTTTTGAAGCTTAAATTTGGTACAAAACATTTTTATAGCTACTCTAGCATGATGTGAAACAAATCAGTTCAGTGCAGCCACTTCCCATACAAAATTTCATAATATCACAAAAATTTCGATTTCATCTATGGTATCGTATGATTGGGCTTTACGCACTATCGTAGTCCTGTTAGGTTTTCAAGCTTGATGTTATTTTATTTGGGCTTTTTTTTTTAATTAACACAAGCTATAATTATTCACATGTCCTAAATGCTCTTCAATACGTATATGATCTCAAATCACGGGATTGATTTGATCACGAGCCTCTCCCATTCAAATGCGAGTATCATGCAATCATTCTTAATAATTTATGGTTCTGATTCCAACAAAATACAAAACAGTGTGTTCAAAGAGCCATTAAAGTAAGCGGATTATATATCCCACATAATCATAATCATATTACTAACTACATTCTCAAAAATTACTTATTATTGCGATTTTTATGCGGACGAAGTCACGGGAGTTTGCTAGTACATAATAAAAACGAAATCGGCGAAGTTTTTAAAAATCGATTCTATAATGTACATAAAATAAAAACAAAATAATAGTAATAATATTAAATTAAAACAGAAAAAAAAATATTCGCAAAAACGAACCGGAATCAGTGCGAATACCCCATTTATGCCCGGCTCTAGGCCTTCAATGTTATCTTAGAGTTTAATTTTGTTTCTTATGCTCACCTCTACTACCACCTCATCAATTTCCTTAAACGAACCTGTAAACATAAAATTTGTTATAAAGTTGACTCAGAGTATGTGTACATATTTCAAAAGAATTAATTTACCCTCACTCCCTTCACCGCCTCCAATACGAATTTCACAGATTTTCAAGTGTGTATGTCTTAATAGATTTTAGTACTTTACCTGTACCGACCACAAAAAGTCGCAGAAAATTATATATGGTATGAAAATAGTTACGAAATATTTTTTTTTTAAGTTCATTCAAGGAATAAACCACATACTCGTAATAAATGTTTCTAATTAGTTACAATAAAAATTCCCATCTGCATAAATATATTTGACTAATAAAAATCGATTAGTGTAATTTTACTGTCATAGGCCCACCACTTAATTGGAGCCACGAATTTATGGACTATATTCAATTAGTAATGCATTAGTTCGATAATAATCAAGCTTTCACTTTGATGTTTCCGATAAATAATTACGGCTTTAAGTGAAATAATTATATTTTCTAGCTTCATCAGCGAACTTGAAGCATTATTTAGTTCATAATTTATATAATTTTTTTTCTGTTTGTTTAAAATTATAATATTGTTCTGAAATAAATGAAACTTTGTATTTGATATAAGTGCGGTAAATAGCCAAAGCGTTTTCTCGAAGAATTTTTTTCAATTCATTTTTTTTTTTCAATGGGACTATAGTCCAATTTGGGTCCAGTGACTTTCAGATTCCTTAACATTTTTATTCTTAATTGTGGATGGGTTGTTAGGAACTCGAATCCTCTATCTCGATTTTTTTTTATTTTCGTAGATTGAGGTGATTCGGATATATCCACCCTGATGTGTGTGCTGGAATTGTGCGTCGATCGGGATTTGAACCCAAGATTATCGCATTTTTAGACCGACAAACAAGCTACTGAGTAGTCTACAGCCAGATCTTTGTAATTATTTGATAATGTTCTAATTTCAGTCCAAAGTAAACTAATGTATAAAGTTTTAATATTCTTGAGAACTTCTTAAACTTTTTAGCTACGTAAGTGATATCAAATGTGTCATATTTTATGCGAAGCTATGAAAATGTTAAGAAGTTTCCAACTTATTTATAAGAAACGGATGTTCTCAGTAATTGTTTGTTTTCGAAAAATTATTTTGTTTTCAAACCGGTAATGCTATTTTAATTAAGATTCAGAAACTTCTCAATAATGGATTTTTGGAACATTTATTAGATGGTGAGATACGTTTCATTTAATTTTTTTTTTTCATGCGCAAGGAGATGGGTTTAGTAAAATCGGAAATGCAAATCCTCAAAATTCTAGTTATTGAGTAAATTTAGATAGTATATGATAAAGTAAAGCAAGTTAAAGTATCATATTTAGATAGTTGTTCTTTAATGTAAAGAAAGAACAATTGCGACAGTAAGCTATTCAAATCAAAGCCGTAACTAGAACCTAATTTCAAGGAGGGCACCATGGATATAAAGAAAAACATCAAAGTTTCATTGGATTAGTCTGTGGTATTAAGAACTTAGGCTAAGGCATATCTTAAATTGAGAAACATAAGTTTTAGAATCACATTTTTATAAGATGCTATTATTTTGTTTTTAAGATACCAAAATGTAGGGGTTTCCGTTGAATACTGTAGCGTCTTTAGATGTTGCAATAGCTTCAACATTAATAAGTCGGAAGTTTTGGGTGCCCCAGTTCAGACATGTGAATTGTACTCGAATTAGGGCCTGATTTGTGATTTGTAAATGGTTATAGGATTAGATAGTAAAATAAAATAAAATATAGTAAAATACTGAGAGCAAAATGAAAATTCCTATTCAATTCAATTATATCAACCCTACATATTTGTTTTCATCAATATTTACAATTGCGACATCAACTCTTATGTCCATAAAATTCAATCAAAAATTTAATGCCATTCATGAAAATAAAACGTTGATAGAAAGTGATAAACAAACGAAAAAGTATTTTTCTATGAGTCTAATGGAACTGAACGAAAAATACCTTCAGTGTTTGTGATTAGCAAACAAGCAAAAAGAAAGGTGGTATCTAGGCTTCGTAGTGGGGGAGGTATAAACATACTATAGGTAGATCTTTAGATATACTAGATACAACCTATATGACATTAAATATTGACCTAGTGAATGCAGATAATGTTTATCTTCTATGACCGAACACACATATTTTATGCAAAACATTTGCCTCCCTTTTCCAGCCATTGACAGCCTCGTAGCCTGGAAACCTTTCAACTTGACCTAATTTGGGGTTTTTTTTTTCATTGAAGGACTTTTTTTTATATTCATACCTACAAACGTAATGGACGTTAAACTCAGGCAAGTGTATCGGGGTTATGCATAAGTTCTCTCTTTGTGGAAAGAATAATAATGCACCTATGATTAAAGATGCTTCATACTTGTGGTTGTTAAATACTATTAGGTGAATAGCAAACATGTTTAAATTGCAAAGAGCAATCTGAGAAAGGAAAAGTCCATGACAAAAAAAAAGTATTCTTATTTTTCTGAAACGGTTGGATGTCACTTGCTTTTATGGCGCTGTGCAAACTTTCTTTTGATAGTTCCCAGTCTGCATTTTAATATCGTTTTATGTTTGCCTATTTAAGGAGATATTATAGTTGTCCTCGATCTAGTCGCTCTTTTACGAAATAATGGAATAAATGATGCTTGCTGTGACCTATATTAAAAATAAAATCTTTTATTTAAAGATCAATTATTAAAGTTTTGGATATAACGCGATTTGGGAAATAGCTTTACAGGAAATATGAATTTTTCCTTTATCTAATGCAGCTAGAAGTTATCCGACGATCTCTAAAGTACCAATGAACAAGCCCCAGATAGATATCAAAATTTAGAGTCATAATTGGTAGAGGATGGGTTTTTTTCCGAGATTCGTCCAAATTGTTCCACGGAATGTAGTAGTGGTGCTGATTGGGTTAAGACCAAAACAATGCCAAACTTTTTTTTTTATTTAATTTGCTAATAGAATGTAGATTGGAATTGGAAGCAGTGAACCCAATTGCGAGATATTGGCATAACATTAAATTAATTAAAGAACACAGATTAAAAAAGTTACGAGTAGTTTTGTTAAATTTTGAAAACAATATTGCTTAGCACTCTATATTAGAGGTTAACGCGGGGAATTCATCATTGCGAAATTGCAGGCAATGAAATTCCTAAAAATTGTCATCACATATTCATTATCACCCATACGTTTACACTATCGATGTTCGTTCGATTCTGTTTTTCAATTATGACAATATTTCCTCTAAATGTCAAAATGTTCATTTCGCACGCTTATTATCATTTTTAATTCCGAAAATAATACAAAGCATGAAAGATAATTAGTAAAAAATATGACAGAAATGGCGAACGATAGTGGTAATATTTGGGTCATTCGTACATATGCTTGTTAGACTGAAAATTTCTGTTGAGTTGATGTACGATAAGCGAACTCCCTCCGTAATAATTATTTCATTTTTTTTATAATATCCAGAATATTTGGGACAACACATCAGCGTTCCATATTCTGACTAGTGAGATTAATATTATTATTATAGATCAAATCAGAGAGTATTATAAATTTGCTCCAATGGGTTTTGAAATATGAAGGTTAAAATTTGATACATGTTAGTTGTGTCGGAAAAAGTCAAGTTTGAGACTGGGCCCTCTGTTCTCCGATATGTAATGAAACATTTCTGCAACTTTACAAAAGCCAATTTTATTGAAAAGTCCAAAAGCCATTAATTAGAGATTTAGAATATATTATTTTTAAGATTATTGTAGTATTTCGTATGTTTCCTTTCGCCACATTCCACCCAAACTACACTATTTCACGATATTATATTCATTTGGGTACGAAAGGGAGGACTAAGAACAAATTTTCGGTCTTTCAAATGATTTCATTTCCGAAATTATCCAACACAAAAAATTTCTATTTGAAGAACATATACAGCTCGACCAAAATTGACTTTCAGGGGGCATTTTGTAAGGATAAGCTTCAGAAGTGGGTGCAACAAAACAACACTTAAAAATTAATATCACGACTCTAAGATATAAATGACAAAAATATGGGATATCCTAATAACAGTAGCGGGTGGTACTGTGGTTAAATTCTCATAACGTTATAACTCGAATTCCAATAAAGATATTAAGTTGTAATTTCGACCGAATGTTGACCTGTATAGTTTTTTTTTTTTGTAAAATGTGATTTTGGGCGAGTAAGAGGAGAAAGGCGGTGAGCCAAAATGTCAAAAATTTTGAGTAATTTTTTTCGGGCTCTGGTAAAAGATACTAAGATACAAATTTTGTAGGTGCATACATCCATATGATATGAAAAAAAAAATAAATAATATAGACCGAACCTGCCATGCACTGAAGAGGGCACCTAACCTGTACAATGTGTTTTAGCTGTATTTAAAAAAAAAAGCATACACACAAAACCGCAACAGTTTTGATTGATATATTAAGCTAGGCAGAAAATGTACAACATTTGTTTAACAAATTGCAACAAAATCGTGGTTTGGTGAATGTTTTCACAGTGCATTTCGAAATGAAAGAAACATCAAACATGATAAAGGTCTTAGCATAGACCGAAACATCACGAATAATAAAGCGTAACAGTGTAGAATCCGGAAATCTTTTCTTTCATTGCAACAAAATCGTTTGATTTAGCCCCTTAAAATCTAAATAGGTAATACTAAATAAATAAGAATAGTTAATGTACTAATGAGCAACTAATTATAAAACTATGAAATCATTGATCAACTTTTTTTAATGGTTAGTTTGCTATTGTGAATGGTTCCTATACAATCACATTGTGATTTAACTACGTTCATAATTCTTGGATAACGATCATGAATCAAAGAATAGAAGATTGCGACAGTCGGCCCAGAAAATGGTAAAACTTCTGCGCATGACGTCACTCAGCACTCAAATAATGAGTTTCGTTTCGTATTGACAGATGCGCGTGTCGGCCCAGAAAATGGTAAAACTTCTGCGCATGACGTCACTCAGCACTCAAATGAGTTTCGTTTCGTATTGACAGATGCGCGTGTCGCAATCTGTTATTCTTTGATTCATGGATAACGATGATAATAGGTAGCTACGCGCATGTATGCGTAGTTATTAGCTAACGAGTAAATCTCTATGTGGTTATTATTGGGGGTACAAATTGAAAACCGCTGTTTTTTTTTCAAAATTCGAGCCATTATTGTGCAAATTGGTGGTTGGTTCAATATTTATTATTCAAAGAAATGCTCATCGCTAGCCACAACTTTATTCCATTTTCTGGCAGCATACGGATTCCCCGACGAAAAAACTGCTCTTCTCTTCAGCCGATCCACGAATCGACCCAATTTTCGGCTTCTTCGTAAGAATTGAAGTGCCGCTCAGCCAGGCCATGCACTATCGATCAATTGTAGTCGATACCGATGTCCCGTGATGACCCATTTTCTCTCGGTTTCAGCAGTACATGATACACCACAAAACTGTTCTCTCTTCCACCGCCATGCCGATCGTCGACTTAAAAATCACCCACCACTCTTGAAGCGTAGATATCATCGACGGTACGTTCTTTCACTAATAGCACCCTCACCATAAGTTTCAACAATATTTGACGCGCCTTAGCCGCAGATTTTTTTGGATTGAAGGCAAAAAGCAAGACAAATTATGCTTATTTGGCTTAAACTTCGACTTCGACTACAAAAAAATACATGACCCCGATAAAACATCACAAATCTAATGATGATGACAGATGCCAGATGCCTAAGTTTACCATGTGAGGTTTCTGATCCTCCATTGTTGATCAGCTGTGGCGAAGACACATAGTGCTAACATCGACCACAAGACAGCGCTGTAATCGAAGTGGAGCAGAGCGCTGTAATCGAAGTGGAGCAGACGGAATTAATTTTGAGAGTTCTGAGAACGTGCGACAGAACGCGAACCACGTAAATTGTGAAATCCATTTTTACTTTTGTTATTTAATCGTGAATAAAGTTTGTTTAGAGTAAATAGCAATTGTGTTTACGTGGTAATAGTTGCGAGGTAATTCACGCGTCGTATTCCGTGCCATCCTCGCGCTATATTGGTGACCCTTACGACAAGCAACACGCCGCCTGCAGCAACGCGCACTTCAATCTCATACGAAAAATGTCGGACGACGAGATCGAAAATTCACCGCCGGCAGACCCACAGGCCGACCAAGCCAAAAATGTGCACGCTCAAAAACCAACCGCAGCACAATCCGCGTCTCATATGGACTGCGCACATTCGGTTCAGTCCGTGCAGAAGGTGAAATTACCGCCATTTTGGCAGCGAAAGCCAACGCTTTGGTTCTCCCACGCGGAAGCGCAGTTCGCACATTGTCAAGTGCGATCTAACCACAGCAAATACAACGCTATAATAGCCCATTTAGACGCGGACACACTAGAAAGCGTAACCGACATTTTGGAAACGCCGCCATCCGAGTCGAAATACGAAGCAATTAAAAATGCATTAATTAAACGATTTACTGATAGCGAAGATAGAAAACTTCGGAAACTACTGTATGAGACGGAGCTTGGGGACAAAACCCCATCACAATTATGGCGGGAAATGAAGTTTCTGGCAACAGCAGACATCGGTAGCGCTGCTTTGAAATCCTTATGGCTCCAAAGGCTCCCGGTGAGAGTGCGTGAAATTTTAATCGCCAGTGCGCAACAAAGCATGGACGATACAGTGGAGGTGGCAGACAGAATCATGGAACAATCGAGACCTGCAGCATCAGCGACGGCCGTTGAAACAACAACAACACCAAACGTTGACATGGTGGACCTCAAAGCTGAACTCACAAAGTTAGCTCAAACGGTCAAAGCTATGAACTCTGCTCTCCCAACAAGCAGTAGACAGACTCGTGCAAGTACAACGAGCAATCAGCTCAGTGGCATGTGTTTTTACCACGAGAGGTTCGGAGCTCGAGCACGAAAATGCCGTAAGCCATGCAGCTTCACACCTCCGCTTGTTGAAGCACCCTCCACTTGCACAGTCAATGCCTTAAGCATACCGAAGTACCGATTAGTGTTAAGTGACCAGCACGACGGCACGCTATACCTTGTGGACACAGGAGCGGACGTGTCCATTGTACCCCGAAGCAACGTAACTGGGAACCTACGTCAAGCGAGGTGTCAACTTTACGCAGCGAACGGCACGCCCATAGTAACATACGGCGAATGCGAGAAGAATGTCAATTTAAAACATCTCCCAAGCTACAGGTGGAAATTCGTGGTTGCTGACGTGAAAGTTGCTATATTAGGTGCCGATTTCCTGCGAGAATTTAACCTTCTGGTCGACTTGAGGTGCAAACGACTCGTCAACGGTAGAACCATGCAGGCGACTAATGGAAAGCTTGCGGACTCGAGCGATTTAATCAGCGTAGTGCATGTCAACAGTTTGGATGCATTGCTCAAAAGCTTTCCAGAGCTCACCAGTCCTTCTACATCAGCCATCGTAACTCACGGCATCGAACACCATATTGACACACGCGGCCCTCCGGTAGTACAACGACCAAGGCGTCTTCCGCCTGATAAGTTCAAAGCAACGAAACTCGAGTTCGAGAGGATGCTCAAAGCGGGTATCTGCAGGCCTTCTAAAAGCCCGTGGGCCAGTCCGTTGCATCTCGCCAAGAAAAACAACGGCGAATGGCGACCATGTGGCGACTACCGACAGCTAAATGCCGCCACAGTTCCTGACCGCTATCCAGTAGCACATATCCAAGATTTTTCATACCAATTGTTTGGAAAAAAAATCTTCTCAACCCTTGATCTTGAACGGGCATTCCATCAAATACCGGTCCGTGCAGAGGATATTCAAAAGACCGCGATAGCAACACCGTTCGGCTTGTTCGAGTTCCCGGTAATGACATTCGGTTTGCGGAATGCCGCCCAGACATTTCAACGTTTTGTTGATACTGCTTTGCGCGAACTCGAGTTTTGCTACGTGTATCTCGATGATATACTCATCGCTTCAGACAACCTGGAACAACACATTGACCACGTTAAGCAGGTCCTACAGCGGCTTAGAGATTACGGCCTGAAAATCAACACGTCGAAATGCGTTTGGGGAGCATCCACGGTTAAGTACTTAGGGTACATAATCTCAGCGAAGGGCACTGCACCGCTTGTCGAGAGAGTGAACAGCATCCAGCAATTTACCAAGCCCTCAAATGTCCTAGAAATGAGAAGATATCTGGGTATGATAAATTTCTACCGGCGTTTTCTTAAAACGCAGCAACACTGCTGGCACCGTTAAACGCATTCCTCACGAGCAGCAAGAAAAACGACAAGACGAAAATCGAGTGGACCACTGAAGCAGACACAGCCTTCGAGGAAAGCAGAAAGATGCTCGCTAATGCAGCACTAATGCAGCACTAATCGCACACCCACACGTAAACGCTCCCATCGCGTTGTCTACAGATGCCTCGGACACAGCAATGGGCGCAGTATTGGAACAAATGCAAGACGGTGTGTGGCGACCGCTCGGATTTTTTAGCAAGCGCCTCAGTGATGCACAGAGGAAGTATAGCGCGTATGACCGCGAATTGCTCGCTATATTCGAAGGGATAAAGTACTTTCGCCATATGCTCGAGGCTAGACATTTTGTAATTAAAACGGACCACAAGCCGCTGATCTATGCCTTCAAACAGCGAACAGACAACGTATCACCTCGACGAAACAGGCAACTTGAATTCATTGCGCAGTTCTCAACAGACGTCATCCACGTGGAAGGCCAGAAAAACATCGTGGCAGATGCTCTTTCTCGATCTGAGAGCATAAACCCGATCAGTTTTCCAGAAACGTTAAGTATGAAAGACATCGCTGATCAGCAAACGAACGACAATGAACTGCAGCAGCTTTTACAGAAGGAGAGTAGCTTGCATATTAAAAAATTCCAAATAGACGGCAACATCACTGTCCACTGTGACATTTCGACTGGAGCAATGAGGCCATACGTTCCGCTTCCGTTGCGCAAGCGAGTGTTCGAGCTTGTTCACAACTTATCACACCCGAGCGGCAGGAGTACCAGCAAACAAATCAGAAAGAGCTATGTGTGGCCTAACATGTGTAAGGACATAACCAGCTGGGCCAAGAATTGTAATAAGTGCCAACGGTCAAAAGTAACCAGACATGTCAGGAACGTACCTCTGAAATTTGATACACCGGACAAACGGTTCGAAAGCATCCATGTGGACATCGTCGGACCGCTGCATCCATCGAATGGGTTCAAATATCTTCTCACGATCATCGATAGATTTTCGAGATGGCCGGAGGCCATACCTATTGTTGACACGACGGCCGACACTGTTGTGACTGCACTCTTTACGCAGTGGGTATCACGTTTTGGCGCGCCCAAAATCATCACCACCGACAGGGGAGCGCAGTTCGAATCCGCACTGTTTAACGCACTGACACAACTCCTCGGGTGTCAACGCATTCGAACAACCGCTTACCACCCAGCGTCCAATGGCATGGTCGAGCGCTGGCACCGTTCACTTAAAGCTGCACTTATGTGCCACGACAACAACCGCTGGACCGAAACGCTAGCCACAGTCTTACTTGGCCTTCGCACCACTGTTAAGGAAGACTTAGGATGTTCTGTAGCGGAAATGGTGTACGGGTCAACTCTCAGATTGCCAGGTGAGTTTTTTATTAATCACGACCAGCCAAGCAATCCGCAGGTTTTTGCCGAGAAGTTTCGCCGAGATATGCAGCAGTTGCGAGCTGCGCCTGTACTTCATCACAGACGAGACCGTCCGTTCGTCTTCAAGGAGTTAGCAACAGCAACACACGTGTTCCTGCGCCAGGATCACGTCAAAAAGCCGCTGGAGCAACCGTACACCGGTCCGCATAGGATCATTCAACGCGTAAGCGACTATGTCTACAAAATCGACGTAGAAGGCAAGCAGCAGATTGTATCAACTGAGAGGCTAAAACCAGCCTACACTGCAAACATTAATCTCGATGACAGTCAAGCAGGCTACACTCCGAGAACATATCCTGGAAAATTAACATCACAAGTGAATCCAATCATCATCAACATGTCAAGTGAACACCGCAACGTCACATCTGACGTTACTCGGAGGGGGGTATATGTGGCGAAGACACATAGTGCTAACATCGACCACAAGACAGCGCTGTAATCGAAGTGGAGCAGAGCGCTGTAATCGAAGTGGAGCAGACGGAATTAATTTTGAGAGTTCTGAGAACGTGCGACAGAACGCGAACCACGTAAATTGTGAAATCCATTTTTACTTTTGTTATTTAATCGTGAATAAAGTTTGTTTAGAGTAAATAGCAATTGTGTTTACGTGGTAATAGTTGCGAGGTAATTCACGCGTCGTATTCCGTGCCATCCTCGCGCTATACAGCATTTACTGCTGGCGCCATCTGTTGGGAAATTGAGTGTTTCAATTTGCACACCTGATATGTTAATTGGTTTCACATAATTCTCAATTTATCATTGGCTAGTTTTTTATATGAATTTTTTCTCCTGTAATTGTAGCCATAAAGAATCCAAGACTAGTTTATCTAATTGAGTTATATTTATTCAATTAGAAATAGTCAATCTATCAACAAAGAGTTTGTCTCAAATTTTGTGTTTCCAGCCAAATTTCGTGTGCGGAATCGTTGCGAATGGTGGAAAGGGCTTACGGTGATTCAGCACAATGAAAAACACGAACCGTCGAGTAGTTCAATGCTTTTAAGGACAGTCGAGAGATCCTTGAAGATATGCCTCGTTCTGGACGACCTCCGACCTTTTCAACTGACGAAAACATTCAAAAAGTGAAGGAAATGATGCTCGAAATTCGTCATACCAGTGTTAGGGAGATAGCAGGAGAGCTCGACATCTCTTGCGAGTCCGTTCATTCGATTTTGGTGGATTCTTTGGCCATGAAACACGTCCTTGCTCGACTTGTTCCAATAAAGCTGAATTTTCTTTAAAAAAAGTACCGTGAAAAGGTCTCTTCAGACATGCCTGGATCGTGTGAATTTTAAAACCACATTCATGGAGCATATCACGGCTAGTGATAAGATATGGGTCTATGAGTTTCACATGCAAACCAGTCAACAATCATCGGAATGGAGGCAAAAATTGAGCTGAAACCGAAAAAAAGACGCCAAAGCCGCTTATCGGGTAGCAAAATCTTTTTTTCTTCTTTGAGATCGCGATGCTTTTCTTTCATTGCTGGCTTTACTTTGTTCTTCAGCAAGCCTGAGTAGTAGGTACTTTTTATTGTACGCTGATCTTCCAAATAATCATAAAACTCGACACCTTGGGCATCCCAAAAGACAGTCAACATGACTTGTCCCGCTGATGATGGAGGATTTTGCTCGTCAGTCACTGAGGTTCGAAGGTTGTAAAATTATTAGAGAAAATATTTTACCCGGCTTTTCACATCCAACAGGCAAATAATGGATCACTGAACGTTGTTCAACAAATGTGGAAACTTCAAGCGATATTGAGGATGTAAGTAAAACAATTTTTATTCGTTAGCTGTTCTCAGCTCATTTCAGTGCTGCCAACCTAACCTAAAGTCATAAACGTACAAAACTCCCCCTACAAACTGTTTCATTTCTATATCAATTTATCTCTTTAATTATTGAACGTCCCTCGTATATTTCACGAAATTCACCCTACATAAATTTGATAGGAAAGTATACTGAAAAAATGTGTGTACTGTGTTTCGTGGAATTGTGCACTTTATATGGGATGGGGTAGAAGGGGTGTGTGATTTTCAGTGATTTTTACAGAGAGCTATAACAACTAATATTGCCTGTGGTCGAAATTCGACAAATTGTCTGTGTAAAATAACGAAATTCATACTTTCAATATTAATTTGCCTAATATTAAGCATTCTTAAATTAGACACTTTTCCATTTCCACAGTGCGTTGGATCTAGCAGTACTCGTCTGATCACCGAAATCAAGCAGCGAAAACACTTGTAGCACTGAAAAGGGATTTCGCTTGTATGTACTCACTTTATTTTACTTACCTTAACGGCAACATACACACGTGCTTTTTGAACTTCTTAGAGGTGAAGCTCCTTTACCAGCCACATTGACTCTTGCTTTAGTTCAGGCCCATAACGATGAACCCAAGTTTCGTCTTCAGTAATAATCCTGGTCAAAATTTTACCCAGTTCTCGCTACAGAGATCCAAATGTCGCGTGAAAACTCGACGCGCTGCTTTTTCTGAACCGCTGAGACAATTCTCGGTACCCATCTTGCGCTCACCTTCAATCAAATTCCTGTTAAGACCCCTATAGGGGCATAGGACAGAAACAACTCTCTTCCACAAGGCGCGATCCTGAGCATCGGCCTTAAGCTGTTGCCAGGACTTGTTTATTCCTCTGGTCTCCTGCTCAACTGCTTGCTTCCATGTGTTACATGGTCGACCAACCCGACGTCTTCCTTGAGGATTATAATCCAGGGCCTGTTTGGCGATGTTTCGCTCTGGTTTCCTCAGAGTATGACCGATCCACTGCCACTTCCGCCTTTGAATCTCAATACCTATTTTAGTCTGGCCAGTTGTATTCCAAAGTTCGTCGTTGGAGATCACTTCTGGCCAGAATATTCCTACAATGCGTCATGCATTGGTTCACGAAAGTCTGTAGTTTCTTGGTAAGTCGAACGGTCACTTTACACGTAGTACAGCCATATAACAACACGGATTTGACGCATGCGTCAAAAACTCGCAGCTTTGTGCGAAGGGAGATCTCTCTTACCCTACAGAAAGGGGAAAGGATACCGAAGGCCTGACGAGCTTTATTTAGCCGAACATCAACATCCTTTTCGGTTCCGCCGTCCATGCTGACAATGCTTCCGAGATAGCAAAAATCTTGCACCTCTTCCACATCCTGTCCGTTAAGAACAATCGGTGTGCTTGCGTTCGAACCCATGTGCATGTACATGGTTTTATGCACATTTATTTTCAGTCCCGCCTCTTCGCATTTAGAATGCAACGAGCGAACATTCGACTCTAAGTCCGAACGGTTATGTGCAAGCAAACACACGTCATCAGCATAATCAAGGTGACTTAAGATGTTAAATAGTCTCCATTGAAGACCTTTACCTTCCCCACCTTCCAGTGCAGCTTTCAAGATGTCATTTATTACCACCAGAAACAGGGCTGGTGATAATATGCAGCCATGTCTGACACCCGTTCTCACAGGGAAGCTCTCGGACAGCTCTCCTCTATGCAAGACGCGACACCTTGCATCTTCGTAGGATTCTTTAATCATAGCTATGACCTTATCTCGAATACCTCTCCTACGCAAAGCATTACATATGTAATCTTGCTTAACGCTGTCAAAAGCCTTCTCGAAGTCCACAAACATGAGATGTAGTGGCGAACCCATTTCGGCTGACTGCTCTAATATTATCCGTAGGGTATTTGTGTGGTCAGTACAAGACGACCCTTTACGGAATCCAGCCTGATAAACTTCGAGAGTGCTCTCGACGACATCACTAATCCTATTGAGAATTACCTTAGCCATAATTTTTTTGATACGACAGTAAGTAGACATATACCACGCCAATTGCCACAATCCCGAAGGTCGCCCTTCTTCGGAATTTTCACAATGATGCCCTCCTTCCATTCAGTCGGAGATCTTCCTTCATTCCACACCTCAGTAAAGAGGGAGTATATCGGCTGTTATTTCCGGGTCCGCTTTGAGGAGTTCGGTTCGTAGTCCGTCTACACCTGGAGCTTTCCTTCCCGCCATTGACCGAATGGCGGGATCGTCCCTAATAGAGGATTGTTGCGGTTGGATATTTGATAGTTGTTCTGTTTCTGGAATATCTTCCTCTGACAAGATGTTCAAAATATCAGAGAAGTATTCCTTCCATCGCCGCAACTGGTGTTCACTCATATTAAGGAGAGTTCCGTTGACATCTCTCACCAGGTGGTTGGCGGTGAAATTCCTGTTCGTCAAGTGTTTCATGATTTTGAATAGTGAACCCATATCCCCAAGGTAAGCCGTAGATTCTGCCTTGTTTGCCAGATCTTCAAGGGCATTTCTCTTGTCGCGTCTAACAGCCTTTTTAAGCTGTATATGAGCATCGCGGTAGTTCTGCCTCAAGTCGGGCGTTCGTTGGTTGACATCGGGTTGAGAGATGATTGCCAATTTGGATTTTTTCCGATTGCCAACCTTGTCCCATGTGTCTTGCGACATCCAGGGTTCCTCACCGCTTTGCACATATCACACAGATTTTTCAGCACTAGTTAGAAAAGTGTTTCTGGTTGCCTCCCAATTGGCGTCCAGTGTGCGCATTTCATATTCACCCAATGTGGATGACTTTTCGCGTAGAATAGTGGTGTATTCGCGTTTTTTGTTGGGATCTCTGAGTTTATCCACGTTAAGCTTGCGCTTCATTTGAAGAATTTGTGGTCATCGGATAGCTGCTGTACACAATCTCAAGCAGGCAACCATCAAGTGGTGATCGCTCCCCACGTCAGCTCCACGTTTCGCTCGCACATCGAGGAGACATCTTCTCCATCGGCGACTTATAGCCAAATGGTCGATCTGGTTCTGGGTAACACCATCAGGCGAAACCCAAGATGTTTTATGATGACTCTTGTGTGGAAAAAGGGTCCCTCCGATGACCATTTGCCGAGTACTACAAAACACAAATAATTCGCCATTTTCGGTCTCTTAATCCAAGGTTGTGGCGCGTCGACCCAAGGGTCACCATGCCTCCCCATGACGTGTTCTAGTCCAGTGTTGTCTGATCCAACCTGAGCGTTCATATCTCCTGAGATGATAGTAATATCACCTCTTGGAACACGTTCGAAGGTGGCACTCAGTTGGCTATAAAACTTCACTTTGTCACCAGTTGTTGCGGTATTAGTTGGTTGCAGAATTGTGACGTTTCTGACACTGGTCCTGAGCCTGACGACGATAATCCTATCCGAGATTGGTTCCCAGCTAATGAGACTGTTTCTCGCTCTCGGTGTAAGGACGAACGCCACGCCATTTTCGGCTTCACTTTCAGCTGACCTTAGACATGCCGAAATGATCGTAGACGATATTCAAAATGATTCTATCTGATGCTCCAACCTTTTTTGCGATTTGTTTCTCCTTTAAACGAGCATCTTCGACGACAAGTTTCTCCACTTTTTCGACGATTTTTGAGAAAGTGGCCTCAATCGGCCGTCCCGAGTGTTTATCATCTTCAAATGGCTCTCTGCCTTGCCTGAATAAACTATGCCACTTATAAATCATTGTATTTCCAGGGTAAGAGTCCCCGTAAACAA
The DNA here is from genome assembly GCA_963669355.1 of Chorisops tibialis. Lineage (NCBI taxonomy): Eukaryota > Metazoa > Arthropoda > Insecta > Diptera > Stratiomyidae > Chorisops > Chorisops tibialis. The sequence goes on along the minus strand of OY770262.1, from coordinate 117,363,794 downwards.
ATGACATTTCTTCTAAAATGATTTATGGCGTTTTTTCTTGCTTGGCAAGGAACTTAGTGACAGCACGAATTTAAATTTTTTTTAATTTTACTATGCGTTTTCTTTCCGATTGATTTGTTGATTAGACAATAACTAAAATGTTAGTGATTCGATTTGACAGAAACTTTGTAGTTATACCTGTATTGAGTATTAGAGTACCTCGAGGTAAAAAAATTTCCCCTCTCCCTTGTCCATCCCCTTCATTCCGTGAGAATTTTGACCTCACCTCGTATTAAATTACAAATTTATAGTTTTAGATCGGTAGCTCTTACAGTTCCCATGGAAATTAGCTTATTCTGAAGTTGTGAAATTGTGTCATCTTGTAAATATGAGAGGTGGTAGAAGGATTATACGAAATGCGCTGATTATACTCGAGATGAAATCTGAGAGTGTTAAAAGTTTGCTCTAAAGTTTGTAACGCTAAGAAATAGGGCTCAGAGAAATGAGAAATGAATGACACAGAAGTTCATATTATCACTCGAAAGTCTCAAAACTGGATGTCCGTCGGTACGTCCGTAGCTCAAGAATGTGTTGAGCTAGAAAATTCAAGTTTTGTGCAAGCCGTTTTTGACGAAAAAGTAAGGTCAAGTTCGTGCACGAAACAAATTGCTTCTTCCGTCCCATACAAAAAAAAATTTTCAAAAATTTCTTGGAAACCATAGGAGCTAATAATATGGAATTTAAAACATATTATTTGTATCATAAATGTGATCAATGGAATAAAACTAATTCTAATGTTCCCACTACGTCCACCACCTCCCATACAAGCTTCACTTTTTCATGAAGAAAACTAAACTAATTTTCTTAGCACGTAAAACATTTATCGAGCTCAAAATGTTGTACTAAACACTTAATTAGGTAACATTATTATTAAGCCGAAAAAATTTAACCGATTATCTTCACTACTTCTACTCCCTCCCGTACCATGTGACACAATTTCACAATCGATTTTCTTGAAAAGTAAGAATGTTACTGGGCTGAAATTTGATGTTAATTACATAATATTCAATAGTATAGCAAAAAATATGACTGAATACCACTCACTTCTTCTACCACCTCCCATATAAACTGCACAATTTCACTAAATCTAATACAATATTTTTTTTTTATATAAAACATTTTGATAGCAATTCCAGCATAAAGTGAATCAATTTGTTCACCCCTATCTACCACTCCCCATACAAAGGTCACAAATATTTATATTTCATCTAGAGTATCGTATGATTACGCTTACCGCGCAATCGTAGTCCTGTTATGTTTTTTGGTCTTACTAATAATGCTGCCAAAATATTTTGAACTCAATTTTAGGACGATAAACTTGACATGCATACTTAGAAAATTCGTTTGTTGTATTTAGTGATAGGTTAGTTTGAATAGGGAGAGGCGGTAGGAGGTGGTGAAAGGACTGAGAATACTAACAAACACATATACTACAAATTGTAAAAGGTAAACAATTATTACGATGAAAACGTTATATTCCTAATTTCAGAATAATAGAAGTCGAGTTTTTCAAAAAAAAAAAAATTGACTTATTGTGAAATAGCAAAATGTGTTATTTTATATGGAAGGGTGTAGAAGAGTCGTAGCGATTTGTCCCAGTCACAAACTTGATATTAATTCAACTTTATTCTAATAATAAAATATGTATTTTTAAATAAAAAAACGAGAAAAAATCTAAGATTCTGGCTCTACGCGTTCTCAAGATAAAGAAGGAATGGATCGACGTACGTACATACATAGATCCGGTCTAATGTTTTTTGAGTGATGATATGAGTTTCTTTTCAATCTGAATTATTCTCCGGGACTTTTATCTCAGTGATTCAAAATTCGTTAGAGCAGACTTTTATACTATAATAGATTCCAAAAATTTCAGAAACCTGATTTAAGGAAAAGTTTACATTTTAATTGAATGAGCATGCAAAATATTGATAAAAATTACTGAAATACAACAGAGCCTTAATTTGATGTATTTCATTTGGAAGATAGATTTAAAGGTCTCTTGAAACTCCCGTTTGGTACACAGTATGCTGTGAATGAGAACAACTGATAAAACAAAACAAAAACTGAAGATTCTTAGATGACGGTATGTCTCAATACATACAAACAATTAACAAACTTCCTGGAAGTGGTAGGTACATCAAGTGCTGTTTGTACAGACAAATACTATTCGATGCAGCTACCATTTCCAAAGTATTCTTGATAGTGTGATTCATCGCAACAATGAATAGGTTCACGATTTCAAAAAACAACCCGAGGAGGCCCACATCATCCAGGGCATTGCAGCATTTTTAAAGACAACAATCAGAAAGTTTGTACAACATTTTCATTCGAACGAGCCGTACTTGTAAGCCCACTCTCTTGTCGTCCCGTATCCTGTCGAAATTTTGACAAAAGAAATCTGAAAATATTTTAGAAGTCCGAATACAAGACTACTCCTCTACTCTCTGACCTCAAGCAATATGACTAGTAAGTAGATACGTGACTGCCTGTAAAACGTGTGAAACTTTTCATGGGAAAACATCAGTCCATTCTGAAAAGTACATATACTATGTACATGCAACTATACCGACACAAAAGGACATTGTAGAATCGGATCTTGGCTTTCTCTGATGCCATCCATGCCCAGCTTCACAATATATTTCCCGGCCAACAATAATAAGATAAGGTTAATAAGTTTTCCAGTTCCGTTGAGTTTTACGTGTTTGCGGGTAGAAAAAACAAATGTGAAATAAAAATATATCACCAAGTAGATATAATGCTTTAGATGCAGTACATAATTCAGAATCACAAAGTTTTCTAAAGTTTATTACAAACTTTTCAGGTGGAAATGATTTACATTAACATTTTGCTGTCGCGACTTGCTATAGCCGGATGTTTATTTTATTATCTGTGAAATATTTTATTTCGGAGTGGAAAGGAAGATCTGAAATTGTTGATTTCATTTATATCGTGGGTACGAATGAAATAATTTCGAATTAGTGAATTAAAGGAAGGAATTCGGATAATGATGTTATTTTTAAGCATAGAAACCTCATCTTCCCTGGTTACGAAACAAGTCGCGGGTTTAGAAATTGACCGTGTTTTTCTTGGGCGCTTGCTTTTCGGGGATGCCTTCATGTACTACGCGGTCGACCCAGCCGAAATGGTTCCTCAGAATTTCAGTTGAATGCACCATATAGAAGTATGACCCATTCCCTATTTAATTTTTGGATTATTTATATTACATTTTGACTGGCCTTTTAGTCTATAGAGCTTTCAGTAGGAAAGAATATCTAAACAACTGAAAAGAACGAAATTCTTACACATATTGCTGCAGAGCAATTGGTATACTTCAATTCGGTTCAGGTTGACATAGTTTTTGTATTGGATGCCCACCAAATGTCATTCAATTTTACTTAATTATTTTAATAATAAAGTATTGTGATCGACTTGGAAAAAAAATTTGCTACCCTGAAATTTTGTTTTTTTCGAGTTTCATGACTAAAAAAGCCCAAAAATGCAAAAAAAAAAAAAAACTTAAAAATCAATATCTCGGCTATTTATTAAGCATGTAATTGGAACTTGGATCGTATATTAAGCTATACTAGGGGAATAGGAGAAAAATATAACATTTGGACAAAAACGTAGTGGGGGAAATTGGGGAGCATTTCATTAATGGTGCACTTTCCAAAATTTCAAACCGTTATATCTCAAAACTTAGTGCAGATATCGAATTAAAAGTTCGCCAAATCGTAGAAATACATAGTTTTTAATTTGGTAAAAATTTTACATCGGGCGGTGTAAGGAGAGGTGGTAAGCAAAAATGTCGAAAATTTTGAGTGATTATTTTAGGCCTCTGGTAAAATATACAAAGTTTACATTTTCCACGTGGATACACCTATTTGTAGTACATACAGAAAAAATAATAAAAAATTTCACAATTGTTATGCAGCGACCCCCCTAACGTGCACAAGGTGTTTCATGTGCAATGAAAAAAACATATAAACTGAAAATTTTTGAATGAAAATTTAAGGTAGAAATTTGAAAATTTTGCGAAATGCATTTAAAAAACATAACAGAATTATGATTGGGCTTAAAGCCCAATCCAATCATATGATACATCTAGAGTAGAGATGGAAATGACTTTAATATACCGGAAAATATTTCATCTCAAATTCTTTCGAATAGTGAATAGAGACTTTTGCATGGGAGGTGGTAGAAGTAGAGGGCGAGGTTTGTATTTTTCGTATATGACACCGAACATGGCATGCAAAATGTTTTTTGCTGAATTTAAAGTTTTTAGTTTTCATTATTTTTAAAAAAATTGGTCAAAGTTTTTCTGAAATTGGGGCATTTGTATGGGAGGTGGCAGAAGAAGTGGAGCGTTTAAGATGATTTTGAAAGTGCTTATCATCATCCTTAACACCACGCTTTGATTCAATTTCAAATTCGATAGTTCTAATATATTCGAAGGAGAAATGCTTTTCTTGAATTTATAATACAGATATTTGTATGGGAGGTGGTAAGAGGAGTGAAGCGGAGCTGAAAACTTTTTTAACACTTATTTCAGTTATTAAGAAACAAATTATTAATATTTGTATTTGTATACTTATACAAAATATCAAGTTGATGGCTTTAACAGTTTAGAAGAAAAATAATTTAATTTAAATTTCAAAATTTCATGAAATTTGTATGGGAGGGGGTAGAAGGAGTGAGGTGAAGATAATAATTCATTTTAAAATAAATTGCAATTATAGTAGAATTAATTCTGACAAAATTTCGTCTTTTCAGCTTTACTAGTTTCAATGAAAATCGAAAATATGTATTTTTCAAAATTGTCCATTTGTATGGGACGGGGTAGAAGGTTTTAAGGGATCGGGTCAATATTCCGTGTTATTAATGACATCTGTATCGTTACACTTTGACGTAAATTTCAAGTTGATAGCTTAAAAAGTTTCAAAGAAAAATCAATTTCTTATTATTTCGAAATTTCATGAAATTTGTATGGGAGGGGGTAGAAGGAGTGGGGGGATGTAGCCCATTCACGAACTTAAAGTTAATTTTTTGCTAAAAATGACAAACAAAAATTTTTAGCACTATAGCTCAAAGCTTTCGAGAGTTATGCTGTAGACAGACGGAAAGACAGCAACTCGGAATCGAGGTTTTTGAGCGACAACAAATATTTCTGTACCCTTGGCGGCTCTGTGCGAGCGTTATTTCTTAGCGTTACAAACGGTAAGGCAAATACAATATACTCTCAGATTTAATCTAGAGTATAAAAATCTCTAATAGTTTATTTATTTCAAAATTCATCAAAACAGTGATTACTTACAAAATATTAAAACAAAAAAAGTACGTAAAAAATAAATTACACGAGTATCCAATTTAAAACAATTAACAATCAAAAATTATTTGTCGCATAAAGCTAACTTTAACTGCATGCTAGATAAATTATAGTCAATTCGGTAGTAATTATTGTTGAAAATACGCGAAAGAGATGCGATTGGTTCGTTTTGTCCGTATTTGGTGCGATGATGAGAAATGTGGAGTGACATATAGTTTCTCAAGGATCGACGCGGAATACTAAAAGTTATGGAGTTTTAGACGCTGTTCGTGAGGAGGAGGACGCAACGTATCAGACCAGGGAAGGTCCCTTAGAGCGAACCTTAAGAACCTTCGCTGTACAGACTCAATACTACTCTTATGTTCCTCGTAATACGGAGCCCACACCTGACAAGCATACTCAAGAATAGAATAGAGCGTACAAAAGCACAGTATAAAGTCTTAGTTATATAAGGATCATTGAAGTCCTTGCACCATCTTTTAACAAAACCCCAAACGGAGTTGGCCTTGCTAATTATGTAGTCAATATGATCGTCAAACGTAAATGTGGAAATAAAATATACATCGAGATCTAGTACCTTGTCTGTCTATTGTACTGTGCTACTGGTCTGCGAAGTAGATCCACCTCCTCGTGGTGCAGGCCGGGTGGCGCTAAGAGATCTACAGATGGGGAGCAAGTCAAGGTAGGTGTATTGAATTTCGATTTATTACACTATATTACATCGTCTCTGCAACCCATCAGATAGGGGAGGATAAAGTTACGGGTCCTTTATTCCAAACCTATATGGTAGTGCATGGTTAAGGGAATCGGCTGTCGGTGTTTGACGACTTGAATTCGATTTATTGGATTTATTTCGTGGCTCTCTTATATCGGCTCCGAGACCCAGATGGGGGGGAATACGTTGAGGTAAGTGTATTGAGTTTCGATTTATTACACTATATTACATCAACTCCGCAACCCATCTGACTGGGGAGGATGAAGATTTGCTCTTTATCCAATCCTGTCATCCCGTAGTGGGGGGATAAAGTCGATGCTGTATATTGGATTGATTCTCAGTCCAATCATACTAAACATTGGCTCCGAATCCCACTACGATGAGGGACATAAGGTCGCTCACTAGCGTAGGCTCCTGAAACCGCTGAAGGGTGGATGGGTCGCATGCGGGTGTCGGCCTTTTGAAACTCATCCCTACCCAGTGGGAAGGTTCGGTGCTGTATCTTGGATTGATTTATCGGTTTAATTTTGGCTCCGAATCTCATTGAGATGGGGAAAAAAGTTGCATGCTTGCATCAGCTCCGTAACCCGCAGATGGGGGGGGGGAGTAAAGTTGAATGCATAGCGTCTGCTTGGAACTCATCGTTGGTAGTACATGGTCATTCCTATCAACCGAGGATCCTGTGGATCTGAGGAACTGATGGGGGATGTCTGTGTGGAGACTATACCCTCCACTCCGGCTCCAAAACCCTAGTAATAGGGGGGATCAAGTCGAAGCTATCATCGGCTCCGGATCCTACTGCGTTGAGGGACAAGGTTGCATACAGCATCAGCTCCGTAACCCATTTAGGTGGGGGGGATAAAGTTGAATGCGATGTGTCGGCCTTGAAACTCACCAGTTATGGTAGTGCATGGTCTATAACAGCTGCTGGGAAGATAAGGATTTTTCCCTTCAGTATTAATCTTGCAAGGAAGATAAGAATTACGTTCTTCAGTATTACTTCGGTATTATTCCAAACCTATCTCCAAGTGGTGGGGGGGACAAAGTCGATGCTGTATATTGGATTGATTCATCAATCTAATCATACTAATACACCGGCTCCGTATCCCATCACGATGAGGGAGAAAAAGTCGCATACTATTGCATCAGCTCCGAAACCCACTAGATGGGGGGGAGACAGTTGAATGCACTGTGTCGGCTTGAAACTCATCAGCCCCGATGAGGGACAAAGTTGCATACTAGCGTCAGCTCCGAAACCCACTTGTGGAGGGGATAAAGTTGAACGTAATTGTGTCGGCTTTGAAACTTATCAATGTAGGGGGGACTAAGTCGATGTTGTGTATTGAATTGATTTGTCAATGTAAGTACACTATAAATCGGCTCCGAATCCTACATGATTGGGGTAACGCAGGGAAGAAAGTGCTGGTCTAGAAAGCTTCGGTGATTCCAGTAACTACTTTTGGGGCCGGCCGTCCCCACGAACCCGAGGAGTGCTCTGATCATAGTCTAGGGATCTATGCTTCAGAGTGAAAGCCTCACCAGTGGTACACTGGTACCACGGGAGTCGGGGAGCCCATGGAAGGTTGCTTCCATCCCCGGCGATGGTTGAGGATGTCTTTGTCAAGATGACTTCGACATACACGTGGGTGGCTGTGGTGCCCACATCGCGGGCAGAGCAATAGCTCGGCGTAAGGTTGCGTGATTAACAAAGATTAAGATCGACAACCTGTCGCCATGAACGATAGATTGGCAGAGATTTAGGTAGGTTTCGCATCTAGCAATATGATTACCGACCCTGGAGATGGTATAAACTGCTACCTTCGGGGGCGTTAGTGATTGTCATCTTATACAATTTGTGTTGCTAAAGACAACAGTGTGATTAAACCCTCTGTGGTAGGAATTACACTTTAAACAAATCACGACATATACTGTACTGTGCTACTGTCTAGGACCTAATCGAAATGTATGGAAGATTTGGTCCTAAAGAATGAATGCATATTTACTAATATTCAAATGCATACATAAAAATGTTGCAAATCACTTTGAAGTAGTGCGCAATCATTCTGATTGGAAATATCGCGAAACAATTTCGCGTCATCAGCATAGAGCAAAATTTTCGAGTGGGAGATAACCGAACTCACGTCGTTAATAAATAAAAAAAATAACAGTGGTCCTAGATGGCTTCCCTGTGGCACACCAGATGTGTTGGGTATAGCAGAGGAATAAACTCCTCGCGAAATCACTTTTTGGGTACGATTAGATAGGTAAGATCTGATCCAATCTATGAAAGTAAAAGGAAATCCAAGTGCGTATAGCTTGTAAGCACGAATAGTATGGTCAATTTTATCAAAAGCTTTGGTAAAGTCGGTATATATGCAGTCAACCTGCTTACCGCCTTCAATCACTGGAATAGTGAAATTGGAAAATTCCATTAGATTTGTTGTAATTGACCTACCTTTGGTAAACCCATGTTGGGCTGGACTAATGATTGATTTACAATGAAAATTCATTATATAGCAAACAACAGCCTCGAACAATAGTTACACACATCACTTCTTTTACCTTCCTTAAGCAATGGTCTGATGGTGGAGTATTTCCACAAACTAGGAAATATCCCCGATCTTAGAGAAGCGTTAAATATATGGCATACAGGCAGAACAAGAGAGGTACTTCTCCTTCTTCTACAATGGCGCTACAGCCCAAATCGGACCTTGGCTTTCTGACATTCAGGTTCCGTAACATTTTTCATTATTCTATCTTCGAATTTTTCATTTTCGTAGATTGAGGTGACCAAGGTATATCCAAGCAGGCAATGTGCTGGAATTATATATTGCGCTGACCGGGATTTGAACTCACGACCTTCGCATTGCAAGACCAACATGCCACCTACTAGGCTACATCCTAGCTAGAGAGGTACTACAATGCTTTAATACGGCAGCAGGGATACCGTCTCTATCTCTAGAAAAACTATCCGTAATGCTTGAAATAAACTTTAAAATGGTCGCTTCCTCAATATGAAGATCTTTCATCTCTAATGGGGTAGAAGGAAATTTCGATATGTAATGGAAATCCTAAGGACTAGTCATACGATTTGAGGTAGTGTTAGCAGTACGGAAATGGTCAGCAAAAAAGTTACTAATAACTAAGGGGTCATCACTGACTACACCGTCGAATGACATAGAAGCGGGATAACCGTCGGTGCGCTTTTTGGATTTCACAAAATTCCAGAATTGCTTAGGCTTATCCTTGATTGTTCGCTTGATTTTACTGACGTAATTATTATACGCCGCAGTAGACTGACTAACGAACAAATCACGTAGCTCGAGTAAAAAACGTAGTCCGCATCGGTTCTCGAGAGACAGACAGTACGACTTCCATGCTTTAATTTTTAAATTTTTCAAATGAGTCAAATCGTCATCGAACCATGGAAATCGTTTTACCTGCTTCTCGTGGGTGACCGGTACACACCGTGTAAAGCAAGTAAAAAGCGTGTTGTAAAAATTTGAAGTAGCTATCTCGGCATCTTGTTCTTTAAGAACGCGCGACCAATCGCATGATAGTATGTCCTGGTTCAGAACAGTAAAATCAGCTTTATTAAAATTAAATTGATATGATACATCTTTAGCAACGTTACTTTTTGCACTTGAATTCAAATGAAAAATTGCGTGAAGCGCAGGATGAAGTGCGGATTCTGGCAGTTGTGGAGCAACACAATGGTTAATAGTCATGCTGCTTAAACTCGAAGAAAAAATTAGGTCTAAGTACTTTCCAAAACTGTTAGCTATATGATTGGACTGATATAAACTTGTCGATAGCATGCAGTCCAAAAAATGTCGGCCTTGCCGAGAAGCCTTTCCAAATGGCATCAGGCAATCGTTATCTTCGGAGCGACACCATGTCACATAAGGTAGATTAAAATCCCCGAAAATAAGTAGCTCATCGGAAGGACGCATAAGATCACAGATTCTCTCAGTGGCATTATATGTAGACGGACTCGTAAACGCTAGAATCGTTTGATGTTGAGATGAAGGTAGTGATGATGTAAAGCTTTCTATCTCTAATTGTAAGAGCCACGCAGATAAACTCAATTTCACTGTATTCAGGAACCGCGACGGTCGTAGCGGATAATTTCCGATTAACAGCACAGAGCACACCGCCACCAACTGGTGCGTCAAGGAGATCGAGGTGACGATCACGACGAAAAATTTGATAGTCGGAGTCAAAAAATTCAGCATCCTTAAAATTGGCACAAGGCCATGTTTCAGTTAGCTTGAATTATTAAGTGGTCAAACACCTTCAAAACTTCTACCCCCTCCCATACAAAATTATTTTTTCGACCATTTTTAAGAAATCAAATTTTATTTTATTTTATCACCTAATTACTAAAAGCTTTCAATTTGAAATTTTCCACAAGAACTTGTAAAACTAATTGAAACGAAAGTGCGTCAAAAGTTTTTAAATCGCGCCCGCCCTTCTACCCCCTCCCATACAAAAGTATGATTTAGACCAATTTCAATAAATTAACTACTAACCAACAAATTAAAAGCTACGAACTTGAAATTTTGCACGAGCACCTTACAAGAAAAATGAAATAAAATTGCGTCACAAATTTTACGATTCCTCTACCTCCAGTAACCCTCTTATACAAATGTTTGGTTTCGTGAATGTAAAATACACCGAATGAACTGACATTCTATACAGAGAATATTGGACGTGATTTAAGCAATCATTTCAAAAACTATTGTCATCCACCTACCCATGCTATCACCCCTCACCTTTCCCCTCATAAGAACTCAATCTTGCATAAAAAAACAAATGAAATATTGATTATATGTACTGGAGCTTTTGAACTTTTCCGCAAAGTGTTAAATTGAAAACTGCCCTGCCCAAGAATCCCCTTTCACTTATTCTTCTTTAACCACTCTAACCTGCATATTGACTTTCCACGCATCCGCAACTTGTCCCACGAATAATAAAGTCTCGCCCGACTTGTTGGCAGTTTATTTTTTTATAATTTTCAATCTAAAAACTCACATAATATTTTCATTTCAATGTTTGCTGAGAAAATTTACGTTTAAAAATCTCATAGATAACCTATTAATCTGTTTAAAGCTAGTTTAGCCTATCTATACATATACATATAATTGTAGTGTCTGTTATTTGTTTAGAAATGGCTTTAAGTTAGTTTTTTGCTTTATTTTAGCAATAACTAAGCAGAAACACGCATTTTTAAAATTCTTCTCTGTCTGTCTGTCTGTCCGGCTTTCACGCAAAAACGGCTGAACCGATTGCTACAAAACTTTCAGTTTTGCTTTTGGTTTTATGTCGCTCCCCTCACGCCCCTCCCATTTTCAAAAATATGGAATAATAGATTTTTTTTTGAAACTATAAGAAGTTAATTTGAAGTTTAAAATATATTAATTCTACTATAAATGCAATCTACAAATTATTTGAATCCCCCCACTCCTTCCACCACCTCCCATACAAACTACACTTTTTCATTAAATACTATACACCAATTTTCTCAGTACGTATAACTTCCATCGAGCTAAAATTTTGTACCAAATCCTTAATTGGCATTGTTATAAATATCGGGAAAAAATTAATCGATTAGCTTCACTCCTTCTACTCCCTCCCTTATAATGTGACTTGATTTCACGACTTTTCAAAAATTTGATTTTCTTGGAAAATGAGAATGTTACTGATCTGAAATTAAAAGTATATCAATTGCATGATGATTGTAATAGTTTCTCAAAAATCTACTAAGAACTCCTCACTCCTTCCACCACCTCCCATATAAACCGAATTTTTTCATGAAATACTCTACAACAATTTTCTCAATACGTACAACTTTCATCGAGCTAAAATTTTTATATCAAATCCTTAATAAGCATTATTATTACTCCTTCTACTCCCTCCCATACAATGTGGCACAATTCCACCACTTTTCAAAAATTCGATTTTCTTCAAAAGTGTGAACGTTACTGATCTAATATTTTAAATATATCAATTTCATTATGATTATAGTTGTTTGTCGAAAAGTCACCAAAAACCACTTACTCCTTCTACCACCTCCCATACAAATTGCACAATTTCATTAAATTCAATGCACTAAGTTTCTCAGTACCTATCCAATTTTTCTAGCTTAAATTTGGTACAAAACATTTTTATAGCTACTCTTGCATGATGTGAAATAAATTAGCTCAGTACTATCACCCTTTCTACCACTCTCCATACAAAATTTCTTAACATCGCAAAAATTTCGATTTCATCTATAGTATCGTATGACAACTATTCACATGTCCTTAACGCTCTCTCCATACTTATATATATGATCTCAAATCACGGGATTGATTTGATCACGAGCCTGTCTCATAAAAATGCGAGTATCGTGGTTTCATTTTTAATAATTTATGGTTCTACAATTTATGGTTGCACAAAATACAAACCATTGTGTTTAAAGAGTCATTAAACTAAACAGATTGTATATCTCACATAATGTACACATTACTAACTACATTCTGAAAAATTGCTTATTTTGCGATTCTTCCGCGGACAAAGTCGCGGGCAATCGCTAGTCGTAAATAAAATCATCTAATTACAGGGAATACATTATTATTATATTATAGCTAATTCAAAATTATGTTTAAACTTACTTACTCGAGCTTCACGTTTATAATTAATTTTATTGACTTTGTCTAATTCATGTAATGCTCCGGTGCGATAATATCTAGGAAAATTCAGTATTATTTTCAAAATGTAATTTTGCGCTATTTGCAATTTCATAGTGTGAGATTTGGCGGTATTATTTTTATAAAATACCGCATTTTTCAGTCCGCTACAGGGCGGCACGTATTATAATTGAAGTACAAAAGCGATTGCGGGTGATACAAGAAACATGTATACTGTTATAAATCTGGCCACCACGCAATATTGATCTTCTCCAATATGCCAGAACAAACCACGCAATATGAACTTTCTCTACTTAAAAGAAAGTTCTCGAATAATCTTCTAATATTGTTATAGATCTGGCAACGATCTCTCTCAAATCTGCCAGAACTATATAGAATATTCTTCCAACATGTAGAGGGCCATAGTAAAAGCTTCTTGTAACTTCCCGAAAACACAACCAATGACACCCGACGCCATCTAGTAACTTCTAGAATAGTCCAGACCCATCAGAAAAACATACACCAGAGAAGGTTCGAGAATTGGATAAATCAAGTATAAATAGCCAGAGTTTTGCGACAAGTGAGTCAGTTACTCAGCGACAGTTTTATGGAAAACACCTATCGGTGTAAGTAAGCGAAAGCGATAGATAGATCGGCGGTGTTGCCGTGTTGTGCGAATTAAGTTTTTTTTAGAGCGAATTAAGTGAAGTGATCGGGAAATTGTGTAAAAGTGCAATAAATAAATTATCCTCATATTTTAAAACGAATTGTGTTTTTCTTGATATCCGGCGAACCCCTAGCTCGCAACAATACGATGCTACCTTATGTCAAACAAAATTTCGACGGATATGTGACAATTTTTTTTTCATCGACTAGGTAGTTCAAGCTCCTCAAAACAAAAAAGAGATGTTAAATGTCGAACAAAACTGTGACATTAGAGTTTAAAATTATAACATTTTTGTCAGTATTTTGTCGATATATTCTTGGCAAATAGGTGTTTGGCGTAAGACATTAGTCCAAAATTTCAACAGTTCTGCCAGTGGTCCGACATTTTAACAAAACTTAAATTTCTATCAAGAAATTTGGTAATACTATTGTGAATAAAATACCAGATTTTTCAGAGCCGAATGTATTGTAATGGAAGTACAAAGGACTAACAGTGATTTTAGGAGACAAAAACCCACGTACACAATGCTGAGATAGCCTTAAGCCGACAGAAAGGTGATCGTTTTTTCATTGGCGCTAAGGGGAAAAATTTAAAGGCGATAAAGTGACAAAATTCATGTTTGAAAGTTTAGATGTTGAATTAGTGCTGCTTTCGCGAATATTTTGATGACAAATCAACGGTCTCAAATATTTTTGAAAATAAAATTTAGCAGCGAAAAATTTTAAATTTTTTGGCACAACTTTTCATAACATTTTTGACAACCAATTTGGCAACACCATTATGATAAAATATCACATTTTTCTGTAATGACAAAATTTAACTAAATGAGCAGTATTTAAGCTTATGACTGGGTTTAGTTCTTCGGTATTTAAATGATGCCGGCCTGCGCAAATGCTGCATTTGCACCTTGGCAGGACCGGTCCTGGCTCCAGCTCTACTTTTTCTACAATGGAACTACAGACCGGGCCTTGGCTGCCTGACCTTCAGCTTCCTTGATATTTTCATTACTTATTGTAGAAAGGTTGTTAGCTCTTCGCACAACCCTCTATCACCGAATTTTTCATTTCTGTAGATTGAGGTAATCAAGGTATATCTAAGCAGGTAGTGCGCTGGAATTATGCGCCGGCCTTTACATTTTAGACCAACATAACACCCACTAGGCTTCACCTCAGCTCTAGCCAGAAAGCTTAAAATCGACACACACATAAATGGGTTTGATGGAAAAAAAAAACTAAAAATAATTAAATTTAAGGGGAGGGAGGTTGTAAGCCAAAATGTCGAAAATTTTCACTAATTTTTTTAGGGTTCTGGTAAAAGCTGCAAATTGCCTAACGTGCTCAATGTGTTTCATGTGTTCTGGAAAAAACACTCACGCAAAATTTTTGATTGAAATATTAATTTAGTGAATTCATTTCAAAAAATGCATAAAAGTCCAAGATATTAACTGGACACATGCATCAACTAATAGCCAACAAATTAAAAGCTACAGAATTAAAATTTGTACCAGCATCTTCCGAAAGAAATAAAATAAATAAATTTTGTGATCCCAAGAAATTTTGCATGGGAAGTACTAGAAGGGATGATAGCATTGAACTAATTTTTTCCCCATCATGCTAAAGTAGATACAAAAATGTTTTATACGAAATGCTTACTCCAAAAATTCAATGGGAACTGAAAAAATTAGTGAGTTAGATTTACCGTATGGGAGGTGGTAGAAAGAATGGGGGATTTTAGTAACCTTCTCAGAAATAACTGGGAATATTATAAAATTGACATACCTTAAATTTCAGACTAGTGCCATTCATACTTTTCAAGAAAATCGATTTTGTGTGAAGTTGTGAAACTGGGTCATATTGTATGGGAGGGGGTAGAAGCAGTGAAGCTAATCAAATATTTTTTTCTGATCGTAGTGATTTTATAAATTAAGTATTTATTACAAAATATGAGCTCAATAAATGTTACATGTTCTAAGAAAATCGTCTTAGAGCATTTCATGAAAAAGTGTAGTTTGTATGGGAGGGGGTGGAAGGAGAGGGAGGAAGCAAATAATTTTCTACTGTAGATTAAAATTATTATGAAAGTAATATATCCCAAAGTTCAGACTAATAGCCTTTATACTTTCCGAGTAAATCCATTTATTGTCAAATTGCGAAATCGTGTCATTTTGTATGGGAGGGGGTAGAAGGGGTGAAGCTAATCGTCTAAATTTTTTTGGGCTTACTAACAATTTTAATTAAATATTTGGCGCACAATTTCAGCCCGCTAAATTTTATACGCACTGAGTAAATTGGCTTACTATAATTCATGGCAAGTGCAGTTTGTATGGGAGGTGGTAGAAGGAGGGGGAGGATACGCATAATTTTTATACGGTAGATTGATATTATCATCCAAGTAACATGTTCCAAATTTCAGGCCAATAGCTTTCATACTTTTCGTGCAAATCCGTTTATTGTCAAATTGCGCAATTGTGTCATTTTGTATGGGAGGGGGTAGAAGGGGTGGAGCAATTTGGCCCGTTCACGAACTTGACCTTACTTTTTTGTCAAAAACGACGTGTACAAAATTTGAACTATCTAGCTCAACGCGTTCTCAAGCTAGAGAGCGCACAGACGGACGAACGGACGGACGGACATCCGGTTTTGAGATTTTTGAGTGATAATATTAACTTCTGTATCATTCATTTTTTTCTCCGAGCCTTATTTGTTAGCGTTACAAACTTTAGAGCAAACTTATAATACTCTCAGATTCCATCTAGAGTATAATCATTAAAACTTTAAGATATTAAGAGGTCGAATACTTTCAAAACATACGAAATCTAAAAAGTAGTATTTCGACCATTTTTAGTAAATCAATTATCACCAACACATTACAATTTATTAACTTGAAGTTTTTATAAAGCCTTTTGAAAATATTTGATACAGTGCATCAAAAGTTTTGCAATCGATCCATTTCTTCTACAACCTCCCATACAAAACTGTAAGTTCAACCAAATTCAATAAATCAATAATGACAAGAAAGTTAAAAGCTACGAAGTTGAAATTTTGTTCGAACAGCATTCAAAACAAACAAAAGAAAACTGCGTTCAACTCTTCTACCTCCTTCCATAGAACTGAAACTAGCATTCTGCATGAATAATTTTGAACGTAATTAATTCAATCAATCAAATAATTATTAATAACCACCCAATTCACTTTCTTCTGCCCCAAGCAAACAAATCTCATCAATAAACGAGATTGAAATATTGCTTTTAGGTAGAGGAGCTATAGATCGCAACCCCAGTTAAGTTTCAAATAATTAGAGTACACTTTCCTTCGTCTTCCCTATCTCCTACCACTCTAATCTGCATAGTGATTTCTCATGACTGCTTCCCAAAAAGAATAAAGTTATGCCCGACTTGTTGGCAGACATTTTTCACTAAATTTGAATCAGTTCTCAATGTAACCTTGTTTTCATCGATCACCCTTAACTTTTGACGGAAACATTTTAATTCGTTTGCACACTGCACCTTTCCAAAATCACCATACCCGTGTTTATCATAGATAAATTGAACTGAAATCCCATTCATCTTATAGGAAATCAATCTAACATAAAAACCCATTTTATTATAAATCACATCTGCCATGTTAGTTTCATTCTAAGAAACTATTCTTCTTTAGTCTGCCTCCGAGGATACATGCTTCTTTATAAACCTAATTTTAATGCAAATTTTTTTCGAATAGCTGCAGATAGTCTCTCAAAGTCGATCTCTCTCTCGATACACTATGGAATTCTTTATCGGAGAAAATCTGCTAGTGAGTGACTTGAGTATTGTATCGATTTCCTATCGTAAGATCCAAGGACTTTGGAAATTTCTTTGTATGATTATCATATATTGGTACACATAAACATGCCTCAAAGATCCTTTGCGAAGACTTTTATGTAGAGCATCTGCTTGAATTGATGAGAAGTTGATTATATTTCATTGGAGCATTGCCTTTTAAAATGAGGGTGTTTTTTTATATTTTCTTATTTTTTGAAACCGACTTGAGCTGATAAGTAAAAGTTTTTTGGGATATTGAGAGAAATTCGATTGAAATAATGGAAATTTTCGAATAAGATAAATCGAAAAAGGATCATAAATGGGTTCAATAGTGGGTGTGATGTTCTATGGAAGTTTTATATAAAATTCGGAGAGATTTCGAGATAATTTTATGGTGGTTATTTTTCGAAGAATATTTTCCCTTTTATAAGCCGATTGTGTTTCGAATTTTATTCCAATGCTTGTTACCGGGCAGTTTGAAGAGTAAACCTAGCTTTCTGGTTAGTAACAAAAAAACTAAGAATTTAGTTAATTTAGTAGTGATGAAAAGTGAGTAAAAAAGGCTCAATATTGATTTTCACAAAATGCTTGTTAAGACGGGCTAGTTTTCATATAATGCAGTCATCGACAGTTTACTATGATTAATTTCAGTTACAACATGGAATCAAGTCTTTAAATCTCGATGTCTAACGAGAAAATAATATCTGAACCAAAGTACAATATGTTTACTAAATCCGGGAAGATTGTCCAAAGAGAGTATGCTTTCGGGGTATTCCACTAGAATAAATTCCAGACAGAAGTGGTTGCCTACCTACACTTTTAGGGACCTAGAAGTATGCGGAATTCATCCAGTATGTTAGGCGTAAAAGCATACATAATCTCTCGCAATCTCTAAATCGAATCAAAAATTACCATCATATGCTTACCCAGCAACAACAACAACTCCTTGAATCATCAGACACGAACTAAGAGTTCATGCCTTCTATGTCTGCGGTACAGAGGCCGGCACATAAAATTATAATATCCATAAATATCTTGATAGGAACGGTTTAGAAGCACTTTTATGTTTTGGGTATTCTATTTATGGAATATAAGAAAAGGAAATACTTAAATTCGAATTTAAGATGTGGTTTAGTTTAGAGTGACTATGGTATTTCGAGCTTAGATAGGTAAAAGGCATGTTAACAACCAGCAACACCTAACAGCAGTATTTGCAAGCCATCGACAATGCTAAATAATTTTATATTTATCATTACATTACATCAGCACATTAATACAATGAGTAAATAAATCAATCAGAATATATTGCTAAGAACAACTAATGCAAATTTTATGTGAACATAAGAAAATACAAGACGTTAAAATGAACAATTTTACTTCATTATTCTAATAATAAAGTATTGTATTGGACTTGGGCAAAACACATTTCAGATCTAAATTAGCCTAAATATACAAAAATAAATAATCCACCTGCCTATGCACCGTACGTGTACGTTCAGCGCACAATAACTTCCAAATAATTCATCTTCCGAATTACATCTTCCAAATTACTGAACAAAAAAAGTTTTAGTATATGAAGATCTCTATGAACATCTACTTTGCGTACCGCCAGTAGCGTAAGTAGCACTCCCGCTGACCCACGGGTCGCCAAGGTTTAAGGGCGCCGGGAGACGGTGGTGCCCGAACTTTCAAGCATAAGAATCTTCTGCCCAAAAAAAAAGATTTTTTGATTCTTCTCAAAGAACAATTTTGTACATTTTCTTGTTAATTTCTTTCGATATTTTGAATCGATTTCTTTTGGAGTTCGGCACCTCCATTCGAGAATTTTCGATCTCTTATTCAGAATTTTATAAATATCAGACATTAAATATTATAAGGTCCGTTTCATATTTATAAGGTCACTTAATATTTTTAAAAATATAAACGCTTACATGAATTTGTACACTACGGTTTCTCTAAAATATTCCATGCAATGATGCAAATGGTACAGTGTATAAATACGCAGTTATTCGCTTACGATATTCCTGTTATCTGAACGAACAAAATTTTCTCTTGTTTCATATTTATAAGGTCAAAAAAACTTTTCTCTTTTAATTCATTTTTTATTAAACATAAGCATAAAATAAACTGCCAACAAGTCGGGCGCAACATTATTATTTTTGGGACAAGTTAAAGATGCATGGAAAGTCAATATGCAAGTTAAAGTGGTTAAAGAAGACTAAGAGGAACCCCCTTTCACAAGTGGAACCCTCTTTCACAAGTGAAACTCCTTTTCACAAGTGGAACCCCCTTTAGGGCAGGGATGATGCCAATTCAAAGCTTAGTTGCGAATACGATCAATAGCTCCAGTACATGTAATCAATATTTCATTCGTTTATGCAAGTTTGGGTTTTTGTGAGGGAGGGGAGAGGGGTGATATTAAGGGTGGGTGAAAGTCAATAATTTTTCAATTGATTGCTTCAATTACGTCCAATATTTCCTGCATAGAATATCAGTTTCATAGACGAAGTTGCATAGAATTTTCATAAAATTTGGTGTATTTTACATTCACGAAACCAATCATTTGTATGGGAGGGGGTAGAGGAGGCAAGGAAAATGTAAAATTTGT
The DNA here is from genome assembly GCA_963669355.1 of Chorisops tibialis. NCBI lineage: Eukaryota > Metazoa > Arthropoda > Insecta > Diptera > Stratiomyidae > Chorisops > Chorisops tibialis. The sequence goes on along the minus strand of OY770262.1, from coordinate 117,343,972 downwards.
GATGCAGTTTTATTTCATTTCTTTTGTAAAGTGCTCGTACAATTTCAAGTTCGTAGCTTTTAATTTGTTGGTTAGCAGTTGATTTATTGAAATTGGTCGAAATCATACTTTTGTAAAGGAGGGGGTAGAAGGGCAAGTGCGATCTCAAAATTTTTGACGCAGCTCCGTTTCAACTATTTTCGAAAGCTTTTGTGCAAAATTTCAAATTGATAGCTTTTAGTTTTTAGGTGATAATTGATTTTTTAAAAATGGTCGAAAAAATAATTTTGCATGGGAGGGGGTAGAAGTTTGGAAGGTATTCGACCAGTTAATATTTCATTCTTTTAGAGATTTTTTTTTTAAATACATTTCGCAAATTTCCAAGTTTCTACCTTAAAATTTCATTCAAAAATTTTCAGTTTATGTGTTTTTTCGTTGCACATGAAACACCTTGTGCACGTTAGGCCAGGGAGGTCGGTTTTTAACAATTGCAGAATTTTTATTATTTTTTTTGTATGTATAATAAATAGATGTATCCACATGGAAAATTTAAACTTTGTATCTCATACCAGAGCCCTAAAAAAATCACTCCAAATTTTCGACATTTTTGCTTACCACCTCCTTCCCCTTACACCTCCCGACGTAAGACTTTAAACAAAATTCAAAACTATGTAGTTCTACAATTTGACAAAATTTGAATTTAATATCTGCACTCAGTTTTGAGATATAATGGTTTGAAATTTTGGAAAGTGCAATGCTCCCCATTTTCCCCGACTACTATTTTGTCCAAATGTTATATTTTTCTCGTATTTCTCTAGTATAGCTTAATATAAGTACCAAGTTTCAATTACATAGCTCAACAAATAGCCGGGATATTGATTTTTCAGTGTTTTTCTTTGCACCACCCCCCTGACCCTCCCCCACACAAAAATTAGCCTTTATGTAAGCTGATTCCAGTCGATCTATATGCCACCTTGATGGTCTAAAAATATAAATTTTTTATGCTAATTTCGAAGATATAATTATTTGAAAAAAAAATTCGGCCGACAATTGGCAACTATTTACAATCCCTCCAAAAATGAACTTTCTATCTTGAAGGGTTTGGGAGTTAATATGCGCTGAGCGTGCACACCGGCGTACGGCGGACGGCGGACGGCGTACAGACAGACGGATTTTTTTTTGCATTTTTGGGCTATTTTGGTCATGAAACGCGAAAAAACAAAATTTCAGGGTAGCAAATTTTTTTTTCAAGTCGTTGAAAATACTTTATTATTAAAATAATAAAGTAAAATAAACGCCAAATTACATAAAATCAACAGATAATATTGCCCCCATTCAACAATACTTTATTTACTCTCCCTTCCATACTACCAACGAGGTTTGTGATAATCCCAGGATCTATTCTACACCATTCCACTTGTATTGCGCGAATAAGCTCTGCAATTGAGTTGAATTGGTGGTGTAAATCCGTTGTGATAATATGCCCCATAGATTTTCTATTGGATTCAAGTCAGGTAAGTAGGCAGGCCACTGCATAAGTTGAACCCCTTTAGCGGCAAACCAACTTTTTGTTTCACGACTTACATGAATTCTCGCGTTATCCTGCTGAAAGATCGATTCTTCTGGACCATGTCCATTTAAAAATGGTGCTAAAGCCTTCTCCAAAACTTCGATATAGTTTGCACTCTTCATTCGAGAGGAAACGCTCTGGATTTCTAAACATCCTGCAGCACAAAACGCGGCCCATGTCATCACATTAACGCTACCAAAATTCCACTTCGCAAAATTTAATGGTTTTTGACGGAGATCACGATAATATCCCCGAGAGCCGTCAGGACCATCCACTTCTTCTCGTCTGAGAATACAATCTTAAAATGATAGATGTCTATTGAATTGTAGTTTTTGCATCGATTTTTTTTTACTTACCCGATTCCAATTTGTGTCGACGTTATTTCTTGTGAATTGTAGCCTGGCCTATTTGTGCTTGGCTGTCAATTTTGGCATTACCTTCTTTTTTTCGTATCGAATGAAATCCGTACATTTCAAAGTTCTCCAAACGATTGAGCGCGATATTTCATTGCCTATCCACCTGCTCCTTTTTGTAAAAACTATCGATTTCACCTCACTCTTTCTACCCCCTGCCATACAAATTTCCCAAAATTTCGGAATTTTACTTTAAATTATGAGAAAAGCATACTATTACAAATATCATTGATTTAGAAAAATTCGATTTTGGTTCGAATACTCCTTCTACTCCCTTACATACAAAAGCACAATTTTTGTAAATGCATTTAATCGATTTTCAAAGAAACTAGAAAAGGTACAAACTTAAAATTTTCCCAGAATTTGTCCCTTAATAATTGCAATAAATGGTAAAAAAATATGAGCTTCGCTCCACTCCTTCTACCACCTCTCATACCAATTTTTGTATTGAAAATTCAAGAAAAGTATTTCTCTTTCGAACGTATGAGTAACAAAGCAATGTGATTAGGATATTGATAAGCAGATTCAAAATCATTCAAAATCTCTTTCTCTGCCACTTCCCATACAAATACCATAAATTCAGACAAAAATTGTTCAATTTTCTCGAAAATTATGAAAGCTGCAAACATTAAATTCAGCATGAAACATTTTGTATACTACGTTCGGTGTTATATATAAAAATTGCAAGCCTTCCTCCTCTGCTTTTACCACCACAAAAGTCACAATTCACTATTCGAAAGAATTTAAGATGACATATTTTTCAGCACATTAAACTCTTTCTCATTTCATCTAGAGTATCATATGATTTGGCTTTACTATGATAATTAATTCTGTTATGTTCTAATTTTCTATTTCCGGACACTGTTAATGGATGAAATGATAATTGAACTCCCGCCTTGGAGGAAATATGTATATGTATTTAAGTTTCAGTATCCCAACCACTTTCTAAAAAAGACATAAATCAAATATTATAAGGGTTAATTTATGTCGTAAACATTACGAAATTATTAATGGAGAGGTAAAGACATTAATTCAGGAACTGAATATTTATTTTATGATGTTTATTAAACTGACAAAACAAATTATTTGAAGCTTCGAGAACCATTTGTAAGGTAACTAAACCGAAATTTCGATAAACGAAGAATATCAATATGACTGGTCAAGTGTATCTTTTTCTTCTTCTTTTTTAAAAAGCACTACAGCACGAGTCAAACCTTGGACTCCGGACCTTCAGTTTCCATCATATTCTTATTTTTATTGAGAACGATTGTCATCTCGGGGGTTTTATTTTTCGCAATCAAGCAGGCAGTGTACATTGATGGCGACCGTACTGTTATTGATCCGGTTGAGAAAGCGAACCTATTGGCAGTAAATTTCGTAAGAAATTCTACACTACCATTTTCAAACCAAACCCATCTTATTGTAACACCATCAGGTTTTTCGCTGCCTCCGCTACATTTCCGGACGCGTCTCATTTTCAGGATCCTGCAGAAGCTCAATGTTCACAAGTCCGCTGGTCCTGATGGCATTTCTCCTATTACCTTTAAAATGTGTGCCTTCTCTCTGGCTAAACCCCTTTGCAATCTTTTTCATCTATCTTACTCTTTTTGGTGCTTTCCACGATTGGGGAAAGTCGCGAATGTTCAGCTAATTCCCAAGAAAGGAAGCAAAGCGAACCCCGCTAACTACCGCCCGATAGCCATTACTTCAGTGCTCTCGAAAGTGATGGAAACTGCTGTCAATCGCAAAATCGTTCACTATCTTGAGGATAAACAGCTTATCCACGATCGTCAATACGGTTTCCGTTCTGGAAGGTCAACGGGAGATCTCTTGGTATACCTGACGGAACGTTGGAACTCTTGCTTGCACAAATACGGCGAAGGTCAAGTTCTTGCTCTTGATATTGCAAAAGCTTTGACAGAGTTAGGCATGAATGTCTCCTTGTTAAGCTAATGGCCATTGGCCTCGATGCTACCCTCATTCGATAGATTGAGAGTTTCCTGTCCAAACGCACTATAGGAGTCGTATTAGATGGCGTTCCTTCTTTCTCTTTTCCAACTAATTCTCGTGTCCCTCAGGGTTCTGTCCTATCGCCTACTCTGTTCTTAGTATTTTTCAACGACCTTTTGTCTTCTACTCTCAATCCGATCCACAGTTTTCCAGATGACAGTACTTTAGATAACACCTTTGAATTTAACTCTGCTGTGGATTCTCACAAGCAATCTGTTGCTTCCAAACGCAGGGAGTTATTCGGTTCCTTGAACTCCGACCTCGACTTAATCCTGGAATGGGGCAGGAAAAATAGAGTAGAGTTGAACGCTGCTAAAACACAGGCCTGTCATCTTTCTCTGAAACGTGATGTTCCAGCGTCGTCGTCTAATTTAGCCTGTAATGGCGTACCAATTTGCTCTGTAGATGAGTTTATCATGTTAGGCGTAAAATTAAATAACCATCTTGATTGGAGCAAACATATCTATGATGTTGCCCTTGATACCTCCAAACGCCTAGGTATTCTTCGCAAGTGTAAAAAATATTTTACGTCTCACGACTTAGCTACCATTTACAAGGCTTACATTCGACCTCGTTTAGAGTACAATTCGCATGTATGGGCTGGGGCACCCAAAACACACTTTGCGCTGCTCGATTGAATCCAAAAACATGCGTTCCGACTAATTGGAGAAGACACCATTACGGTTTCTATTGACTCCCTCGAACATCGTTGGAGCACTCAGCATCTACTATCGCTACTTTCATGGTAAATGTAGTGCGGAACTTAAATCACTCATTCCTTCACTTTTAAAAATAATGTCCATCGCCATTTCCGTGTCTCTCCCCCATAATTCCCATAATACTACCAAATTTACTATTTACTATCTCTACCTATACCGAAATAACTGTGTAATGCATTAAAGGGTGACCCCTTAAGTAATAATCGCAGCCATAAAAAAACATAACAGGACTACGATTGCGCGTAATGCGCAATCTTACGATACTCTAGATGAAATAGAATTTTTTGTGATCCCAAGAAATTTTGTATGGGGAGTGTTAGAAGGGGTGATAGCATTGAACTAATTTTTTCCCCAAAGTAAAGTAGCTATAAAAATGTTTTATACAAAATGCTTACTCCAAAAATTGAATAGGAGCTGAGAAAATTAGTGTGTTAGATTTAGTGAAAATGTGCAGTTTGTATGGGAGGTGGTAGAAAGAGTGGGGGGATTTTAGTCATTTTTTCAGAAATAGCTAAGAATATCATAAAATTGACATCTCTTAAATTTTAGACCAGTAACATTCATACTTTTCAAGAAAATAGATTTTTTGTGAAGTTGTGAAACTCTGTCATATTGTATGGGAGGGGGTAGAAGGGGTGAAGCTAATCAAATATTTTTCTCCTGATCTTAGTGATAATACTAATTTAGTATTTATTACAAAATAAGAGCTCGATAAATATTATACGTTCTGAAAAAATTGTCTTAGAGCATTTCATAAAAAAGTGTAGTTTGTATGGGAGGGGGTGGAAGGAGAGGGAGGACGCAGATAATTTTTCTACTGTAGATTTATATCATTATGAAAGTAATATATCCCAAAATTCAGACTAATAGCTTCTATACTTTTCGATTAAATCCATTTATTGTCAAATTGCGAAATTGTGTCATTTTGTATGGGAGGGGGTAAAAGGGGTAAAGCTAATCGTCTAATTTTTTTTAGTCTTACTAACAATTTTAAATAAATTTTTGGTGCACAATTTCAGCCCGCTAAATTTTATACACACTGAGTAAATTGGCTTAGAGTAATTCTTGCCAAGTACAGTTTGTATGGGAGGTGGTAGAAGGAGAGGGAGGACACGCATTTTATACGGTAGATTGATATTATCATAAAAGTAATATATTCCAAATTTTAGGCCCATAGCTTTTATACTTTTCGAGCAAATTCGTTAATTGTCAAATTGCGCAATTGTGTCATTTTGTATGGGAGGGGGAAGAAGGGGTGGAGCGATTTGGCCCGTTCACGAACTTGACCTTACTTTTTTGTTAAAAACGACGTGTGCAAAATTTGAACTATCTAGCTCAACGCGTTCTCAAGCTAGAGAGCGAACAGACGGACGGACGGACGGACAGACGGTTTTGAGATTTTTGAGTGATAATATTAACTTCTGTATCATTCATTTTTTTCTCCAAGACTTATTTCTTGGCGTTACAAACCTTAGAGCAAACTTATAATACTCTCAGATTTCATCTAGAGTATAAAAAGTGTGTTTTCATTATATAGCGACCGAGATTTGAATTCACACACTTTGCATTGTAGACCAACGCGATATTCCCAAGGCAACACACAGGATCTTGAATTTGCAAGCACCTTATTATTTTTAAAATAAACAAGTCCAGATGGCAACTAAGGTCAGGATCGTGCCTTGTGGAAGAGAACTTTTTCTAGAAGAAATTTATTGATTACTGTTATTTGTCACAACATAACAAGCCTACATATATGCATTATAAATAACTGGTGATACAAATTATAAACTCGCAAAAAAAAAATATTGAAACCGTCAAAATTCAGCTATGGGGGTTTGAAAACTCATATAGAAAAAACCAGAAGTGAGGCGGTGGTTTTTATGTTTCGTTGAAAAAAGTTCTTCAGACCCAAAATCCGAAAAAAATAATTAAGACATGATTTTTGGCTGTTGCGTAGTTTAGTTATTAATAAATTTATGTTATTCTGATTTCTGACGTCAACTATTGCCTTAAATTTTGCATTAAAGAAAGGTACAAAGAAGTTTTTTTCCTTCAAGCCATATTCGTAGTTAGATGCCGATAAAGAAAATTATTGGCATTGGAATTATCTACTCTACCGGAATAAGTACGAATCATGAAGGATTTTTCCTAAATCACTGACTATCAATCACCAATCACTGACTTAATAAACGAGAAGTCGGCTGAACTGATTCAGCTGACAAGAAAGAGATTTCCTTGATGAGAGATTTATTTATCGGAAATCTTTGTAGATGATTGCTTCCTCGGGAGAATAACCCCATAGTCTAGATAATTAAGGTAGAAGGTAATGTGTAAAATCTTGCATAAAACATAATAAACTAAATTATAATCTAGATAAAATCTGCGAAAATAGTGAAGAAATAACGTTCGTACACATTCGCTTAGGGCATAAACGCTCGAATCCTAGTGTCCGTCTGTCTATCTGTCCACACGATAATTTTTTTTATTAACACTAAAAAAATGAGTGTTCATGAAGGGAGGGTTGAGGGGTGATAGTAAGGGTGGGTGGATTGGCACGTATCAAAACATGCTTCGCTATCAGACCATAGGCATATCTGCTTTGATAACAAGACGACATTTTGCTACATAGAACAATACAGAAACCCTAAACGTAACAATTGGAATCTTTACCAGTCAATATTAGAGTACGAAATAGGTATCGAACACAAAATAATAAGCAGTCCGGACTGTATTGATGAAACTGCACACCAACTCGTAAACAATATCATTAGTGCTTACGAACAGAGTTGTCCAGTTCTACACAAAAAAAGGGATAAACAAACTCCTTGGTGGAACGAGGAATTAGCGGTAAAACGCAAACAAACTAGAAAATTGTTTAATAGAGCTAAAACCTCAGGTAACTGGGACGAATATAGGAAGTCCCTTACTGAATATAATAAGCTTTTAAAAAAGTTAAAAAAAGAGTCTTGGAGTAAATTCTGTGAAGAAATAGATGATCTTCCAATGGCATCAAGACTACAAAAAGTGTTGTCAAAAGACACCCCGGTAGACATCGGCCTATTAGAGAGACCGGATGGGTCCTTAACTAAAAGCAGCATGGAAACTCTTGAAATGTTACTGGCAACACATTTCCCAGGCTGTAAGATAATCAATAACAATGAAGATTTAGAGGTTGAGGAAAGGATGAATCGTCAAACTCCGTCCAGCAAAAGTATTGCTGGTAAAATCTTCACTCCGGAAAAGATCAGATGAACACCTTTAAGCCTTACAAATCAGCCGGAGTAGACAAAATATTCCCCGCACTACTGCAGAAGGGGATAGAGTTCCTAATGCCAACAATGATGAGGATCTTTAAAGCAAGTTTTGCATGGGGATACATCCCTAAAATCTGGAGGTAAGCGAGAGTGGTATTTATACCTAAGGCAGGGAACCGTCCCAGTGAACAGCCTAAGTCATATCGCCCTATAAGTCTAACCTCTTTCTTTATCAAAACGATGGAGAAGTTAGTGGACATTCACATAAGAACGGGGCCTAAGAGGGTCTGTCTAAATAAGGACCAACATGCCTATCAAAAAGGTAAATCAACCGAGTCAGCCCTTCATAGATTGGTTAAACAAATCGAAAAGGCTAAAGACTACAAAGAAATTGCCCTTTGCGCATTCCTGGACATAGAAGGAGCGTTTGATAACACTCCCCATGAAGCAATTATAGCGGCAGCTAGGAAAAAGGGTTTGGAAGTGGCAACAACAAATTGGATACATGCCATGCTAAGGAGCCGAACGACAACCACGGATCTAGGTGATAACACATTGACTGCACAGACCTATAGGGGTTGTCCCCAAGGTGGGGTACTATCTCCACTTCTTTGGTCAATGGTAGTAGATGAGCTTCTGGACCGTCTAGAAAGCCAAGGATACGAGGCAATAGGATATGCTGATGACATCGTCATTATCATTAGAGGCAAACACCATTCAATAATTTCGGAAAGAATTCAATCAGCGTTAGAGGTGATAATGAACTGGTGTCGGTCTAAGAACTTAAACATAAACCCAAGCAAGACTGAGATAATACCATTCGCAAACAGACTGAGCAATATAACAGCTTCTCCACTCGCTACGGTCGTTCTCACTCCCCTTCCACAAAACCTTCCCAATCCCATTCCTTCCCTCCATGACTGTGTTTGTGCATTGCACATAAAGGCCGAAATTGCCTATAACACAGGTCATTCTGTAAAAAAAAAAAAAAAGGAAGAGAGGTCAACATTACACCTCCCTCAATAAATGGAACACCTATACCCCTTTCAGATGAGGTAAAATATCTAGGTATTATATTAGATAGCAAACTCAACTGGAATAAACATATAGAAAGGACTCATGCCAAAGCACTAAAGGCGTTTTGGGCCTGTAAAAGCTTGTTTGGCAGAAAATGGAGACTAAAGCCCAAAATGATTTACTGGTGCTACAGAACAATCATTCTCCCTATAGTCACATACGGATCAACGGTATGGTGGACTAAGATCCTACAACGTAAAGCACAGCTTACGCTACAAAAAATCCAAAGGCTAGCTTGTCTTGGTATCACAGGTGCTATGAAAACCTGTCCTACAGCGGCAATGGAAATGTTCCTAAACATCCCTCCTATACATCTCCAAATAAAGAAGGAGGCTATTAAAGGGGTGATACGCTTACAGGAGAAAAATAATTACAAACCAGGGGATTTTAGAGGTCACCTCAAAATCCTAAGGGACCCAAAAATGGAGATTTTAACTTCCACTATTTCGGACGCCATGCCGACAAAATTCAACTTTGAAACCCCTTTCAAAGTTATTATCAGGGAACGCAAGGACTGGCAATCCATGCTATCTGACATAGAAGAAGGGTCAACCATCTGGTATACAGATGGATCGCGCACATCTGAGGGGACAGGAGCCGGAGTCAAAGGGCCTAACTTCGCGGTTTCAAAACCACTCGGTAAAGAAGCCACATTCTTCCAAGCCGAACTAATTGCAATGGAGCTATGCATCCAAGAAAATATAAGGAGAGCTCATCGCAACAAATCTATTTATATCCTATCGGATAGTCAGGCGGTTCTCAAAGCTCTTGCGTCCAATAAATATGGATCAAAGATAGTATGGGACTGCCTTCAATACCTTATAATCCTGGGGAAAAGGAATAATGTAACCTTAATGTGGGTACCAGGACATATGGCAATTGAGGGAAATGAAGAGGCTGATCACCTAGCAAAAATCGGTGCTCAATCTAATTTTATTGGTCCAGAACCTTTCTGCGGAAAACCAAAGGGGTACTTCAACACTATAATTAGACAATGGATAGAACAAGAACATAAAATCTACTGGAATATACATCCAGGCTTGTCAATCTCAAAAAAGCTGATCCTACCACAAAAGAACAAAGTGGAGGATATCCTAAAATTCAGTAAGAAGGATATTAGTATTCTGATCGGCCTAGTGACGGGGCACAGTGGAGTAAACCACCACCTCAAAAACATGGGCTTAGCTGAAACCGACATCTGTCGCCTTTGTCTCGAAGAATCGGAAACGACAGAACATATTCTATGCCACTGTGAAGCAGTAGCTAGGAAAAGACACAATCTTACTGGGAAAGGGTTCCTTTCTACCGAAGAACTAGCCAATATGGCTCCCTTAAAGATCATCAGATTAGCTAAAGCTACTGAGATATGGTAGGGTGAAGGGGCAATAAATGCACAATAGGCCGAGAAGGTCGCAGTGCTCTCGCATGATCCCCTATTTAAATAAATAAATAAAAAAAGGGTGGGTGGATGTTGACTTAAACTTTTTACCAAAATTAAAGACTATATAGCTCTACAATCTGACAAAATTTTGATTTGATATCTGTACTGAATTTTGAGATATAGTGATTTGTAGTTTTGGAAAGTGCGCCATTTTTGAAATGCTCCCCATTTCCCCCACTACTATTAATATCCACATGTTATATTTTTTTCATATTTCGCTAGCAAAGTTTAGTATACGTTTCAAGTTTCAATTAATAGTTTCATAGTTTAAGAGGCAGTCGAGATATTATTTTTAAGTGTTTTTCCTTGCACCCTATCTAAACTGATTCTATTAGATCTATATGCCATTTTAATGGTCTCAAAATATCAATTTTTTATAGTAAGTAATTTCGAAGATATAATCATTTGAAAAAAAAATTCGGTCGACAATTGGTTCTTAGCCCCCCCTTTTTGCACCACAATGGATAAAAAAATTAAATTATTTTTAAAAGTTGTCACACAAACTCCTCTATATGTATGTTGATTTTTAGCTTCCTAGCTGTAACCATGGTTGAGATATTTGAATTCGTATTTTTCGGCTTAAACGCTCCCCCGCCTCTCCCTGAACCCGTACACGCCCCAAAATGGGTATCCGCCGGAGATCCGCAACTATCTACAATCCCCCCAAAAATGAACTTTCTATCTTGAAGAGTTTGGGAGTTAATGTGCGCTGAGCGTACGGCGGACGGCGTACAGACAGACGGATTTTTTTTTGCATTTTTAGGCTATTTTAGTCATGAAACGCGAAAAAACAAAATTTCAGGGTAGCAATTTTTTTTTTCAAGTCGATTACAATACTTTATTATTAAAATAATAAAGTAAAATTAGATGACTGTACTGTACTCCTTCTACCCCCTCCCATACCAAATGACACAATTTCGCAATTCGACAATAACGAATTTGCTTGCAAGGCATAAAAGCTATTGATCTAGCAATTGTTTTATAATAATTTCAATCTACTGTATAAAAATTATTTGAGTCCTATCGTTTCTTCCACCACCTCACATACAAATTGCACTTTTTCATGAAATACTCTAAACAAATTTACTCAGTACGTATAAAGTTTATCGAGCTGAAATTGTGCAGCAAATATTTATTTAGAGTTATTAGTAAGTCCAAAAAAATTAGACGATTAGCTTCACTCCTACTACCCCCTCCCATACAATATGGCAAAGCTTCACAACTTTACAAAAAGTCGGTTTTCCTGAAAAGTATGAGTGCTACTGATATGCGATTTAAAACATGTCAAAAGCATGATGTTTATAGTTATTTCTGAAAAAGTCACCAAGAGCTTACCTCCGCTTCTACCACCTCCTCTACAAACTGCACAATTTCACTAAATTCAATATACTAATATTCTCAGTACCTATTAAATTTTTGAATCCTAAATTTTGTATAAAACATTTTGATAGATGATGTGAAAAAACTAGTTCAATTTCTTCACCCCCTCTCCTACAAAATTTCTTAAAATTAAAAATGTCCCTTTCATCTAGAGTATCGCACGATTGAGCTTTACGCCTAATCGTAGTCCTGTTATGTTTATAATCTAGATGAAATCTGAGAGTATATTTTGTTTGTATCCGTTTGTAACGCTAAGAAATAATACTCGCACAGAGCCGCCAAGGGTACAGAAATATTTGTTGTCGCTCAAAATCCCTGAATCTGTGTGACCGTCTGTCCGTCTGTCTACAACATAACTCTCGAAAGCTTCGCCCAATCGTGCTGAAATTTGTCATATGTCATTTTTAGGAAAAAAGTAAATTCATATTCGTGAACGGGCCACATCCCGTCACTCCTTCTACCCCCTACCTCTCATATATAAAACAAATTTCGAAATTTAAAGAAATTGATTTTTCTCTGAAACCATTTCAGCTATTGACTTCAAAATTAGGTCATAGTATAATGATGTGAATATCATTAACGTCAAAAAATATTGATCTGATCCGCTTACTCCTTCTACCCCTCCCACAGAAATGCACAGTTTTCACAAATGCATTTAATCGGTTCTCATTGCAACTAGCAAAACTTAAAGAAATTTTATTACAATTGCAACTAATTTTGTAAAAATTAACAACTTCACCTCACTCGTTCTACCCCCTCACATACAAATTTCATGAAATTTCGGAATTTAAATTAAATTATTTTTCTCCAAAACCGTCAAAGCTATCAACTTTAAATTTTGAAAAAAAAAAAAAAACTATTGCAAAATGTCGAAAAATTGGTTTTGATTTGAATACTCCTCCTACCCCTCCCATATAAATGTTCAATTTTGATAAATGCATTTAATCGATTTTCATTGAAATTAGAAAAATTACAAACATACAATTTTGCCAGAATTTGTTCCTTAATAATTGCAATAAATGTTTAAATGTTGGGCTTTAGGCCCAATTATAATTCTGTTATGTTTTTTTTTCGAGCCGATCACAATACTTTATTATTAAAATAATAGTAAAATTAATTCGGAATTCATGGGTCCATAAAAAGAACTACATTTCTTGAACTTCTCAACAAGCTTGCACATCGTAAGCATGTAAATCCTTGACTATTCTATTAGTTTTTCAATTAGTAGTTAAGAGTTAAGTCGAAAGTATATCTCAAACAGTGACATAAAATTTCCTGAAATACTAAGCAAACTTTGTGGAATTCCAATTTTGCAAGGAGTTTGGCTTTAACTAAAGCATTAACTATTAAATACTGACTTCAAATTATATATATACATGGATTTCATGTTAAACAGTTGCATCACACTCAGTGTTTGAATACTTCATTGAATTTCCCAAAGCTTTAAGTGTTTGCGAAGGATTAATTATGTAAAAGACGCATAAATAAAAAGTTCCTCCGTAGTATTAAATACGATAAAAATGTCAGTGTAGTCGATAAAACATTGTAACGATCACATAAGTTTTTTTAAGCTTCGGTCGGTACTTTCACAGAAGAATAAATCGGTTTTACCTGCAATGAATTTCAAAGTTCTGGCGACTTTTCTTAGCATAAATAGTTCGTTGAAAAGCAGTGACAATAATAGATTGGTAGATGATTTTTTACGATGGCATGAAACTACGAACAGAATATTCAAATTACGAGAATAATTCCAATGACTTCTTTTACTTTTACCCATCAACTAACTGTCTAGCCTCTAGGATATTAAAATACTACTTCCTTGATATTTCAGATATAAAAATATTTAAAATTCACCCATCAATCTGGGTTTGTGGCCATAATTGAGATTTCATGTTGTTTCTCAATATTCTTCCATTTTGATGACCTGTAAACCCCTTGTCAACTATAAACTTCCGACCCTAACATTGCTGGTTTTCTGGAAAGAACACCAAAAATTTAAAATAATTTCAACCCATTCATCTCTTCCAAGACTACTTTATATACATAGGTACAAGAAATCTTGACATATAACTTATCGAGTTGAAATAACTAGATTTTCATGACAAGGGTCCTTACATGTAGAAATTCAGCTATATCACAATATTTCTATTATCACAGGAAAATATAAATTTTTCCTTCCAGCTTGCGAAAAAGGGCATGACAAATTAAGTTTTGTTGAAAAAGCTCTGAGTAATCATTAAACGATAAAAAAAACAAAAAATTCATGAAACATGTCAAAATAATCTGAAAGCTGTAAAAGAGAGATTTTTTCTGCCAGGTATGAAAACTAAAAGAGTGTCAAAGAAAGCAGGCTTTCAGAGATAAATGGAATACCTTCATCGCGGTAAAACATCAAGAAACTGAATATCATGCACGTGTATGGAAAAGGACTCGCAATAAAAATTATCTTAGATATCAACATCGACTATGCATGAAAAAAGCAGCAGGGGGGAAAATGGTATGCACCTTTTTATGTTCCTTTCGTTTTGCAATTATCTGAAAAGGCCGCCAACCGTAATCTTAAAATGATAATGACAATCAGGTTAATGCGTCAAGGGATATCTTCCAAATGGTTCTCAAACAATGGTGTTCAGTATTATCAAATACTTGACGATGATGCATAAAAGAATGAGTGCAAAATTCTTTTGTGGAACTCCGTGTTATTTGCACATTACTCTAGAATGGTCCCGTTCTAAATATGAAAAGCCAGAGATATTTTTTGGAAAGATATAATTTCACCCGCAGATATAGTAATCCTTTATTAAGAACAATGAGGTAGGTGTTATCCTTTATATAAACGAGGGAAAATAAATGAGATTAAAAAGGGAATTTCGTTGAGGAGTTGTCACAACAATGCGATTGCTTGAAAACAACTAAACTATCGTTCGAATAATTAAGAAAAAGGTATCACAATTATGAAGATGTTAAGCCCAACTGTGCAATACTTTTGAAGTAAAGAGATCATACAACCTTACACCACAAAATCTGTTATCTTAAATTTTTAAATTGAACAGTGAATCTTGGTAAAAAAAAAGTGGCGGGAAGTTTATAATTTTCGAATATAATACATGGAATAAAAAAAACTTGGCACTACATTGTGACCATAAAGTACCGGAAATTTGTAATTAAAAACATAACAGGGCTACGATACTCTAGACGAAATAGAATTTTTTGTTATACCAAGAGATTTTGTATGGGGAGTGTTAGAAGGGATGATAACATTGAACTAATTTTTTCCCCATCATGCTAAAGTAGCTATAAAAATGTTTTATGCAAAATGCTTACTCCAAAAATTGAATGGAAACTGAGAAAATTAGTGAGTTAGATTTAGTGAAAATGTGCAGTTTGTATGGGAGGTGGTAGAAAGAGTGGGGGATTTTAGTGATTTTTCCAGAAATAACTAAGAATATTATAAAATTGACGTCCCTTAAATTTCAGACTTGTACCATTTATATTTTTTAAGAAAATCGATTTTTCGTGAAGTTGTGAAACTGTGTCATATTGTATGGGAGGGTGTAGAAGCAGTGAAGCTAATCAAATATTTTTTTCTGATCTTAGTGATAATACTAATGAAGTATTTATTACAAAATATGAGCTCAATAAATGTTATATGTTCTGAGAAAATCGTCTTAGAGCATTTCATGAAAAAGTTTAGTTTGTATGGGAGGGGGTGAAAGGAGAGGGAAGACGCAAATAATTTTTCTACTGTGGAATTAAATCATTATGAAAGTAATATATCTCAAAATTCAGGCCAATAGCTTTTATACTCTTCGAGCAAATCCGTTTATTGTCAAATTGCGCAATTGTGTCATTTTGTATGGGAGGGGTTAGAAGGGGTGAAGCTAATCGTCTAATTTTTTTTGGTCTTACTAGCAATTTTAAATAAATATTTGGTGCACAATTTCAGCCCGGTAAATTTTATACGCACTGAGTAAATTGGCTTAGAGTAATTCATGACAAGTACAGTTTGTATGGGAGGTGGTAGAAGGAGGGGATGACACGCATAATTTTTTTGCGGTAGATTGATATTATCATAAAAGTAACTTATTCCAAATTTCAGGCCAATAGCTTTTGTACTTTTTGAGCAAATCCGTTAAATGTCAAAATGCGCAATTGTGTCATTTTGTAAGGGAGGGGGGTAGAAGGGGTGGAGCGATTTGGCCGGTTCACGAATTTGATCTTACTTTTTTGTCAAAAACGACGTATACAAAATTTGAACTATCTAGCTCAATGCGTTCTCAAGCTAGAGAGCGCACAGACGAACGGACGGACGGACATCCGTTTTTGAGATTTTTGAGTCTAAACTTCTATATTTTTTTTCTCCGAGCCTTATTTCTTACCGTTACAAACTTTAGAGCGAATTCATAATACTCTCAGATTTCATCTAGAGTATAATTACCCGTGGAAATGATATTTCAAAATTTTTTCGTACGCAGAAAGGACTGTCCTTAATAATTTTCCCAAAAATTAGCGCGGTATGTTAATCAGTTTGTTTACAGCTGCTGTTTGAATCGGTACACCTCAGTAGTCCACGGCGATTTTTGAAATGGATAAAAATAGGGAACAAAGAGTTTGTCTCAAATTTTGTGATTGCGACTAAATTTCGTGTTTATTAATTAAGCTAGGGTATCGGGGTAGCGTGTTGGTTTACAATGCGAAGGTCGTGAGTTCAAATCCCTGTCAACGCATAATTCTACCACACTACCTGCTTGGATATACCTTGGTTACCTCAATCTACGAAAATAAAAAATTCGCAGATAGAGGGTTGTGCGAAGAGCTAACAACCCTTCCACAATCCCGATTTGGGCTGTAGCGCCATTGAAGAAAACTAAATTTCGTGTGCGGAATCATTGTGAATGTTGGAAAAGGGTTACGGTGATTCAGTAATATCAAAAACACGAGTAAACGAGTGGTAAGAGTGATCGAGAGATCCTAGGAGACATGCCTCATTTTGGACGACCTCCAACCTCTTCAACTGATGAAAACATTAAAAAAGTGAAGGAAATGGTGCCCAAAAATCAACATGCCAGTGTTAGGGAGATAGCAGGAGAGCTCGAGATCTCTCGCAAGTCCGTTCGTTCGATTTTGGTGGATATTTTGGCCATGAAACGCATCCTTACAAAACTCGTTCCGATAAAGCTGAGTTTTCTTCAAAAACTAAGTACCGTCAAGAGGTCTCTTCGGATATGCTTGATTGTGCGAATTTCGATCCCACATTCATGGAGCGCATCATAATTGGGTTTATCAACAATCATCGGAATGGAGGACAAAATGAGCCCAAACCGAAAA
Source organism: Chorisops tibialis (assembly GCA_963669355.1). Lineage (NCBI taxonomy): Eukaryota > Metazoa > Arthropoda > Insecta > Diptera > Stratiomyidae > Chorisops > Chorisops tibialis. Next base: position 117,326,801 of record OY770262.1, on the reverse strand, counting down.
AATCACGCCAAAGCCGCTCAAAAACCAAGATGTTGTTTTTTTTTTCGATATTCGAGGTTTGATCATGAATTCGTTTCGGAGGGACATACGGTCTTGACCGTATGTATGATTTTAACATATTGAAGTGTTTGCGTGAGCGAATCCGTAAAAAACGGCCGGAATTCTGAAAGGCGAATTCATGGATTTCCCACGATAATAATGCGCCATCGCATAGAGCCTCAATTGTGACCGAATTTAAGGTAAAAAAAGCAACAAATTCCATCAATCAACCACCGTATTCACCATGTTTGGCACCGAGTGACTTTTCCTTTTCCCGAAACTGAAATTACCGCTCCGTGGAACCAGTTTTCAGTCGATCGAGGACATAAATCAAAATTTGCCGAAGGAGCTCAAGGCCATACCAAAAAGTTCTTATGAAAATACTGTTTCCGGGCGTATTACGAGGGCAGATCGATAATGACGTGTAAAAATGAAGAAGGAGGGGTAGGTAAGGAATTTGGTATTTTTTTTACCTGTTTCATCCTTAAATAGATTACCTGCAAAGGCTTAGCCTGATATCTTTTTTAGTTTTTGTGAAACCGGTGTCTAAGCAAGTCAACTTTTAATAAATTTCAAAAATGGATATAAACCAATTTCGTGTTTTGATTAAACATAACTTTTAAAAATGGAAAACAGCTAAAGTAACCAAAGAAAAATTAGATAAACATTATGGGGACTCTGCACCATCGATTGCAATGATTTACAATTGGTTTTCAGAATTCAAGCGTGGTCGTATGAGCACAGAGACCATACAAAGTCCAGGTCGTCCAAATGAGGGAACCATGCCAGAAATGATCGACAAAATCCATGATCTCGTGCTAGGAGATCGTCGAAGGAAAGTGCGTCAGATAGCTAAGGCAGTAAGCATCTCATATGAATGTGTTTGGAATATTTCGAAAAATCATTTGGATATGCGGAAGCTATCCGCAAGATGGCTGCAACGTTTGTTCACAATCGACCAAAAACGCAATCATGTGACAACTTCACAGCACAATTTGCAACTTTTTCAGCGTGATTCAAATGAATTTCTTCGTCGATTCATAACTGTTGATGAAACATGGATCCACTACTACACTCCAGAAACCAAACTACAGTCAAAACAATGGTTGGAAGCCGGTTCAAGCGCACCGGAGAAGGCAAAAACCGTTCCATCAGCTGGAAAGGTTATGGCGACAGTATTTTGGGATTCCAAAGGAATAATTTTCACCGACTACTTGGAGAAAGGAAAAACAATAACAAGAGCATATTATACTCAATTATTGGATCGACTGAATGCTACAATCAAGGAAAAACGGCCGCATTTGGCGAAGAAAAAAGTGCTGTTTCGTCACGACAACGCTCCAGCTCACACGTCTGCTGTTGCAGTGGCAAAATTATTGGAATTACGCTACGAATTGCTTCCTCACCCACCGTATTCTCCAGATTTGGCCTCGTGTGACTTTTTCTTGTTTCTAGACTTGAAAAAATGGCTTGCTTGAAAGAGATTCACCACGAATAGTGACGTCATCAATAAAACCAACGCATATTTTGAAGAGTTAGAGAAATCTTATTATTTGGAAGGGATCCAAAAATTGGAAAAATGCTGGACTAAGTGTATCGAGCTAAAAGGAGACTATGTTGAAAAATAAAATAAATTTTTGCCGAAAAAATTTTGTTTTCTTAATTTTTACACGTCATTATCGATCCGCCAAATAAAGCCCTCCCAAGTTATCCCCCTACCAGCACCAAAACTGCAAGGAGCCCAAAACATGAAATTTAAGGTTCCTTTTGTCAGCTTACGTCACATTTTATGTTTTTAGTATTTAGGATTTTCAAGTGAATTATAAATTGTATTTTCTGAAATGGTAGTATTTGAATGAGAGGTCGTAGAAGGAGTTGTAGGATCTGGAAAATTTGTCAATTGGAAAATGCTATTTTTTGCTTTTCGGGTTCTCAAAATATTTCCATTTTCCATCTCCAGTCGCGATGCGATGCAAAAAAAAATACTCCAATAAACAAAAACTGCTCCAACAAAAAAGTACGTGCCGCAAATGGTCTTTATTTGGCTTGAAACGCGACGTGTTTACCACAAAAAAAAAATTGTAGCAAACCGGAAACCGTGAAAACATCAATAGCGTTTTGAATTGCACCGCCAACTAAAGCGCTTTTCAGCGCCATCTCTTAAAAAAATTAAGAATTATTAAACGCCATACCTGTTAAATAAACAATTGCTTATTATGGTCGAATTGATTACATTTTTCGGTGTACTACTTTCGTCAGCTGATTTGATTTTGATTTGCATCTTTCGAACGATGACACATACAAATGATTTAAAATAAATCAGGAAAAGATTGGTCGAGCTGTTTTTAAATTAATTATTTTTTTGCAAATTTCTCCTTTTATCAACAAAAATTTACCTGAAATTAAAACATGCTTACGATGTGCAAGCTTGTTGAGAAGTTCAAGAAATGTAGTTCTTTTTATAAACCGATGAATTCCGAAGTAATTTTACCTTATTATTTTAATAATAAAGTATTGTGATCGGCTCGAAAAAAAAACCTAACAGAATTACAATTGATCGTAAAGCCCAATTATGGTATATGATACTCTAGATGAAATACTTACTTACCTTTTGTTTGGGAGGTGGTAAAATCAGAAGGGGAGGTTTGTAATTTTTCTATGTAACACTGAACGTAGCATATAAAATATTTCATGCTGAATTCAAAGTTTCTTGCTTTCATAATTTTCATGGAAATTGAACAATTTTTGTCTGAATTTATGGTATTTGTATGGGAGGTGGCAGAGAAAGAGGGGGAATTTTGGTTGATTTTGAATCTGCTTATCAACATCCTAATCACATTGCTTTGTTACAATTTTTATGTCCACAGCTCTCATATGTCCGAAGGAGAAAAAGTTTTCATGAACTTCCAATATAAAAATTTGTATGGGAGGTGGTAGAAAGAGTGGGGTGAAGGCGATATTTTTTTTTAGCTTTTATTACAATTGGGACAAATTCTGGCAAAATTTCAAGTTTCTATAAAAATCGGTTAAATGCATTTACCAAAACTCTGCATTTGTATGGGAGGGGGTAGAATTAATATCCGAATATGATAAACTCATCTACAGAGCAAATTGGTACGCCATTAAAGGCTACATTAGAAGACGACGCTGGAACATCACGTTTGAGGAATAGATGACAGGCCTGTGACTTAGCGGCATTGAACTCTACTCTATTTTTCCTACCCCATTCCAGGATTAAATCGAGATCTGAGTTCAACGAACGGAATAACTCTCTGGATTGAAAGCAATAGAATGCTTGTTTGATTCCGTAACAGAGTCTAATTCATAGGTACTGTCATCCGCAGAACTGTGGATTGGATTGAGAGTAGAAGACAAGAGATCGTTAATAAGTACTGAGAACAGGGTCGGCGATAAGACAGAACCCTGAGGGACACCGGAATTAGTTGGAAAAGAGGAAGAAGTAACGCCATCTAATACGACTCGTATAGTGCGTTCGGACAGGAAACTTTCAATCCATCGAGAGCACTGAAGTAATGGCTATCGGGCGGTAGTTAGCGGGGTTCGCTTTGCTTCCTTTCTTGGAAATTGGCTGAACATTCGCGACTTTCCACAATCGTGGAAAGCACCCAGAAAAGTAAGATAGATGAAAAAGATTGCAAAGGGGCTTAGCCAGAGAGGAGGCACACATTTTAAGGGTGATAGGGGAAATGCCATCAGGACATCAGCGGACTTGTGAACATTGAGCTTCTGCAGGATCCTGAAAATGAGACGCGTGCGGAAATGTAGCGGAGGCAACGAAAAACCTGATTGTGTTACAATAGGAGGGGTTTGGTTTGAAAATGGTAGTGTAGAATTTCTCGCGAAATTTACTGCCAATAGGTTCGCTTTCTCAACCGGATCAATAACAGTACGGTCGCCATCAATGTACACTGCCTGCTTGATTGCGAAAAATAAAACCCCTTGGGTGTGCGACCAGATGACAATCGTTCACAATAAAAAATAAGAATATGACGGAAACTTACCCTACAAATGGTTCTCGAAGCTTCAAATAATTTGTTTTGTCAGTTTAATAAGCATCATAAAATAAATATTCAGTTCCTGAATTAATGTCTCTACCTCTCCATTAATAATTTCGTAATGTTTACGACATAAATTAACCCTTATAATGTTTGATTTATGTCTTTTTTAGAAAGTGGTTGGGATACTGAAACTTAAATACATATACATATTTCCTCCAAGGCGGGAGTTCAATTATCATTTCATCCATTAACAGTGTCCGCAAATACAAAATTAGAACATAACAGAATTAATTAGTAAAGCTAAATCATATGATACTCTAGATGAAATGAGAAAGAGTTTAATGTGCCGAAAAATATGTCATCTCAAATTCTTTCGAATAGTGAATTCTGACTTTTGTGGTGGTAAATGCAGATATATAACACCGAACGTAGTATACAAACTGTTTCATGCTGAATTTAAAGTTTGTAGATTTCAAAATTTCAAGTTTCTATAAAAATCGGTTAAATGCATTTACCAAAACTCTGCATTTGTATGGGAGGGGGTAGAATTAATATCCGAATCAAAACCAAATTTTTTGACATCAATTATATTTAAAATAGTATACTTTTCTCAAATTTTAAAGTTGATAGCTTTGACGGTTTTGAAGAAAATTAATTTAATTGAAATTCTGAAATTTCGTAAAATTTGTATGGGAGGGGGTAGAAGGAGTGAAGTAAAGTTGATAGTTTTTCCAAAATTAGTTGCAATTATAATAAAATTAATTATGACAAAAATTGGTTCATTTGGCTTTGCTAGTTGCATTGCAAATCGAATAAATGCATTTTTGAAAATTGTGCATTTGTATGGGAGGTGGTAAAAGGAGTAAGGAGATCAGATCAATATTTCTTGAGGTTAATGATATTTATATCATTATACTATGACCTAATTTTCAAGTCAATAGCTGAAATGGTTTTGGAGAAAAATCGATTTCTTTAAATTTCGAAATTTCATGAAATTTGTATGGGATGGGGTAGAAGGAGTGGGGGGATGTGACTCGTTCACGAACTTTAAGTTACTTTTTTGCTAAAAATGACATACAACAAATTTCAGCACGATAGGTCAAAGCTATCGAGAGTTATGTTGTAGACAGACGGACAGACAGCAACTCGGAATCGAGGTTTTTGAGAGACAACAAATATTTCTGTACCCTTGGCGGCTCTGTGCGAGCATTATTTCTTAGTGTTACAAACGGTAAGGCAAACACGATATACTCTCAGATTTCATCTAGAGTATAAAAACATAACAGGGCTACGATTGCGCGTAAAGCGCAATCTTATGGTACTCTAGATGAAATAGAATTTTTTGTGATCCCAAGAAATTTTGTATGGGGAGTGTTAGAAGGGGTGATAGCATTGAACTAATTTTTTCCCCATCATGCTAAAGTAGCTATAAAAATGTTTTATACAAAATGCTTACTCCAAAAATTGAATAGAAGCTGAAAAAATTAATGTGTTAGATTTAGTGAAAATGTGCAGTTTGTATGGGTGGTGGTAGAAAGAGTGGGGGATTTTAGTGATTTTTTCAGAAATAACTAAGAATATCATAAAATTTACATCTCTTAAATTTTAGACCAGTAACATTCATACTTTTCAAGAAAATACATTTTTTGTGAAGTTGTGAAACTGTGTCATATTGTATGGGCGAGGGTAGAAGCAGTGAAGCTAATCAAACATTTTTTTCTGATCTTAGTGATAATGCTAAATAAGTATCTATTACAAAATGTGAGGTTCGATAAATGTTATATGTTCTGAGAAAATCGGCTTAGAGCATTTCATGAAAAAGTGTAGTTTGTATGGGAGTGGTTGGAAGGAGAGGGAGGACGCAAATAATTTTTATACTGTATATTGAAATCATTATGAAAGTAATATATCCCGAAATTCAGACTAATAGCTTTTATACTTTTCGAGCAAATCCATTTATAGTCGAATTGCGAAATTGTGTCATTTTGTATGGGAGGGGGTAGAAGGGGTGAAGCTAATCTTCTAATTTTTTTTAACCTTACTAACAATTTTAAATAAATATTTAGTGCACAATGTCAGCTCGCTAAACTTTATACGCACTGAGTAAATGGGCTTAGAGTAGTTCATGACAAGTACAGTTTGTATGTGAGGTGGTAGAAGAACGGGGAGGTCACGCACAATTTTTATACGGTAGATTGATATTATCAGAAAAGTAATATGTTCAAAATTTCAGGCCAATAGCTTTTATACTTTTCGAGCATATCCGTTTATTGTCAAATTGCGCATTTGTGTCATTTTGTATGGGAGGGGGGGAGCGATTTGGGCGGTTCACGAACTTGACCTTACTTTTTTGTCAAAAACGACGTGTACGAAATTTGAGCTTTCTAGCTCAACGCGTTCTCAAGCTAGAGAGCGAACGGACGGACGGACGTCCGGTTTTGAGATTTTTGAGTGATAATATTAACTTCTGTATCAATAATTTTTTTTCTCCGAGCCTTATTTCTTGGCGTTACAAACTTTAGAGCAAACTTATAATACTCTCAGATTTCATCTAGAATATAATAAGAGGAAGCGAATGTATATTGCAGTAATTCGGTAACGTGGGCTAGATAAGAAATAGTCATGAAGAAGATCCATAAGAACTTATTGATTGCTAAAAACGGCTTTTCTGAAGATAATTTAAACTTGTTATGTTTATGCATAATATGAAATCTGTGAGTATTATAAGTTCGCCACAAGGCTGTAAGGCGAAGGGACAAGGCTTGGAGAAAAAAATCAATGATTTAGAAGTTCATGTTATCACTTAAAAATCTCAAAACCGAATATCCATCTGTCCGTTCGTGCACACTCTAGCTCAAAAACGCACTGAACGATCACAATACTTTATTATTATAATCTATATAAATATAATTGTAGTGTCTGTCTATTATTTGTTTATAAATGGCTATAAATAAGTTTTTTGCTTCATTTAAGCAATAACTAAGCAGAATCAAACGTTTTTAAAAAATTTCTCTGTCTGTCTGTCTTTCCGGCTTTCACGCAAAAACGGCTGCACCGATTGCAATGAAACTTTCACAGATTATTAGCTCTGCCTCGGGGAGTAATTTGGTTTAGGTTTTATTTTTTTCCCCTCACGCCTTCTACCCCCTCCCATACAAAGTGACTCATTTTCAAAAACTTATAATAATCAGATTTTCATGGAAACTATGGAAGCTAATAATTTTAAATTTAAAATATATTATTTCTATTATAAATGCAATCTTCAAGTATATAAATAGTTTGAATCCCACAACTCCTTCCACCACCTCCCATACAAACAAAGCTTTTTCATGAAATACTATACTCCAATTTTCTCAGTACGTATAACTTTGATCGAGCTAAGATTTTGTATTAAATCCTTAATTAGCATTTTTATTAAAGTCAGGAAAAAACTAACCAATTAGGTTTACTCCTTCTACCCCCTCCCATACAATGTGGCACAATTTCACGACTTTGCAAAAACTCGATTTTCTTGAAAAGTGTGAATCTAACTGATCTGAAATTTAAAAGATATCAATTGCATGGTGATGATAGTTGCATCTAGAAAAATTACCAAAAACCCCCCACTCCTTCTACCACCTCCCATACAAATTGCAGAATTTCACTAAATCCAATGCACTAAGTTTCTCAAGTTACCTATTCAGTTTTTCAAGCTTAAATTTGATGCAAAATATTTTTATAGCTACTCTAGCATGGTGTGAAAAAAATTAATTTAGTACTGTCATCCCTTCTATCACTCCCCACACAAAAATTCTTAAGATTACAAAAATTTCGATTTCATCGGTAGTATCATATAATGGGGCTTTACGCACAATCGTAGTCCTGTTCTGTTTTTAAGCTTAATGCCATTTTATTTGGGATTTTTTCAATTAACACAAGGTACAACTATTCACATGTCCTTAACACGTATACATATGATCTCGAATCACGGGTTTGATTTGATCACGAGCATCTCCCATTCAAATGCGAGTATCATGCTATCATTCTTAATAATTTATGGTTCTGATTCCAACAAAATACAAAACACTGTGTTCAAAGAGCCATTAAAGTAAGCAGATTATATATCCCACATAATGTATTACTAACTACATTCTCAAAAATTGCTTATTAATGCGATTTTTATGCGGACGAAGTCGCGGGCGTTTGCTAGTAGAATAATAAAGTAATTGATTGGCCGTATGCATAGATGGCAAACCAATTCTCTAAATATGAACCGATGGCCTTTTAAGCAATACCCCCTTAACGACATAACTGTGCATTGCATTAAAGGGTGACCCCTAAGTTATATTCGGTGCCGAAAAAAAATATATATCAATAGTTTACAGACTAGAGAAACAATATTGTAGCCAATATAATGGCAAAAAGATGTAACTAAATCCAAATTGCCAAAAAAAAAAAACTAAGTATCTTAGATTAATGATGGCCTATCATTAAAAACATGTTAAGCTTTATCTACTAAAGCAAAAAATAAAAACACAAATTTATTGCAAAGTCATGTCTAAGAAATAACTTTTCGATAATTAAAGTTCTCTATTTTTATTTTTTTGAAACTGGTTATTATCGTATAGCTAATGGCTATAGATAGATTAAATTTTACATCATCAGAAATTATAATTTACATTGATGATCGATGTTCGTTAGGACAAAACTTAAAACTTAACTTTAATATTTTCGGCCTTGGACATAGACAGTGGTAAAGAAAGAAATGACATAAGATAAAATAGATATTTAAGTAGACTATAACTGGCGCTTGAAGCTATCTTTATGAGAATATCAAAAAACTTTTGTAACGAATTAGAGTATACACAACATTTCGCATTTGATAGAAAACCATTTATGCTTATCTGATAAATGCATTCCGCTGGCGATCATGTTAGCCCCGATGACCCCAATCAATCATATCTACAATTATTCCTGTCAACTACTGCCCACTTGGTCGTTGCTGTGAGATATTAGTGAGAGCGTATTTAGTAGTTACTTATTGTTAGACAGATCAATGACAATTACGATAGTCGTTTGCAATGATCACAATTTGAAGAAGGTGGATGGTCTTATAATGAAAGATGATAATCTGATTATTATAGTTAAAGGTTTATTTTTTTACGTATAATTTGTCGCCTTTCAGTAAAATGTTGATTGGTCATTTTAAGAAAATTTGTGGATCAATATCACGGGTGATAAGCCCATGATCCAATTTTCACAAGATATTGTGTTAATAATATTGAAAAAAACATACCAAATTGATGTTCTGTGTACCGCTTTGTTCTTCTTCAGGGCCGTCTTTACTTCTTCGCGTGTGGGAGGACTCGAAGAGGATCTTTTATCAGCTGTTACATCAGTTGTGCCTGCTATGATGTCTGCTGCTGTTGTTCGTGCGGATGATGGGCTCAGATTGAGGAGTTGTTCAAAGTATTGTGCCCATCTTAGTTTTATATCTTCCGCGTTACTCATGATGTTGCCTTCTGCATCCTTGCAGGGGGTCGTTTTCGGTTGGAATCCTTCTTTCAGCCTTTCTACTAGGAAATACGCGGCTCTTGTGTTGTGCAATTTAAAATGTTCGTTCACGTTTTTAATTTCGTCATTATTGTACTTCCGTTTTTTTCAGTCTGCATATTTTGTTGTTCGTAAATATTTTGTAAGCTTGATTTTTTCGCTCTAAGGCATCTTGGCATTCGTTATCGAACCAATCATTTATTTTGCGACGGGGTTGTTGTCCTATCACCTCATCTGCGAAAGATGTAATGCCATCTTTGATGTTTTGCCAAATTCCTTCTATTGGCATGCTGACGTTGTTTTTCAGTATGGCCGCAAAGTGCCTCTCGAAGGACCAAAACCAAGTTTATTTAATACACATTAATTAATTCTCATGCCACAGCGGGGCTGCTAGTTTGAAATAAATTTTTTAGAGAGCCGAAATAAGTCGTCATAAGATGTTCGAAAACTTTACTCGAGTGTGTATGACCAGCTAAGCAATCATTTTAAAGTCTCCAATTTAATATCTAGTATCTTTGATGGTGGGCAAAATCGTAAACAACAAAAAAATTGAAAAGATTAAAACCTATTACTAAAATCCACGTTTTATTTAAATGAATAATCTTTGCCAAATAACTGGGCAAACAACTACCCCAACAATATTGAATAACATGGAGAAATTGAGTTTTGATTTGTATCTTTGGTTTGCAGTGCGTGTACATTTTCGGCCGAAAATATCGCTACTGTGTAAAAAACCGAATAAATGATTTACATTGATTTAATTTGCGTAAGAGAACTTTTGGAAATAAACCGGAATCGACAGAGGGCAAATATCTAATGTATGTGTTATACCAAAAACTTGTGTTGAACTTTTGGATATCGCTTTTGGCATGTTTGCTTCTCAGTGTGGTCGAAAATGAGATTGTCAGGATATTCACGGCAGATGAAATAAAATATGAACTTTGAGGACAAGAAAGGCACGAAAGCAATGACTCCACATTTTCGACAAAACTTTCCACTAGAAGCATCAGTCAATCAATCAATTTCCTAAGCTCCTATGCGAGTATAGGACTCTTCTACAAGGCGCGACTAACATTTCGTCGTTGAAAGGACTTGTTTATTCCTCTAGCAGTATGTTTTTTTTCTACTTTTCTTCGTTCTACACGAAATTCCAGGATTTGCTTATCAACCCTTTCGGTTCGCTTAAGTATCTTTACTCAGCATTTTAATTTTCCCTTTCATTTCTCTAATCCCCACAAATCACAATTAACCTTGAAATTAATTAAATCAAGAGTATTTCCTCGCTTCAATAGAGTATGTACTCAAATATATAATCAATAGAATCGGCTTTGATTAAGTACAATTTGAATATCCTTGAATTAATTTTACCCTAAAATATATATTCCCTACATTTGCTATTACAACTCTTCATTAATTGCTTCATTAATCATGACTTTAAAAAAATTTAAATTTTTTCCCGAGAGATGGATAGGAATGATGAAAAGATTTAAAGGATAATTCATTAAAAAAAATTAGCTGCATCAGCCGGTACATTTTCATGGTAAGGCAGAATTTAAATTATATTTTTTTTCTTTGGATTGGAGCCATAATCTTTATTAAGGTCATCGGCTTCGAGAAATATTGATCAAAGAATTTTTTTGTTGTATCCTTATGAGTTGAATTTCTAGAACGAGATGAACTTAGCTGGCACTGAAGTTCGATAAGCAATCTGTTTCAGTTGGAAGTGTAATCAATATCACTATTTGTTGCATGTAAATGTATCCTTAGATTTTCTGCACTTTAAAAGAGTGGAAGTATATTAATTGTTGCGCGATTATGGGAGTCGCATAGTATTTAGAAAACTTGCTATGATTTTGATTCCCAACGACACACGTGTCTGTTGATATTTGAAATCATGACTTCATAGTATTCTTCAAACTTTATCAGAGTTATTCAAATGCTTGTATACTCTAGATTAAATCTGAAAGTACCATGAGTTTGTTCTAAGTAATAAAGTTCGCACGGAGTTGTCAAGGGTTCATAATGTTTGCTGTCGCTAGGAAACCTCGTAAGATTTTGATGAAAATAACATCAACTACTTTACGTCTTTTCGATAGAGAATGTGCACATCATAACAATAAGACCAAACTTGAGGGTCATATTTAAGGTTGGATTGAACATATTACCATTCAATTCTTTGAATAAGCGAGTTTTGAATCCCGACATATGTAGAATTACCTTTCTAGATAATCTTATTAGTATGCAAACCAAAATCAATTTTACATATGATCAAATGTAAGTTGATTACAGAACTTACACGATCCAAAATTCAGTCATTAAGACTGTCAACAATTAGAAACGGATAGAATTTCTCAGTTACACGACTTTTGTTAAACGAAGATTTGGCGGCACCAATTACTTAAATTAATCAAATCGCTCTGAAGTTGCCGGAGTTGGAACTAACTAATGTCATTAGAATAAATGAGAACTTCCGAATAATGAAAAACTGAGCTCCCAAATAACTTCCCTGAGGTACACGAAAATTCGCATTCGGCCTAAAAACGGAATCGCGAAAGAGAACTCGATAAGTCCTATTAAGTATATCTGAAATAATCCAATTGGTAAATCAAGCAGGAAAACCCACCAAGTCTAATTTCAAGAAAATAATAGATAAGGGTGATTGATCCAGCTACGTATCCTGCTCATTATTCACAAGAGATTTATCAGTTAAACGCCATCAGATTAGTGACACTAGATCTATTCTTAACAAAACGAGGTAGTTTCCTTGAGATGAAGGATTTACAGTAAAACATAACAGAATTATGATTGGACGCAACGCCCAATCATATGATACTCTAGATGAAATGGGAAAGAGCTTAATGTACCAGAAAATGTGTTATCTCAAATTCTTTCGAATAGTAAATAGTGGCTTTGTAAGGGATGTTGTAGAAGCACCGAACGTAGCATGCAAAATGTTTCTGACTGTATTTAAAGTTTGTAGTTTTCATTATTTTCAAAGAAATTGGACATAGCTTTTTTGAAATTGGTGGCAGAGGAAGTAAAAGGTTTTAGATGATTTTGAAACTGCTTATCCACATCCTTATCACCATGCTTTGTGTCAATTTCAAAGTCGATAGCTCTCATATATTCGAAGGAGAAACGCTTTTCTTGAATTTATAATACAGATACTTGTATGGGAGGGGGTAGAAGGAGTAAAGAGGAGCTGATAATTTTTTTTAGCATTTATTGCAATTACTAAGGCTTTTAGTTTTTATTTTTTCTAGTTTTAAAGAAAATCGATATAATGCATTTACCAAAATTATGCATTTGGAGGGGAGTATACGGATCAAAACAATTTTGTCCTCAATGATATTTCTATTTTATACTTTCCACAAAACTTCAAGTTGATAGCTTTAACAATTTCAAGGAACAATTACTTAATTGAAATTACAAAATTTGTATGGGAGGGGGTAAAAGGAGTGAGGTGAAATTGATAATTTTTCCAAAACTGATTGCAATTATAATAAAATGAATTCCGACAAAAACTCTTTTTTTCAGCTTTACTAGTTTCAGTGAAAATCACAAAAATTAATTTTTCAAAATTGTGCATTTGTCCCTCTCATACAAATGCACAATTTAGATAGGATAGAAGGAGTGAGGGGATCGGATTAATGTTAATGACATATACTTTGACCCAAATTTCAATAGCTTAAATAGTTTGAAGAAAACTAAATTGATTTAGTTATATTACTCCGCAAGATCCCACTCTAAGACTAAACTCATTTTAAAGCGGAAAGTGTCTAGTTATACGATCCGTAAAAATTTTTTGCGTATATTTGCGCTGCCCATACAACTCGTTTTAAAATTCAGGATGGGTTTCGTATTCCGAAGAAGAGATATTTTCGACACATGGGTACAAAATCGAAGTGGCGAATGGCTTCCAGAGGTTTTTGCATTCGTGTTGCAAGAATTTAGAGGAAGACAATATCCAAAAGAAATTGTGGGATGTAGGTATAAAAACAACATTAAGGACACTTTGCACGAAAATATAAGAGCGATAGCAGAAAAGCGGTAGGCATCTAGACCGCTTCCTACGAAACAATGAGAACTGGCTGGAAGAAATGGTAGCTTTTCCTCAAAGTGTGCTTTCATCAACATCAAGGGTAACCAGACCAAAAAGACCTGGAAAATCCGTCGAAAAATGCTGCGATGGGAGAAAAATGAAAAGTAAAGGAGCTTTTCGAGCAAATCCATTTATTGTCGAATTGCACAATTCCGTCATTTTGTATGGGAGGGGGTAGAAGGGGTGAAGCTAATCGTCTAATTTTTTCTTTGGTCTTACAAATAATCCTAAATAAATATTTAGTGCATAATTTAAGCTCGACAAATCTTATACGCACTGAGTAAATTGGTTTAGAGCTTTTCATAAAAAAGTGCAGTTTGTATGGGAGGGGGTGGAAGGAGAGGGAGAACGCAAATAATTTTTATACGGTAGATTGATATCATCATAAAAGTACTACCTATATTCTAAATTTCAGACTAATAGCTTTTATACTTTTCGAGTAAATGCGTTTATTGTCAATTTCCGAATGTGTCATTTTGTATGGGAGGGGGTAGAAGGGGTGGAGCGATTTGATCCGTTCACGAACTTCACCTTAATTTTTTTGTCAAAAATGACAGGTGCAAGATTTGAACTATCTAGCTCAACGCGTTCTCAAGCTAAGAATTAAATCCCGCTAGATTGCGAAAATGTAACACTGTGCGACGAATTTTTTTTTTTTTTGCATTTTTAGGCTAATTTAGTCATGAAACGTGAAAAAACATAATTTTAGGGTAGTAAATTTTATAATAATTCTTCAAATTTACTCGGTTTTCAGCGTGCGCAGGTGTATCAATCAATCAAATTCCTGTTAAGACTTCCTATAGGGGCACAGGACAGAAACAACTCTCATTCACAAGACGCGATCCTGAGCATCGGCCTTAAGCTGTTGCCAGGACTTGTTTATGTCTCTGGCCTCCTGCTCAACTGCTCGCTTCCATGTGTTACATGGTCGACCAACCCGACGTCTTCCTTGAGGATTATAATCCAGAGCCTGCTTGGCGATGTTTCGCTCTGGTTTCCTCAAAGTATGACCGATCCACTGCCACTTTCGCCGTTGAACCTCAATACCTATTTTAGTCTAGCAAGTTGTACTCCAAAGTTCGTCGTTGGAGATTACTTCTGGCCAGAATATTCCTAAATTGCGCCGGAGGCATTGGTTTACGAAAGTCTGTAGTTTCTTGGTAAGTCGAACGGTCAGTTTCCACGTAGTACAACCATATAACAACACGGATTTGACGCATGCGTCAAAAACTCGCAGCTTTGTGCGAAGGGAGATCTCTCTTAACCTCCAAAAAGTGGAAAGGATACCAAAGGCCTAACGAGCTTTACTTAAAAAAAATCTTGCACCTCTACCACATCCTGTCCGTTAAGAACAATCGATGTGCTTACGGTCGTACTTGGTTTTATGCACATTTATTTTCTTTGCATTTAGAATGCAACGAGCGAACATTTGACTCTAAGTGCGAACGGTTATGTGCAAGCAAACACACGTCATCAGCATAATCAAGGTGACTTAAGATGTTAAATAGTCTCCATTGAAGACCTTTACCTTCCCCACCTTCCAGTGCAGCTTTCAAGATTTCATCATTTATTACCACCAGAAACAGGGCTGGTGATAATTTGCAGCACAGGGAAGCTCTCGGACAGCTCTCCTCTATGCAAGACGCGACACCTTGCATCTTCGTAGGATTCTTTAATCATAGCTATGACCTTATCTGGAATACCTCTCCTACGCAAAGCATTCCATATGTAATCTCGCTTAACGCTGTAGAAAGCGTTCTCGAAGTCCACAGACATTAGATGTACGGGCGAACCCATTTCGGCTGACTGCGCTAATATTATCCGTAGGGTTTTTGTGTGGTCGGTACAAGACGATCCCTTACGGAATCCAGCCTGATAAACTTCGAGAGTGCTCTCGACGACATCACTAATCCTAATGAGAATTACCTTAGCCATAATTTTTGATACGGCAGTAAGCAGACATATACCACGCCAATTGCCACAATCCCGAAGGTCGCCCTTTTTCGGAATTTTCACAATGACGCCCTCCTTCCATTCAGTCGGATATCTTCCTTCATTCCGCACCTTAGTGAAGAGTGGGAGGAGTATATCGGCTGTTATTTCCGGGTCCGCTTTGAAAAGTTCGGTTGGTAGTTCGTCTATACCCGGAGCTTTCCTTCCCGCCATTGACCGAATGGCGGAAACTATTTCTTCCTTATCTGGGGGATCGTCCCTAATAGAGGATTGTTGCGGTTGGATGTTTGGAAGTTGTTCTGTTTCCGGAATATCTTCCTCTGACAAGATGTTTAAAATATCGGAGAAGTATTCCTTCCATCGTCGCAACTGGTGTTCACTCATATTAAGGAGAGTTCCGTTGACATCTCTCACCAGGTGGTTGGCGGTGAAATTCCTGTTCGTCAACTGTTTCATGATTTTAAATAGTGAACCCATATCCCCAAGGTAAGCCGCAGATTCTGCCTTGTTTGCCAGATCTTCAATGGCCTTTCTCTTGTCGCGTCTAACAGCCTTTTTAAGCTGTATATGAGCATCGCGGTAGTTCTGCCTCAAGTCGGGTGTCCGTTGGTTGACATCGGGTTGAGAGATGATTGCCAATTTGGCTTTTTTCCGATTGCCAACCTTGTCCCATGTGTCTTGCGACATCCAGGGTTTCTCACCGCTTTGCACATATCCCACAGATTCTTCAGCACTAGTTAGAAAAGTGTTTCTGGTTGCCTCCCAATTGGCGTTTAGTGTGCGCATTTCATTTTCACCCAATGTGGATGACTTTTCGCGTAGAATAGTGGTGTATTCGCGTTTTTTGTTGGGATCTCTGAGTTTATCCACATTAAGCTTGCGCTTCATTTGAAGAATTTGTGGTCGTCGGATAGCTGCTGTACACAATCTTAAGCAGGCAACCATCAAGTGGTGATCGCTCCTCACGTCAGCTCCACGTTTCGCTCGCACATCGAGGAGACATCTTCTCCATCGGCGACTTATAGCCAAATGGTCGATCTGGTTCTGAGTAACACCATCAGGGGAAACCCAAGATGTTTTATGATGACTCTTGTGTGGAAAAAGGGTCCCTCCGATGACCATTTGTCGAGTACTACAAAACTCTACAAATAATTCGCCGTTTTCGGGTCTCTTAAT
This sequence comes from Chorisops tibialis, assembly GCA_963669355.1. Classification (NCBI taxonomy): domain Eukaryota; kingdom Metazoa; phylum Arthropoda; class Insecta; order Diptera; family Stratiomyidae; genus Chorisops; species Chorisops tibialis. Next base: position 117,309,980 of record OY770262.1, on the reverse strand, counting down.
CCAAGGTCGTGACGCGTCGACCCAAGGGTCACCATGCCTCCCCATAACGTGTTCTAGTCCAGTGTTGACTGATCCAACCTGGGCGTTCATATCTCTATAATTGGACATAGTTTTCCTGAAATTGGGGCATTTGTATGGGAGGTGGCAGAGAAAGTGTAGGGGCTTAGAAGATTTTGAAACTGCTTGTCAACATCATTATCGCCAGGCTTTGTTTCAATTTCAAAGTTGATAGCTCTCATATGTTCGAAGAAGAAATGCTTTCCTTGAATTTATAATACAGATATTTATATGGGAAGGGATAGAAGGAGTGAAGAGGAGCTGATCATTTTTTTAGCACTTATTGCAATTATTGAAAAACAAATTTTGGCAAAATTTTAAGTTTATATATAGTTTTTCTAGTTTTAATGAAAATCGACATAATGCATTTTACAAAAATTATGCATTTGTATGGGAGGGGGTAGAAGGAGCGTACGGATCAAAACACATTTTTTTCTTGTTATTGATATTTCTATTTTTATACTTTATGCAAAATATCAAGCTGATAGCTTTAACAGTTTCGAAGAAAAATAATTTAATTTAAATTTAAAAATTTCGTAAAATTTATATGGGGGGGGGTAGAAGGAGTGAGGTGAAGTTGATAATTTTTTCAATACTGATTGCAATTATAATAAAATTAATTCTGGCATTCGTTTTTATAACTTTGCTAGTTTCAATGAAAATCGAAAAAATGCATTTTTCAAAATTATGCATTTATATGGGAGGGGGTAGAAGGAGTGACGGGATCGGATCAATATTCAGTCATATTAATGGCATCTATATCATAATACTTTGACCCAAATTTCAAGTAGATAGCTTAAAGAGTTTCAAAGAAAAATCAATTTCTGAAAATTTCGGAATTTCGTGAAATTTGTATGGGAGGGGGTAGAAGGAGTGGGGGATGTGGCCCGTTCACGAACTTAAAGTTACTTTTTGCTAAAAATAACACACAAAAATGTTTAGCACTATAGCTCAAAGCTTTCAAGAGTTATGCTGTAGACAGACGGACAGACAGCAACTCGGAATCGAAGATTTTGAGCGACAACAAATATTTCTGTACCCTTAGCGGCTCTGTGCGAGCATTATTTCTTAGCGTTACAAACGGTAAGGCAAACACAATATACTCTCAGGATTCATCTAGAGTATTAACACATAAACTGAAAATTTTGGAAAGAAATTTTAAGGTAGAAACTTGAAAATTTGCAAACTGCCAACAAGTCGGGCGAAACTTTATTATTCTTGGGAGAAGTTGCAGATGAGTGGAAAGTCAATATGCAGGTTAGAGTGGTTAGAGAAGGCTAAGTGAAAGGGAGTTCTTGGGCAGGGCTGTTGTCAATTTAACAATATTTCATTCGTTTCTGCAAGTTTGGGTTTTTATGAGGGGAGGAGGAGAGGTAATAGTAAGGGTGGGTGGATGTTAATAGCTTTTTAATTAATTGCTTGAATCACATCCATTATTCTCTGTATAGAATGTCAGTTTCATAGACGAAGTTGCATAGAATTTTCATAAAATTCGGTGTATTTTACATTCACGAAACCGAACATTTGTATGGGAGGGGGTACAGGAGGTAGGGGAATCGTAAAATTTGATATGTAGTTTTATTTCGTTTCTCTTGTAAGGTGCTTGTACAAAATTTCAAGTTCGTAGCTCTTAGTTTGTTGGTTATTAATTGATTTAATGAAATTGGTCGAAATCATAGTTTTATATGGGAGGGGGTAGAAGGGCAAGCGCGATTTCAAAACTTTTAAAGCAACTTCATTTGAATTATTTTTAAAAGTTTTTATGCAAAATTTGAAATTGATAGCTTTTAAGAGTTGGCTGATAATTGATTTCTTAAAAATGCTCGAAAAAATAATTTTGTATGGGAGGGGGTAGAGGAGGTAGGGGAATCGTAAAACTTGTGATGCAATTTTCGTTCTTTTCTGTTGTAAGGTGCTCGTACAAAATTTCAAGTTCGTAACTTTTAATTTGTTGTTTATTAGTCGATTTAATGAAATTGGTCGAAATCATACTTTTGTATGGGAGGGGGTAGAAGGGTAAGCGCGATTTCAAAACTTTTAACGTAATTTCATTTCAATTATTTTTATAAGTTTTTATGGAAAATTTCAAATTGATAGCTTTTATTAGTTAGGTGGTATTTGATTTCTTAAAAATGGTCGAAAAAATAATTTTGTATGGGAGGGGGTAGAAGTTTTAAAGGTTTTCGACCAGTACATATGGACTCATATCTCCGAGACCGTTAAAGGTAGAATGTTCGTTTTTGGGTGGATTGTTGATTGGGTAAGTGAGCTCTATTTCTCTATTTTCTGGGGGGTGTTAGGTGGAAGGGGGAGGCGGGGGAGGGAAAAAGTCGAAAACTACACTTCCTAATTCCTCCACCACGAATGCAGATAAAAAGTTGAAAATCAGTAGAGATGTAGAGAGGGCTGTGGGACAAACTTTAAAAATAATTTAATTTTTTTATCCATTGGCGTCCGAAAAGGGGGGGGGGGGGCTAAAAACAAATTGTCGGCCGAATTGCTTTTTCAAATGATTATATCTTCGAAATTACTTATCGTAAACAAATCATATTTTTGGACCGTCAAGGTGCCATATATATCCATTGGAATCAGCTTAGAGAGTGGCTAATTATTGTAAGGGGGAGGGTCAGGGGGGTGCGAAGAAAAACACTTAAAAATTAATATCTCAACTATCTCTTAAGCTATGTAATTGAAACTTGAAACGTATATTAAACTATACTAGTAAAATACAAAAAAATATATAACATGTTGAAATATTTGTAGTGGGGGGATATAGGGAGCATTTCAAAAATGCCGCACTTTTCAAAATTACAATCCTTATATTTGGTAAAAATTTTAAATTGGGAGGTGTAAGGGGAGGGAGGTGATAAGCAAAATGTCGAAAATTTTGAGTGATTTGTTTAGGGCTCTGGTGAAAGATACAAAGTTTAAATTTTGCATGTGGATACGTCTATTTGATGTACATAGAAAAATAATAATAACTTGATCCATAATTGTTATAAACCGACCCCCGGGTCTAACGTGCACAAGGCGTTTCATGTGCAATGAAAAAAACACATAAACGGAAAATTTTTGAGTGAAATTTTAAGGTAGAAACTTGAAAATTTGCAAAATGCATTTAAAAAAAATCCCTAAATATACGAAGTTTAACTGGTCGAAAACCTTTAAAATTTCTACCCCCTCCCATACAAAATTATTTTTTCGACCATTTTTAAGAAATCAATTATCAGCCAACTCTTAAAAGCTATCAATTTCAAATTTTGCATAAAAACTTACAAAAATAATTGAAATAAAATTACGTTAACATTTCTGAAATCGCGTTTGCCCTTCTACCCCCTCCCATACAAAAGTATGATTTCGACCAATTTCATTAAATCAACTAATAATCAACAAATTAAAAGCTACGAACTTGAAATTTTGTACGAGCATCTTACAACAGAAAAGAAAGAAAATTGCATCACAAGTCTTACGATTTCCCTACCTCCTCTACCCCCTCCCATACAAAATTATTTTTTCGAGCATTTTTAAGAAATAAGTTGTCAGCTAACTCTTAAAAGCTATCAATTTCAAATTTTGCAGAAAAACTTATAAAAATTATTCAAATGAAGTTGCTTTAAAAGTTTTGAAATCGCGCTTGCCCTTCTACCCCCTCCCATACAAAACTATGATTTCGACCAATTTCATTAAATCAACTAGTAACCAACAAACTAAAAGTTACGAACTTGAAATTTTATACAAGCACCTTACAAGAGAAGCAAAATAAAACTACATATCAAATTTTACGATTCCCCTACCTTCTCTACCCCCTCCCATACAAATGTTCGGTTTCGTGAATGTAAAATACATCGAATTTTATGAAAATTCTATGCAACTTTGTCTATGAAACACATTCTATACAGAGAATATTTGACGTGGTTCAAGCAATCAATTAAAAAGCTATTAACATCCACCCACCCTTACTATAACCCCTCCTCCTCCCCTCAGAAAAACCCAAGCTTGCAGAAACGAATGAAATATTGTTAAATTGACAACAGCCCTGCCCAAGAACTTCCTTTCACTTAGCCTTCCGTAACCACTCTAACCTGCATATTGACTTTCCACTCATCCGCAACTTGTCCCAAGAATAATAAAGTTTCGCCCGACTTGTTGGCAGTTTATTTTTTTTGAAGTTCCTAACTTAAACATTAAATATTTGTTTAAAACTTGGCATTCAATATTTGTCAATATTTTCCATAGTTTTCCAATAACAGCGTAACAAATTTCAAATTTGTAGCTGCACGAAATCAGCTGTGAGCCACTGTACTTGTGAAGCCTCTTCAAACGGAGCATTTTAGAGTAATTAAATCGAAATTGCTACTAAACTCATGACTATACTAAGAATATTTTCGAAATATTCGGATAATTCGACCATACAGATACGCAGCTGAATCCGCCTCTCCAAAACTTCTAAATTTTCTTTAAATCCTTTCACAGCCGAATAATCACGGATAATCCTTTCCATGTAACGCCAAGAAACTCGTAAGGTGTAGCCTAACTCAAGCACTAATTGTACCGTGGCAGAATTATTAGCCTTGTTACGGCAGCATCGGAAAATCGTTATCCCGATGATTGATTAATTCCGAAAACTCGAAGTCATAATTGAATTCGCGACCGATGAAGCTAATTTTGCGAATGATTTAGGGCCAAGGCGACCCTGCTCGCTCTGTGTAGTGTAGATGTCACGCACCAGAATCGAATTGATAAATTATTCGGGGTGAAAAACGAGAACCCTGTTTACGATTACGGCGCAGAATTTCGAATGCGAAACGATAACATCGTTATGAACGACATCGAAGGTCATTACGCAACCACTTTGTTATTTAAACCGCACTTATGTATCCTGGAACTTTATCGAAAATCCTCCCTGAATGGCATCTAATCCGTTCTTTCCGCTGCTGGCACGGAGCACATGAGTACCGGATCCCAGCATCCTCGGCCCGCAAACCAATAGCAACGGCCTTTGCAATGCTTTTCCCGAATGCAATGAATTAGTTATTGCTGAAGATTTCCCGGGGGTTGGGTGCGATTTAAGGAAAAATGAAAACATTGTCCTAGGTGGAAAGGAGAGGTGGAGTAGCTGACACAATTACCCTCGCATCATACATAGTGAAAGGGGGTGGGCAATCGTTAGTCACAGCTGGATGCTGCGAAGATTTGCCATCCCTGCAACACGAAGGATTAAGCCCCGGGCATCCGGCGAACATGAAAACGCTCAGTCCCCAGGTTCCGGTTATTACTTATGCAGAACGTATGTGTCTTTAATTCGTCCGGTAGAATTTTTTTCGGGACAAACACCCCGGAAGGATCTCTGCACCTTCCGAGGAGTGATAGAGCAAAAAACAGGATTTTTTCCCGATATTGATTTGTTCGTGTACGAAGGACGAATTACGCGAAACATTCTCTCCTCTCTCTGGTGCGGTCTGGTCGTATGCGATCCTTCAGCCAGGCAGTTGGGGTGGTGTTGGCACGCACAATATTTCGTGTCGTTGCCCGTTGAATTTTACTACGCTACGTACGGGGAGCTAGCTGTGTGACAATCGGCGGTGAAAGGAATTTGGCCTTGGCCTAGGACTACTCACCCCGTGGATTACTTCTGCTTAGATCGAAATTGACTCGTTCAAGTGAAGGATCCAGATTAACATCGCCGCACCCAGCACTTCTTTAGGGACGATTGAAGAATCACTGTAACACCCACCACTTAGCCACGCACTTTATTACTATTTTTCCTTCTTCTCTTTACCTTTAACAGAATTCACACATTTCTAACACTGCTCGATTGCAATTCGGAAACACACAGCTATGGAGAATATCAAGCCTTCATATTGCTGGTAATTCCGGATTTTTAAGAATTTTTTTCAAAGAAAAAAAACGATTTTTTTCTTTTATCGGGGACAACCACTAAGCACTGACAGTTGTTTCCACAACATCCGCGACGGCCATTCTGATTTGTTTTCTGTTTGGAAACAGTCGCAGAGCAAAAGAGCTCACGAAGCAAAGCAAGAAAAAAACATTTGGGATTACCCGATGGAAGATCTTAATAATACAAAGAAAACTGTGAGATAGCGTGTACAAGAACAATTCTTCTTAATAATACAAAGAAAACTGTGAGATAGCGTGTACAAGAACCATTCTTCTTAATAATACAAAGAAAACTGTGAGATAGCGTGTACAAGAACAATTCTTCTTAATAATACAAAGAAAACTGTGAGATAGCGTGTACAAGAACCATTCTTCTTAATAATACAAAGAAAACTGTGAGATAGTGCGTACAATAACACTGTGAGATGATAGCGTGTACAAGAACCATTCTTATTCATTGTTTAAGATTAGATATTGTGGCTCGAGATAGCGTGCCGTGCGATATGGTGCACAATGCAAACCATCAGATGCTCGAACCGATTTTCGCTTGTCAAAATATGAAATATTGTTACAGATCTGGCAACCACGCAATTCGATCTATCTCTCGAATCGTCGAGAATGACGTAGAACATTATCCCCTACTGTGTAAAACGCCATCTAGAACGTTCAAGCAAAACCTGGAATAGTCTAGACACACACACATACCCACCCGAAGAATATACCACAAGGTTCGAGAATTGGGAAAAAACCCAATATAAATACCGCAGCTTTCAGACCAGTCATTTTTAAATGATCGAGACGCGAACCGGTGCAAGAAAAGCGATAGTAAACACGCGACAGTGTTATCGTAAAGCGCAAAGTGATCGGGAAATTATATAAAAGTGCGAATAAATAAATTGTTCATTGTTTTTAAACGAATTGTGTTTTACTTGAAATCGGCGAACCTCTAGCTCGCAACAATATTGTTATAAATCTGACAACCTCGACGTCCCCAGCAACACCGAGAAACGTCCATCAACATTTGAAACGCTATACACATGTTTCCAGACACTTCTACCGAGCTCCACAATGTAGCCAATCATTCTAGACACACACACACAACGACACCTGTCTGGGAGACTTAGTATAAATACCCGCCAACTTTCAGACAACGAGTTAGTGAGATTTTGGCGACACCTATCGGTGAATCAGAGACATCTGAACGCGACGGTAGTAAAAGCGATAGAAAGCGAAATATCGGTAGTGCGTTTTAAGGCGAATTAAGTTAAAGTGAGAATTGTGTATAAAGTGCAATAAATAAATTATCTATTCATTGTTTTTAAAACGAATTGCGTTTTCTTTGGAATCTGGCGAACCCCTAGCTCGCAACAATTGGTGTCAGAAGAGTGGGATTCCAAGGATAAATTCGGGTTAAAAATCGCGAGTGAAATTAAAAATTCTCGGAACGGATAATTTTGTGAGAGCGGAAAAGTGAAACTAAAATTCTCGAACGGACAGTGAGAATTTGGTGAAACCGAATATTCTCGGGTAATTTAATGAGCAGTGACGTAAATTAGCGAAGTAAAATCGCGGAACTAAAATTCTCGAACGGACAGTGAGAATTTTGTGAAAACGAATATTCTCGAGTGAGCAGTGACTTTAATTAGTGACGTAAATTTAAGTGAATTCGATCGCGGAAAATAATTGGTAGTGAAAATGCCGCGTTATTTAAAAGACTTAAAAGTAACGGAACTGAAGGAAGAGCTCAGTAGACGCGAGTTATCTACAACAGGGAGCAAGTCTGAACTTGTCAGCCGTATGATCGAGACACTTGAGGCTGAGGGTGAGAATGCAGATAGTTTTGAGTTCCAAACCGAAGAAACTCGTGCAGAGGAGTGTTCTGGTGCATCGAATGCTCTGACACAGTTAATGCAACAAATGATGCACAAATTGGATCAACAATCAGCAGACATTAATCAGAAATTAGAGCAACAATCAGCTGTGACAACGGACATGAATCGGAAATTAGAACAGCAATCAGCGGACATGCATCAGAAATTTGAACAACAATCGGTGGACATTAAACAACAATCTGCGGACATTAAACAACAATCAGCGGACATTAATCAGAAATTAGAGCAACAATCTGCGGACATTAATCACAAACTAGAGCAACAATCGGCGGATATTAATCAGAAATTAGATCAGACCTCAAAGGACCTTAACCGAAAATTGGAGCTGCAAAATAATAAAATAGACATCATGGGTAAGGCCATAGAAGAAAACGTTGAGAAGAAACTTCGAATCTTCGAAGAGCAAATTACGGAAAAGATATCCGGGATTGTACAAGAAGTCGAACGCCTAAAAAGGGACTTGGATAACGTGAAAGCAGTCGGAGTCATGAAAGCAGAGCACGTTACGCATAAGGGTTTCAAAGCTCCAATCTTCGATGGACAGACACCGTGGGCTATTTATAAGATCCAATTTGAGGCTGCCGCCAGAAATAACCATTGGAATGATCTCGAACGAGGAACGGCTCTTATATTGGCGTTAAGAGGTCCACCAGCGGAGGTTCTTCAAACGATTCCGCAGGAGCAACAACAAGATTTTTCAACGTTAGTACAAACATTGGATCTTCATTACGGCAGTGACCGCATGAAAGAGATCTACAAAATAGAGCTGTACAACCGAACTCAAAAGAATGGTGAAACACTTCAGGAGCTGGCACGCGATATTGAACGACTCACATTATTATCGCTGCCCAATGCGCAAACAGAGCAACGCAACGATACAGCTGTTTTCGCATTTAACAATGCTGTACAGGACAGAGAGCTGCAACAGGCGTTGAAATTGGCAGGTAAGAAAACGATTGGCGAAGCCTTAGTATATGGGCTGACGTTCGAAGCTGCCAAGCAAAGCTCGCGGAGTAACTATCGAGTTCGAGAAATAGTAGAAGAGTGTGTGTGTTGGAAAGCAGAGCACACCAAGCGGAGCGAAAGGTTTGGTGCCCCCCGATGCTGGAATTGTGGACAGGCAGGACACTTGAGACTCGACTGCCGTAAACTCAGAAAAGCGACCAACCATTGTTCCGGCTGCGCGGCTAAACAACGCGAAGGTAGAGATCGTGAATGTAGATCTTGGTTAAGAACTAGTCGTCAGAGTTCAAATCTTACACACGGTTGTGACAAAAGACGCCAGAGTAGATCGAAAACCCCGAGTCGGCAACAAGAACAATACATCGGGAAAGATCATGGAAGCAGAGTTAGGCATTCGAATAGGGATCACGAGCGAACGGGTAGAAGTCGTGACGGCCAAGTACTTCATGCGAATAATCGTGACAAGACCAAACATGGGAAGCGATATGATCGAGAAGATTGCGAAAGGAAGAATGCGGAACGAGAAAAGGGAAGTAAACGTGCCGCTAAGGAGGAGAATGAGCGCGAAAAGGAAACGGAGAAAGAACGCGAACGTGAGAAGGAAAAAGAAGCCGGAAAAACCATTCGGAGGTTAACGATCGAACCAGAGGATGAATGGAATCAGCGAAAACCTCGTACAAAAATGAAAGTGGTACATCTCGACCGACTAACAAAGTACCACGGTGCCATTGCGGAAATGAACGACTCTGTTCGGGACGAACAGGGACTAAGGAGAGGGTAATGTTATAAATCTGACAACCTCGACGTCCCCAGCAACACCGAGAAACGTCCATCAACATTTGAAACGCTATACACATGTTTCCAGACACTTCTACCGAGCTCCACAATGTAGCCAATCATTCTAGACACACACACACAACGACACCTGTCTGGGAGACTTAGTATAAATACCCGCCAACTTTCAGACAACGAGTTAGTGAGATTTTGGCGACACCTATCGATGAATCAGAGACATCTGAACGCGACGGTAGTAAAAGCGATAGAAAGCGAAATATCGGTAGTGCGTTTTAAGGCGAATTAAGTTAAAGTGAGAATTGTGTATAAAGTGCAATAAATAAATTATCTATTCATTGTTTTTAAAACGAATTGCGTTTTCTTTGAAATCTGGCGAACCCCTAGCTCGCAACAATATGTATACGCAATAGTGTATAGTAGTAGTAGTAAACGACTGTTTATTTCATGACACAATCCATACAATTTTCCAAAATACAATTTAAATTAGACAGTTAACAACAAATTTAAAATTATTTCACCTCGAGTTTCGGTTAACGGACACTAGGGTGGAGGAGTGTTGAGTTGACGATATTAAATAGTGCAAAATAAAAAAATATTGTTGCGAGCTAGGGGATCGCTGATTTCAAAGAAAAACACAATTCGTTTAAAAACAATGAATAATTTATTCAATCGCACTTTTATTAATTTCTTGATCACTTTTAATTAATTCGCACTATATTCGCCGATTTGGCAATGCCGTCGATCTTATTCTTTCGCTTACTTGTACCGGTTCGCGTTCTTCCACCGATAGGTGTCGTTCAATGACTAACTCTGTTGTCTGAAAGTTGGCGGATATTTATACTAAGTCTCCCAGACAGGTGTCGTTGTGTGTGTGTGTCTAGAAAGATTGCCTACATTGTGGAGTTCGGTAGAAGTTGCTGGAAACATGTTTATAGCATTTTACATGTTGATGGACTTTTCTCGGTGTTTCTGGCAACATCCAAATTGCGTGATTGCAAGATCTATAACATTACCCTCTCCTTAGTCCCTGTTCGTCCCGAACTGAGTCGTTCACTTCCTCAATGGCACCATGGTACTTTGTTAATCGGTCGAGATGTACCACTTTCATTTTAGTGCGGGGTTTATGATGTAGTTGAATCCGATAGACGACATCATTTAACCGGTTGATGATCTGGTAAGGGCCTTCCCAGTTTCGCTGTAGTTTCGGCGATCTGCCCTTCTGTCGTTTGGGATTGTATAACCAAACCAAATCGCCCTCTTGGAATCCTGATGAGTTCGCCCGTTGATCATACCTCGTCTTCATGCGGTCGGACGCCAAATCAATTTTATCTCTGACCAGGTTATAAATTGTCTTTAGTCGACATCGAAGATCCGAGACATAATCTTTAGCATTGGTTGGTTGGTCTGGTGGCACTCCAAACATTAGCTCCGCAGGGACTCGAATATTTCTTCCGAAAATGACTCGGGACGGAGTTTCTCCTGTTGTTGAATGCACCGATGTTCTATAGGCCATTAAAAATAGAGTGATGTGTTGGTCCCAGTCCTGTTGCCTCTCGCTGACGAGTTTGGATAGGTTTGAGTTCAATGTCCTATTGAAACGTTCCACCATTCCATCGGACTGTGGGTGTAATGGAGTTGTCCTCGTTTTGTTTATTCCCAGCATTTGGCACACGTGTTTGAATATTTGAGATTCAAAATTGCGCCCTTGATCGGAGTGTAGTTCACGTGGCGCTCCAAATCTGCTCACCCAGTTGGTAACAATTTGTTCTGCGACGGTTACTGCTTCTTGGTTTGGAATTGCGTAAGCTTCAGGCCACTTGCTGAAATAATCAATGACCACTAAAATGTAGCGATTACCATTTTCTGATTCCGGGAATGGTCCAGCAATATCCACAGCAATTCTCTCGAATGGGACTCCCACGTTGTATTGTTGCATTTCTCCCTTTGATCTGCGGTGTGGGCCCTGACTCGATGCACACGTAGTACATTTACGGCACCAGTTTTCGACATCATCTCGGAGATGGATCCAATAGAACCTTTCTCGTATCTTTGCCAAGGTTCTGTTTACTCCCAAATGCCCACCGGAGGTACCTCCATGATATTCCTTCAAAACCTCCTCGACTTTACAATGCGGGACGATGGTTTGCATGTGATACGACTTTCCATCAGCGTTCTCCCATTTCCGTTTTAATAATCCGCCGTCTAGGTGAAGGGAGTTCCATTGTGCCCAATAACACTTTAAGGTTTCACTGAATTGTGAGATGTCTTTCCACTCAGGCCGTTTCATTTCGTCCTTCCATGCCATGATCGGTGAAATATCTGGATCTTTACGTTGGGCATCTTCCAGTTCTTGCTGATTCCATCCAGTCTTTGGTTCGGTCATTATCCTCTGAATGGTTTCTCCGGCTTCTTTTCCTTCTACACGGTGACAATGCTTGCAGTTCGGTGGACAAGGACGACGTGAAAGCGCATCGGCATTACCATGGACTCTTCCTCTTCGATGAACAATCTCGAAATCGTAGGATTCGAGCCTTTCGATCCATCTGGCTACTTGGCCTTCGGGGTTCTTAAACTGAAGTAGCCATTTAAGCGATGCGTGATCCGTTCGAAGAAGGAACTTTTGACCATAGAGATATTTGTGAAAATGTTTTGTTGCTTCTACTATGGCTAGTAGCTCTCGGCGAGTTACGCAATAGTTCCTTTCTGATTTTGAGAGTACTCGGCTGTAGTAAGATAGCACTCTCTCTTGCCCATCGATCTCTTGTGATAGTACTGCTCCGATACCGACATTGCTGGCGTCAGTGTCTATGATGAAACCATGACCTGGTTTTGGATACGCCAGAACTGGGGAGTCGCAGAGTTGGTCTTTTATCCTCTCGAATGCTTCCTGGCACTGTTGACTCCATGTAAATGGCTTCCCTTTTTCTGTTAACTAATGCAGACATTTCGCCGTGTTAGCAAAGTCTTTTACAAATCGTCGGTAATAGGTCGCTAAGCCTAGGAAGCTGCGCAACTGGTGTTTATCACTCGGAGTAGGCCAATTTTTCACCGCCAGTATCTTCTCCGGATCTGTCTTTACGCCATCAGCTGAAACGATGTGACCCAAGTACTTGACTTCTGCACTAAACAAAGTGCACTTTTTCGGACTCAGCTTTAATTTTGCCGCTCGCAGCCGCTGGAAGACTTCCTGTAGATTTTTCAGATGTTCCTTGAATGTTCTGCCGATAACGATCACATCATCCAGGTAAACGAGACAAGTTTTCCAACTCAGGCCACGCAAAACGAATTCCATTAGTCTTTCAAACGTAGCTGGAGCATTGCACAAGCCAAATGGCATTACGATGAATTGCCACAGTCCACTGCCGACAGAGAATGCTGTTTTCTCTCTATCTTTTTCATCTATCTCCACTTGCCAGTAACCACTTTTCAGATCCAACGTCGAGAACCATTTAGCATCAGTCAGGGTGTCCATGATATCGTCGATTCTTGGTAGTGGATAGCTATCCTTTTTCGTAACATCATTCAGTCGCCTGTAGTCCACACAAAAACGGGTACTGCCGTCCTTCTTCTTTACCAGCACTACTGGCGATATCCACGGGCTCTTTGATTCTTCGATGATTCCCTGATGCTCGATAGTTTTGACCATTGAATTGACTTCTCCTTGTTTCGCTAATGGTACTCTTCTTGGAGGTTGACGTATCGGTGTAGCACTTCCGGTATCTATACGATGTTTCACTAAGTTTGTTCTGCCATAGTCGTCATCACCGGTGGAAAAGACGTCGCTAAATACTTCGATTAGATCTACTGCTTGCTTGTGTTGTTTTCCTCTAAGGTTGCTTGACTGAAGAAGTGTTGATGTTACATTGTCCTTCCTTCTTGGCTTATTTTTAGAGGGTACGTTATGTGGTTCTGCCTTGTCGATACTCGTCACCGTCGATATTGGTTCACAGCTGCCAATTACATCTCCTTTCTTTACGCTGGTAGTGCTGTCCGCAACGTTCAGGACTCTTATTGGTACCATCATTCTCTCATTCCTTTTTACGAGCGTTTTTCCTAGTATCAGACTTCGTAATGCAGGTGTCGTTTCCGGTTCTATGAGGTAGAATCGGTGGTTCCCGGGATCACCATCGAGCTCTGCCCAAATAACATTCTCAGATGACTTTGGTATGTCCGCATCTTCGTATAATACAACTCGCAGCTTTGTTGTTTTGGAGGATGTTATTTCCATCGGGATTTCAATATTCCGCCACTTCATTATTCGTTGTCCTAAGTCCAGCTGGATACCGTGTGGTTTCAGAAAATCCATTCCAAGGATACACTCATCGGTAATGTCAGCTACCACGAATACATACGAGAAGGTCAAATCCCCAAGCTGTATGTCACGAGCTATTTCTCCATGGACCGTTGTAGTTTCTCCTGTAGCAGTGCGAAGTGCGTACTTCTTGGTGTTGTGAAGCCAAGTACGATCTACGAGGTCAGATCTTAGCACTGACCGTGTTGCGCCTGTGTCGACTGTTATGATGCAGTTTAATTTGCCGACTCGACCACTCATACATAAGTCGTTTTCACAACGATGTAGTCGAGAAACTGCGATGATGGTTCCGGGGGCGTCGATTCTACCAGCCAACTTCTGCCCCATGAAGTTGGCCTTTACTCGTTTCCCGGACTGTCATTGGGCAGAGCGTGCTCTCGTGACGGTTCGCCCCTTCTTCCCCTTTGTTTAGCAGCGCAGCCGGAACAGTAGTTGGTCGCTTTTCTGGGTTTACGGCAGTCGCGTCTTAAGTGTCCTGCCTGTCCACAATTCCAGCATCGGGGGGCACCAGATCCTTCGCTCGGCTTGGTGTACTCTGTTCTCTGGCACACGCATTCTTCTGCTATTTCCCGGACTCGATAATTACTCCTCGAGCTTTGCTTGGCAGCTTCGAACGTCAGCCCATACACTAAGGCTTTGCCAATCGTTTTCTTTCCTGCCAACTTCAACGCCTGTTGCAGCTCTCTGTCCTGTACGGCATTGTTAAATGCGAAAACGGCTGTGTCGTTGCGTTGCTCTGTTTGCGCATTGGGCAGCGATAATAGCGTGAGTCGTTCAATATCACGTGCCAGCTCTTGAAGTGTTTCGCCATTCTTTTGAGTTCGGTTGTACAGTTGCGTTTTGTAGATCTCTCGCATGTGGTCACTGCCGTAATGAAGATCCAATGTCTGGACTAACGTTGAAAAATCTTGTTGTTGCTCCTGCGGAATCGTTTGAAGAACCTCTGCTGGTGGACCTCTTAGCGCCAATATAAGAGCTGTTCCCCGTTCCAGATCATTCCAATGGTTGTTTCTTGCGGCGGCCTCAAATTGGATCTTATAAATAGCCCACGGTGTTTGTCCATCGAAGATTGGAGCCTTGAGACCCTTGTGCGCAACATGTTCTGTCTTGATGACGCCAGTCGCCTTCACGTTATCGAAGTCTCTTTTTAGGCGTTCGACTTCTTCTGCAATTCCGGATGTCTTTTCCGTAATTTGTTCTTCGAAGATTCGAAGTTTCTTCTCAACGTTTTCTTCTATGGCCTTACCCATGGTGTCTATTTTATTATTTTGCAGCTCCAATTTTTGGTTAAGGTCCTTTGAGGTCTGGTCTAATTTCTGATTAATGTCCGCTGATTGTTGTTTAATGTCCACCGATTGTTGTTCAAATTTCTGATGCATGTCCGCTGATTGTTGCTCTAATTTCTGATTCATGTCCGCAGATTGTTGTTTAATGTCCAATGATTGTTGTTTAATGTCCAATGATTGTTGCTCTAATTTCTGATTCATATCCGCAGATTGTTGATCCAATTTGTGCATCATTTGTTGCATTAACTGTGTTAAGGCATCCGATGTACCAGAGCACTCCTCTTTACTAGCTTCTTTGATTTGGAACTCAAAACTATCTGCATTCTCACCCTCAGCCTCAAGTGTCTCGATCATACGGCTGACAAGTTCAGACTTGCTCCCTGTTGTAGGTAACTCGCGTCTACTGAGCTCTTCCTTCAGCTCCGTTACTTTTAAGTCTTTTAAATAACGCGGCATTTTCACTACCGATTATTTCCAGTTTTTCCGCGATCCGAGTTCACTTAAATTTTCTCCACTAATTAAAGTCACTGCTCACTAAAGCACTCGAGAATATTCGATTTCACAAAACTCTCACTGTCCGTTCGAGAATTTTAGTTCCGCGATTTTACTTCGCTAATTAAAGTCACTTTTCACTAGAGCACTCGAGAATATTCGATTTCACAAAATTCTCACTGTCCGTTCGAGAATTTTAGTTTCACTCTTTCGCTCTCACAAAATTATCCGTTCGAGAATTTTAATTTCACTCGCGATTTTTAACCCGAATTTATCCTTGAAATCCCACTTCTGACACCAATTGTTGCGAGCTAGGGGTTCGCCAGATTTCAAAGAAAACTCAATTCGTTTTAAAATATGAGGATAATTTATTTATTGCACTTTATACACAATTTCCCGATCACTTCACTAAATTCGCTCTAAAAACTTAATTCGCACAACCCAGGAACACCGCCGATCTATCACTTTCGCTTACTTACACCGATAGGTGTTTTCCATGAAACTGTCACTGAGTAACTAACTCCTTGTCGTGAGCTCTGGCTATTTATAATGGATTTATCCGATTCTCGAACCTTCTCTGGTGTATGTTTTTCTGCTGGGTCTGGACTATCTGGAAGTTACTAGATGGCGTCGGGTGTCATTGTTTGTGTCTTTGAGAAATTACTAGAAGTTTTTACTATGGCCCTCTACATGTTGGAAGAATATTCTAAATAGTTCTGGCAGATTTGAGAGAGATCATTGCCAGGTCTATAACAATATGTTGATAGGAGGGTGTGAGACATCAATGATCGAAATTGGTGATACGCTCTCTTCCACGGAACAGGCATAGTAGTCAAAATAACACATAACATGAGTATGATTGGGCGACAATTCACTCAGGCCCAAGATTTGGAAGTTATAATTCCCCATTTCACGGTCGATCACTGATTGGTGTATGGATTGAGTGACTCTAGCTCTTCCATCGTCATTCAATGTTCGAACGTTCCTGAAGGCAATCATAGTCCGTTTTCAAATGCCGCAAGTCGTTATCATGGAATCCGGTACTCGAGGCGCTGTATCCGTATCGAGTTACTTAGATTTTGTGATCACGGTTGATAAGCAGATGATGCAAAGAGTTTCCATTTACCATTGCTACGAAAAGCAGGAGGACGGGATGTGGGTATTTTATATTGCCTCATTCCAAAGGGGGGATATAATCGAAGTGTACTAGAGCTATTGATCGTAATCGCAGCTAAGTCCTCAATAATTGATAACAAGCATTAGTACTCCCATTCACATATAGTGTTTTCTATTCGCCAAAAAAATGTGACCCGTTTTTGCCCTTAACATTTTTTCTAGCAGTTCCTATGTTCTATTGGAAAAAAAATTCTGCACTGCTAGAAAAATGGTTTGCGCACTAGGTAAAACTTGACCTGAAAATGCACATTTCTTGCCCCGAATTTTTCGGCGGTGCAACTCAATTGACCTGTAATGTACAACAACATGAAAAAAATAAATCATCTGACAACATCGGTAACAGATTCTAACGGATAGATCTTACTTAAAAGGACTTAAAACATTACATGAGGTATGCAATATGAGTGCATACGTAACTTTTCTTAATTTTCCTAAAATCTTCACAAGACCATTTAGAGATAACAAGACAAATTAAAACGCTTTGTTTTGCCAGTTTCGAAAGGCAATCAGCTGTTCGTAATACAGACAACATGATAACAAAAAATGCAAAAAACTTGCACTTGTTCTATTGTAAATTGACCTGACTGACGGAACTGAGAAAAATGAGTGCAAAACTGCAATAATTTTGCATTTTAAAGAGCAAAAACGGGTCACATTTTTTTGGCGAATAGAAATCACTAATAGTATTCCCTATCTTCTCAATCTTCCCTATCTTCTAACGCAACCTCAGCTTGGCCCAAGAATAATAAATTTCCGCCCGACTTATTGGCAGATATTTCGAACTGCATTGCTGTAACATTATTATTATTACTATTAGCGGAACACGTGAGAGCACTGCGACCTTCTTGGCCTATTGAGCGTATATAGCGCCTTCACCCTATTATAATTCAATAGCTTTAGCTAATTTGAGAATCTTTACGGGAGCCGTATTGGCTAGTTCCTCCGTAGAAAGGAAACCCTTTCCAAGATGACAGTGTCTTTTCCTAACTACTGCTTTACAGTGACATAGGATGTGTATTGTCATTTCTGAGTCCTCGAGACAAAGGCGATAAATGTCGGTTTCCGCTAAGCCCATATTTTTGAGGTGGTGGTTTACTCCACTGTGCCCGGTCATTAGGCCGATTAGAGTAATAATATCCTTCTTGCTGAATTTTAGAGTCCGCTTTGCTTTTTGTGGTAGGATCAGTTTTTTTGAAATTGACAACCCTGGAAGTCTATTCCAGTAGATTTTATGTTCTTGTTCTACCCACTTTTTGAGTATGGGGTTGAAGTACCCTTTTGGTTTTCCGCAGAATGGCTCTGGACCAATAAAGTTTGTTTCTGCGCCGTTTTTTGCAAGGCGATCAGCCTCTTCATTTCCCTCAATTCCCATTTGTCCTGGTACCCACATTAAGGTTACATCATTCCTTTTCCCCAGGATGATTAGGTTTTGAAGGCAGGCATTCCCATACTATTTTCGATCCGTGTTTATTGGATGCTAGAGCTTTGAGAACCGCCCGACTATCAGATAGGATATAAATGGATTTATTGCGATGAGCACTCCTTATATTTTCTTGGATGCATAGCTCCATTGCAATTAGTTCGGCCAGGAAGATTGTGACTTCTTTACCAAGTGGTTTTGACACCGAGAAGTTAGGATCTTTGACTCTGGTTCCTTTCTCCTTAGAGGTGCGAGAACCAGCTGTATACCAGATGGTTGATCCCTCTACTATTTCATATAACTTTAAAGGGGGTTTCAAAGTTGAATTTTTTCGGCATCGCGTCCGATAGTGTGGAAGTTATAACCTCTATTTTTGAGTCTTTTAGGATTATGAGGTGACCTCCAAAGTCCCCTGATTTATAATTGTTTTTCTCCCGTATACGTAACACTCCTTTAATAGCTTCCTTTTTTATTAGGATATGTATCGGAGGGATGTTAAGGAATATTTCCATTGCCGCTGTCAGACAGGTTTTCATTGCTCCTGTGATACCAAGGCAAGCTAGCCTTTGGATTTTTTGTAGCGTAAGCTGTGCTTTCCGTTGTAAAATTTTAGTCAACCATATCGTTGATCCGTATGTGACTATTGGGAGAATGACTGTTCTGTAACACCAGTAAATCATTTTGGGCCTTAGTCCCCATTTTCTGCCGAATAAGCTTTTGTAGGCCTAAAATGCCTTTAGTGCTTTGGCATGAGTCCATTCTATATGTTTGTTTCAGTTGAGTTTACTATCCAGTATGACACCTAGATATTTTACCTCATCTAAAAAGGGTATTAGTGTTCCATTTATTAAAGAAGGTATGATGTGGATTTTCCTTCTATTTGTAAAGTACTATCTCAGTCTTACTTGGATTAATGTTTAAGTTCTTAGACTGACACCAATTCATTATCACCTCTAAGGCTGATTGTATTCTTTCCGATATTATTGAATCATATTTGCCTCTAATGATAATGACGAGGTCATCAGCATATCCTATTGCCTCGTATCCCTGGTCTGTTAGACGGTCTAGAAGCTCATCTACTACATTTGACCAAAGAAGTGGGGACAGTACCCCACCTTGGGGACATCCTCTATAGGTCTGTGCAGTCAATGTGCTATCACCTAGATCCGTGGTTGTCATTCGGCTCTTCAACATGGCGTGTATCCATTTTATCGTGGCCGTTTCCAACCCCTTTTTCCTAGCTGCCGCTATTATGGCTTCATGGTGAGTATTGTCAAATGCTCCTTCTATATCTAGGAATGCGCAACGGGCAATTTCTTTATAGTCTTTTGCTTTTTCGATTTGTCTACCAAACCATGAAGGGCTGACTCTGTTGATTTGCCTTTTTGGTAGGCATGTTGGTTGTTATTACGACAGACCTTGTTAGGCCCCGGTCTTATGCGAATGTCCACTAATTTCTCCATCGTTTTGATAAAGAAGGAGGTAAGACTTATAGGGCAATATGACTTTGGTTGTTCGCTGGGACGGGTCCCTGCCTTCGGTACAAATACCACAATCGCTTTCCTCCAGATTTTTGGGATGTATCCCCATACAAAACTGGCTTTAAAGATCCTTATCATTATTGGCATGAGGATCTCTAACCCCTTCTGCAATAATGCGGGGAATATTTTGTCTACTCCGGCTGATTTACAGGGTTCAAAGGTGTTGATCGCCCACCTGATCTTTTCCGGAGTGAAGATTTTACCAGCAATACTTTTTCTGAACGGAGTTTGACGATACATCCTTTCCTCTACCTCTAAATCTTCATTATTGTTAATTATCTTACAGCCTGGGAAATGTGTTGCCATTAGCATTTCAAGAGTTTCCATGCTGCTTTTGGTTAACGACCCATCTGGTCTCTCTAATAGTCCGATATCTGCCGGGGTGTCTTTTGACATCACCTTTTGGAGTCTTGAGACCATTGGGAGATCATCTATCTCTTCACAGAATCTTCTCCAAGACTCTTTTTTTAACTTTTTTAGAAGTTTATTATATTCAGTAAGGGACTCTCTGTATTCGTCCCAAGTACCAAAGATTTTTGCTCTATTGAACAATTTTCTAGTTTGTTTGCGTTTTGCCGCTAGTTCCTCGTTGTTTGGCTCTTTTTTTGTGTAGAACAGGACAACTTTGTTCGTAAGCATTGATAATATTGTTTACGGGTTTATTTGTGATTTTATTAATGCAGTCTGGGCTGCTTATTGTTTCTTCCTCGATATCTATTTCGTACTCTAGGACTGACTGGTAAAGATTCCAGGTGGTACGTTTAGGGTTTCTGTATTGTTATATGTAACTAAATGAAGTCTTATATCAAAACAGATATGTATGTGGTCTGATAATGAAGCTTCTTTTGATACTTGCCAATTTTCACACTTGTCAACCAGGCAGGGGCTTGTTATGGTTAGGTCAAGTACTTCCTGACTTACTGAATTTATGAAGGTCGGTGTGTTACCTTAATTTATTATATCTAGGTTGTTTTTTTTTTTTTACAGAATGACCTGTGTTATAGGCGATTTCGGCCTTTTATGTGCAATGCACAAACACAGTCATGGAGGGAAGGAATGGGATTGGGAGGGTTGGGGAAGGGGAGTGAGAACGACCGTAGCGAGTGGAGAAGCTGGTATATTGCTCAGTTGTACTGGCTGCTTACTGACAAATATTTGCAGATGTTATGGGAGACTGAATGATAGAAAGCGAACAGAAACCATCTACTGAGTATCTAGGCCTTCTTGAAGTGGAACTGTTGCACTTTTATACCGTTTCCCCATTTTATTGCGAATAATTTTTTATCACCAGTAGCAACTGAAAAATTTGCGCTTAAGAAAATCCCGTCTGGAATGGGAATCGAACCCACGACCTATTGACTGAGAAGCATCCACGCTGCCCACTACGCCACGGAAGCCTTAGTAGTAAGGAACTCCAAAAGTGACTCACCTCTTTTGTTGATATCACTACTTTCCCAGATAGTGTGTTGTGCCTTGGCGTCACAGCCCAGTATTACCTGTAATTTCTGGAGTCTGCTGTATTCCACTAGTTCCATGACGCCTTGAGGTGGAGCCTCTAACTCCTCATCAGGAAAGTATGCTGAGGCTATTATTACCTCTTGAATCACTCCTGCCTGTGGTATTTTTACCAATACAGCTACTAGATCTGTTCTAATGAAACTTGGAATATTTAGGTATTTAATTTCAGATGACACAAGAAGGGCCGCACTTGGCCTCTCGCTTCTTTTGTCATAAATCCATTTTCCCTTTTTTTTGTGGAATTCCAATTATTTTACCCTGCACGGCCCTTGGTTCTTGTAGGAGGGTAACATAGAATTTCTCTTTTGCAAATCTCCACGTCAGTATGTCCATGGCCACTGCTGCACGATGAAGATTTGCCTGAATAACTTTAATGCTATTCAGGCTTTTGGTCATCGTCGGTAGATTGGCTTGCCGCTTCTGACCTCCTTAGCCTTAGGGCGTAGAGTCACACTCGAGAATTTATACCAGACTCTGTGCCCCTTCTGTTTAAGCCCTTTCATCGATTGGCCGTCGATGGAAAAGGTTATAATTGTGTTTGTGCTCTTTTTCCTTCTATTCAAGACTATAGTTACTCCATGGGACACTAGAAGCGCTTTTCCATAGTTTGGCAAAGCTGAAGCCTTGTTTTTGGAGCGAAATTTAAAAAAAGTGTCGATTTTTTTTGGTACGTTCTGAACATCAAGAACTGTGCACAGTTTGTAATACTTAACTAAAAAGTCACAAACAAAAATTTTGAAGCAACAATTTATCTTAGGGTGCATGAAATTCTGCCGGTCTATGTATGACTATTTTATTTGCGGTCTAGTGCTTTTTATTTTCATTTCCGGCAGCTGGCGGTGTTGTTGATGAGATTCTACCTCTTTTTGTCGCCATTTTCTGTGCCAGTTCTAATGTGCTTTGCGTTGGCATGCAGGCAATGTCGTATGCCGCGTTTGGGTTTTTGCCGTGGTTACGGTGGTACATATACCTTCTTCTAGCGGCCCCGCTTAACCTCTTTTTGCTCTCTGTCAGACTCAAATGCTTTAGCTCTGCTAACAGCAGTTGTTCGTCCGTTTGTGGTTTTTTTGCGGTTTTGCTATCCGCTCTTAGTGGCGGTCTTATGTGCTTTTTATTGACCGAAGGATTACCCTCTACAGTCAAGTCAAGCATAGTTTTTGGAGGAGTGCTTGTTCCACTACCCACTTCCGTTGCGTTATTAACCGCTGTTTGTGATGCCTTGGAGGAAGCATCCTCTTGTTTGTTTTTGTTATTATTATTTTTATTCATGTTCCCACGAGTAGCGCGAGAAAGGAGGGTCACCCCTACCAGAGCTCCGCATTACTAGAGGAAGGCTGATTAAAACTGGAGATCACCAGGTATCCAGAGTTCGCATATTAATGGTTAGATACCTTCTAACCATTCATTCATTGGCATATGCTGTTCCACCGTGGATTAGGTGATTTTTATATACGAGGTTTACTCCGCTAGCGTCGTACTTTATAATGGTCACCATGTAGGTAGTACGTACACCTGCGAATCACTACAGGGTATATCCCCTTGTAACCAGAGAGCTTCTTGAGAACTGCCTGAAACATGACCAGTCCAGATTTCCATAGGCTCCATGCTGTTATAGGATACGGAACCGACAGCTAGCTGAACGATTTAAATCCCCCCATCACATCCGCCAAAGACCATAGATAGGATACGGAGCCGACAGTTATCTGTTCGACATGTTCCCTCTAACATATATTTCAATATCACGGAGACGGGAAAGAGAGTTTTCATACACAAAGCAGGAAAGACCAACTGCAAGGAGGTGAAAGCTTTAGACCCGTCAGCGTACTTTTCCCCAAAACCTTACGCCTAGTGGATGCTTTCATACGAGTAAATGGACTTATGATGCATCGCCTTGACGCAAAACAACACGCACATCACGTATAGTGACCGAAATCAGAAAAAGGCAAATATATTTGTGAAACTTATTAAGCTAGGAACAGTTAGAAAAAAAAATGTACAATCAACTATTAGCTGCATTCTCCAGCACATATGACATCCAGAAGTTCAAAGGGAAGAGCGCCATTATCGCCGGAACTCACTAAGTTTCTTATTCTTCTCGGCGCACAGCACCGGGATTGTGCTTTCGCCGAGTGGCCACCTAGTTTCTGGCATACTCAAGGAACGCCTAACATGACAGCTACAACTAGTCTGCAATTTAATAGAAAATTTTCATTTTGAGAAGTGAAATTTCCTTCAAAGATGAAAACTTGTTTATTCAGTTGTTTTCAATCAAAACACAATTTATTCATAGCCTTGCACGGCCCATAACTCAAGACCTCAGAATCGTAGTGCCTAAAGCAACAGAATACCTCATTCTATCAAATAAACACTTTGAAAAATCATTTACTCCCCTATAATCCATCAGAACTGGATTACAAACTTGGAATTCAGGGAGATGCGGAGGCAATGGGTGCGAATTCAACACAGTCAACAATGAAATGTCAACAAATTTTTACGAGATCATCAAACTGTAACTGAAACATCATAAAGCCGTAATAAAAGTGTTCATCTCGTGTGAACATATTTCGTTCGTCCTTGTTATCAGAAATCAAACACTCTCAGCATTGTTATCCTATCAAAATGCTTTCAAAATAGCGCATATAGCCAGCTATGCATATGTATATCCCAGCGGATCTTCCAGCAAACCTCTTCCATAGATTCCATAAAAATATCGGTCGCTGTATGGATTGCAGGATTCGCCCGGCTCCACGATAGTCATATTAGCTTGCATCCTTGGGGGCTCCTTTATGTACGAACACGTCGTAATTATCCTGGGGGTTACAGGGAATGATGTTCATAGGGAAACTTTTTATGGATATATTTGCGAGTGTTTATTGTTATTGGAAAGAAACAAAACCAGTGGCAAAACACTAAAATCTCGTGCCGATTCAACTAAGTTCGTCCTTATGCTGCGATGAGATTCCGTCTTCGTCGAATTTAAGAATAAGAACACTTCGAAATATCGAAGAGCGTAGCGAGACTCCTTACAATAATGGAAGTTATGTGCCAATGTAAAAGGTTCCGTCGGGGAAATCTGTGGATAAAGTTTTCATAGATTTTCAGGCATATCCCCGCAAACTTTTCCGTTTCCGTTTTTCTTTTCTTTATCTCAAGTTTGTGCGTTATTGTGATATCAAAGCAGCATCAAACAAGTTTTGTTTTGGAATTGAAAACGAAAATAGGCTTCGAAACTTGTTAACAACGGCGACCATTTTGTTTGTACATATACGAATTTTATGGGAAGATAAGTAAAAAGGTAAATTTCAGTTCTTTTCGTAAAGTTTCGGAGTTGGGTAAATTAACGTGGGGGAAACTTTTGCCATTTCATTAGCCGAGAAGCTATTGAACTTGATATGTAGATGTCGCGTAAGAAGTCGAATATATGAAAAAGTTGAGTTTTTTTGTATTAAATGCGAGAATCATTTATCGTAGTAAGGGAGCCACCGCTGTGACAAGTGAGTATCAAGCTCGGACTTCTGTCATTGTTGTCAGATAATATAAATGAGTTGCGAAAAACAAAGCGGTCAGACAGTTTTAGCTGTATACATCTTCCTCGGACATAATGCAGTGTTTCTCTACGAGCACGGATTGATTTTGTGACAACACTTAGAACCTCTGTATTTGCATTGAGGCCAGTAAACACTGATGGCAAGTTTGGCAGTGACACAGGTGGGTGCAAGATGTATCTAAATCATTGCCGTGTGAAAACGCAATTTTACGTTGAATTCTAAGGAACTCTACCCGCATATGAGGTTTAACCACAAGTACCACGTTAATACCAGAACAAAATTTGGTGCTGAACTAGACATTTCTTGTACCGAAAAATCTCCTGTCAGATTACGTAAGTCTAAGACCAACTTTGTAGGCCACTGTAGGTTACTGTAAGTTAAGAGCGTAGCAAACCATGTACTAGTAGCAGTTTAATAAGGACCATCGATAAGTAAGCACGTTATTGCGTTTAAGTTGAAATATGAAATACTACAGTAAATCAGAAGTGGGATAGGAACAATTAATTGTCGTGTCATACGTGATAGTGTGGATTCATAGGTGAATCCAAAAAGAAAAGAAAAGTAAAAAAAAAGAATATAAAAAAAATTTTTTTTTTCGTGAAAATATACCGCTAAAATGGAAGCGAGGTGAAAAGAGTTTTTTGAAAGCGCCACAGTAAGCGATTTAAAGTGCGCCCTGACGAAATTGGGAATGCCGTCAGCCGGTAATAAGTCCGCATTGAGATTACGGCTAGAGGAGGCGTGGAAGGGGCTATCTGCAGAAGAGCTGCTCGTTCACATGTCGAGTCGCCACGAAACATCAGCTAACTGTGACGAAGATGCCGATGGAACTATTCCCGACGACCAGCTAGATGATGAGTTGCAGCGTTTGCGCGGAATCTTAAGTAAACGAGAGGCGATAGCTGAGCTGAAAAGAAAGGTTTATGGAAGCGGAAGAGACTGTAAGTACGCACTCCCAATTAGTACAATTTAAAGACGTGCATCAATAAATTTAGCGGCAATGATAATTATCAAATTGAGAAATGGATAATTCATTTCGAAGAAATTGCGGAAATGTCGAATTTGGATTCCCGCACGAAGTTCATTTACGCAAAGCGCGCGATGGTGGGTACCGCTAGGCTTTTCAACTGCGATACGCATGGACATTTGAGCTATAACTGTCCCCAACCTAAAAGATCATAGGGTTCCTGTTTTCTTTGTGGTCATCCAGGCCACGTCGCATCTAATCGTACAGCGAACAATTCGGCCGTCAACAATATAAACGTCACCAACGATGGCTTGCATACCTGTCATCAAAAGCAGCACATGTGTAATAACGAAGGAATTTAACCGGTGAGTACGTATTCAAACCATCTGAAAAGCATTAATTTGAACATGTCATCTAGTTCTCGTTTTACACTGATGTCGAAATTTTGACAGACAACTTACTGACGTTGGTGGATTCAGGCAGCCCAATTAGCTTTACACAGTCACGTTTTGTACCCGTACACTTAATAGACCAGAGCGACTGCAACGAGCAACATTTTTTTGGAATAAATAATAGTAAGCTTAAGATTATAGGTAAAGTAAATTGTGAGGTACTGTATGATGATCTTTATATTGATTTTTGTTTTTATGTAGTTAATAGTTTTTCAATGATGTATCCCATTGTTTTAGGATGCGATTTTATCGATATAAACGATATAACTGTGAGGGAATCGATTGTGACTATGTCCAAGAGTCAGGTATGGGCAACAATAATTTATACGGAGAAGATGATATAATAATGAACATTGACATAACTTCTAATGAAACTGATCTTAAAGTGAACAAAAATTTAGCATATTACGACAAGGTCAAAATAAGTAATATTATAAAAGAATTTCTCTCCGAGACCAATGAAGTTAAAACTTTAAGTAGCGACATAAAATTGTCTATTAATCTTAACAAATGTTAACCATTTTTTTGTACGCCCCGACGTTTTCCGTATTCACATAAAGTCCAACTAGAAAAAATCATTAAAGACCTGTTGAACCGAAATATCATTCGCTAAAGCAATTCGCCTTTCGCGTCACCAATAGTGTTAATTAAGAAAAAAACTAATGAACTTCGTCTCTGCATTGACTATCGTGAATTAAACAAACATAGTGCGCGAGATAACTATCCTCTGCCCCTAATAGATTATTTATTGGATAGTTTGCAAGACAAAAGATACTTCTCAATACTAGATCTTCGCAATGGCTTTCACCATGTAGACGTTTCAGAGGACTCAAAAGTATACATCTTTTTTCACGCCTCTGGGACAATTTGAATATGTCAAAATGCCGTTTGGCCTTAAAAATGCACCCGGAGTGTTTCAAAGATATATAAATCGAATTTTTAAGAAACTCTTTTCGGAACGAAAAGCCCTTATTTATATGGACGACATCCTTATAGCAACTGAAACAGTCGATGAGAATATTGAAATATTAGCAGATGTTTTTAAGCTAGCACGAGAGAATGGTCCTCAGTTAAGATTTCGCTCGTCGTCGCTCGTCGCAGCGCTACAGCCCCTTTCGGGCCTTGGCTTCCCGTAGCCGAAGTCTCCATCGATCTCGGTCCAGTGACCGCGTCCTCCAATTTTTAAATCCGAGCAGCGATGAACAGACTTCGTTAACAGAGTCGGACCAGCGTTTCCTGGGTTTTCCCACTGGCCTCCGGCCCTCCGTTTTTCCCTCGAATACCTATTTAGGTATTCGAGTTTCGTCCATCCTTTGTACATGGCCAGCCCATTGCAGCTTCCGCAGTCTGATGATAGTGGAAACCTCCGGTTCGTCGAATATATCATACAGCTCACTGTTGTATCTAACTCGCCATCGGTCACCATCACGTTTCGCTCCAATTATTCGTCTCAGGACCCGTCTTTCGAAAGCGTTCAACATATTTGCGGATGCTTGTGTAAGGGTCCATGTTTCGCATCCGTAGCAAAGCACAGGTCTTACTATTGATTTGTAAACTTGGAGTTTGGTCTTCCTGTGCACGCAGCTGGCCTTAAGAATAGCTAAGACTGAATAATACGTTTTATTTGCGAGCTGGATTCATCTTTTTATTTCATTCGTTTCATTTCCACTCTTTGTCAATTTTGTGCCTAAATATATGAATTCGTCCACATTTTCCAAATTATATTCGTCAATTGTAATGTTTTGTCTATTGGGGGTCCTTTTCCTTGTTTGTGTCATTATTTTCGTTTTTGTTTCATTGATTTTCAAGCCAACTTCTTTTGCTGCTTGATCGAGGCTTAGTAGAATTTCTTTTGCGGATGTGAAAGAGCGTGATAATATGTTGATATCGTCCGCATAACCCACTGGCTGGATTTATAAAGCAGCGTACCTCTTGTGACAACGGGTAACTTTCTGATGACGTATTCAGTTTAGATTTGATAAATGTAAATTTCTTTTCGAAGAAATCATATATCTTGGTTATATGGTTACCTATCAAGGCATACGTCCTAATCCTGAAAACATAAAAGCTATAACAGAATATGTTATTCCTCGAAACACAAAAGAAGTTCACAGTTTCGTAGGACTCGATCGGTAAATATTTTACTAATCGTAGACGATACATTCAAATACGCCTTGGCAGCGGCGCAATCACGGGATCAGGAAACCACTGAGGTATAGCGAAAATTAGAAAGAACCGATAGCCGGACATATGCTATGATAAATGGCCTTATTTATCGTAAAGTTAATGGAAATTTTTGTTTTTGGGTCCCCAAGAGTATGGAGAACCAAGTCATACAAACCCATTATGAGGGCCTTTGTCATTTGGATGTAGATAAATGCTACGAACACTTAAATAAGGCTTATTGGTTCCCAAATATGAAATCGAAAATTAAATTGTACTTAGGACCTTGTCTCAAATGCATTTATTGTTCTCCGGTTTCAGGTAAGATAGAAGAAACCCTTCATAACATTCCCAAAGGCAATATGCCTTTTGATATCCTTCATGTCGACTACTATGGTCCACTTCCACCTGGGAAAACTAGAAATAAGTATATCTTCTTAGTAGTAGATGGATTCACCAAATTCACGAAACTTTACGCCGTGAACTTATTCAAACGCGGGAAATCATAACTTGTTTAGAATTATATTTTGCTTGTTACAGTAGAAATAAAATAGTTTCCGATAGGGGAACATGCTTTGTATCAGAAGACTTTAAACAATTTCTGAGTGATCCCAACGTGCAACACATTAAAATCGCAACTCTTTCTCCTCAATCGAATGAACAGGTTGAAAGGATTAATCGCATACTTACTCCTATGTTGTCCAAGCAATCGGATCCCGATACCACCGCCAATTGGCATAATCATTTAATTAAAGTAGAATTCGCGTTCAATAACACAGTTAGTCGAAGTACTGGGTGTACTCCCAGTATATTGCTTTTTGGAATCAGAAAAAAGGGCGAACATAGGGATAAAATAATGGAATCACTTCACCAGGTCTTACTGGGACAAAATAATCGTGACTTGACGCTCATCAGAGAAAAAGCCTTTGAATTGATAAAGAAACACCAAGCCTATAACAAAATAATGTTTGACAAATCGCATAAACAACCTGTAAAATATAATAAGGGGGACTTTGTGATGATTAGGAACTTATGCACAATACCAGGCATAAATAAAAAAATATTACCAAAGTTTAGAGGTCCGTATGTAGTTGTGGAAGTTTTAAATAATGACAGATACATTATAAAAGACATTGACGGTCTTCAAATAACTAGGATACCATATAAAGGAATTTGTTCACCCGCAAACATGAAACCGTACGTGATTAGAACAGAGTAGATCTTGGAAATGGTAGCAATCTTTTTCTACGGAATAAAACCAAAAATCTATACATATAAATATAATTGTAGTGTCTGTCTGTTATTTGCTTATAAATGGCTATAAGTTAGTTTTTTGAGTTATTTTAGCACTAACTAAGCATAAAAACACATTTTTGAAATTTTTGTCTGTCTGTCTGTCTGTCTGTCTGTCTGTCTGTCTGTCTGTCTGTCTGTCTGTCTGTACGACCGCGTTTCACGCACAAACGGCTGAACCGATTGTAATGAAACTTGCACAGTTTGTTAGGTGTCCATCGGAATGAAATCTGCTTTTGGTTTTATTTCACTCTCCTCACGCCTTCTACCCCCTCCCATACAAAGTGACTCATTTTCAAAAATATATACTAATCAAATTTTCTTGAAAACTATAAAAGCTATTAATTTGAAATTTGGACTATATTATTTCTATTATAAATGCAGTCTTTTGGTATACAAATTATTTAAGGTCTGTCACTCCTTCTACCACCTCCCATACAAACTACACTTTTTCATGAACCACTTTACACCAATTTTCTCAGTACGTGTAACTTTCATTGAGCTAAAATGTTTTATTAAATCCTTAATTAACATTATTATTAATATCGAGATAAAATTAACCGATTAGCTTCACTCCTTCTACCCCCTCCCATACAATGTGACACAGTTCCACGCCTTCACAAAAATTCGATTTTCTTGAAAAGTCTGAATGTTACTGATCTGAAATTTAAAATATATCAATTGCATGATGATTATAGTTGTTTCTCAAAAAATCACCAGAAACCCCCTTCTCCTTCCACCACCTCCCATATAAACCGCACTTTTTCATAAAATACTCTAAACGAATTTTCTCAGTACATATAAATTTCATCGAGGTAAAAATTTAAACTTAATCCTTAATTAGCATTATTATTAACAGCGGGAAGAAAATTAACCGAGTAGCTTCACTCCTTCTACCCCCTCCCATACAATGAGGCACATTACACGACTATGTAACAATTCGATTTTCTTGAAAAGTGTGAATGATGCAGATCTGAAATTTAAAGTGTATTAATTACATGATAGTTATAGTTGTTTTTCGAAAAATCACCAAGAACCCCCCACTCCTTCTACCACCTCCCATACAAATTGCACAATTTCATTAAATTCAGTGCACTAAGTTTCTCAGTACCTACTCAATTTTTGAACCTTAAATTTGGTACAAAACATTTTTATAGCTACTCTAGCATGATGTGAAACAAATTAGTTCAGTGCTGTCACCCCTTACACCACTCCCCATACAAAATTTCTTAACACCGCAAAAATTTCGATTTCATCTATTAATAATATCGTATGATTTGGCTTTACGCACAATCGTAGTCCTGTTATGTTTTTATGCTTAATGTTATTTTATTTGCTTTTTTTTTTAATTAACACCAGCTACAATTATTCACATGTTCTTAACGCTCTTCATCACGTATATGATCTCGAATCACGGGTTTGATTTGATCACGAGCCTGTCCCATAAAAATGGGAGTATCATGCTTTCATTCTTAATAATTTATGGTTCTGATTCCAACAATATACAAACCATTCTCTTCAAAGAGCCATTAAAGTAAGCAGATTTTATATCCCACATAATGCATTACTAACTACACTCTCAAAAATTGCTTATTATTGCTATTTTTACGCGGACGAAGTCGCGGGCGTTTGCTAGTATAAAAATAAAACATAAAATACATAACTTAAGTCAATTTTTTTATTAATCGTTTACTATTAATCATTTTCTATTAATTATTTTCTGTAAATCATTTTATTAATCAAACGCCCGCGACTTCGTCTGCATAAAAATCGGGATATATAATTCGCTTACTTTAATGGCTCTTTGAACACAATGTTTTGTATTTTGTTGGAATCAGAACCACAAATTATTAAGAATGATAGCATGATACTCGCATTTGAATGGGAGGTGCTCGTGATCAAATCAATCCCGTGATTTGAGATCATATACGTATTGAAGAGCATTAAGGACATGTGAATAATTATAGCTTGTGTTAATTGAAAAAAAAGCCCAAATAAAATAACATTAAGCTTGAAAACCTAACAGGACTACGATTGTGCGCAGACAATCATACGATACCATAGATGAAATCGAAATTTTTGTGATATTATGAAATTTTGTATGGGAAGTGGCTGCACTGAACTAATTTGTTTCACATCATGTTAGAGCTATAAAAATGTTTTGTACCAAATTTAAGCTTCAAAAATTGATTAGGTACTGAGAAACTTAGTGCATTGAATTTAATGAAATTGTGCAATTTTTATGGGAGGTGGTAGAATGAAAGGGGGGTTTTTGGTGATATTTCGAGAAACAATTATAATCATCATGCAATTGATATATTTTTAATTTCAGGTCTGTATCATACACGCTTTTTAAGAAAATTGAATTTTTGTAAAGACGTGGAATTGTGTCACATTGTATGGGAGGGGGTAGAAGGAGTGAAGCTACTCGGTTAATTTTTTCCCGATATTAATAATGCTAATTTAGAATAGAGTACGCAATTTGAGCTCAATGAAAGTTATATGTAATGAATTGAATTCGGGATTATTACCGAACGTACCTAATAACTTCCGGCCGGTTTGACCTCAACAAACTTCAAAGTGGTGGGAAATTAACGCTCTTTTCTGATTTGAACTGGCGATATGCTGACGTCCCCGTTAGCGAGCCAAAGGGTAAACGAAGAATTCTTGTATTTAATAATTAGTATTTAGCTATTACTGTTGATTGAATTGTATTTTAAAATAAGTTTGATGTGATTTTGAATAGTAAAACAAGAAATATTTACTATTGATATATAATTCTACCACATATCTTGATCGTTTAACGTACACGCCAGACACTAGGTCACTAGCGCACGGTTGTCTTTAGCAATCGCGGATTGTTTTTGTGACGACAATCATTAACGCACCCGAAGGTAGCAGTCTATACCAAATGCAAGTTTGGCATTCATACTGCTGGATGCGAGACCTATCTAAATTTCTACCGGTCTGTCGGTCACGGCACCGGGTTGGAAAAACGCAACTCCACGTCGAGCTCCGAGGAACTCTGCCCGCGATGTGGGCGGCAAACCACAGCCACCACGGGACACCCGTGGAACCAGGAAACCTCTGGTCAGGTTTCGTAATTTGAAAATTACTACCAGTTGAGTTCCTTGCTACTCGTGACTGGTGACACTCAGCATCGGGATACGTGGGGACGGCACTCCCCAAAAGTTATACCGGAATTGACCTTGGTCGTTCACCCGGTATGTGACAACTAGTGTTATCCCTTCCCTGCGTATATGTAAAAAGAACCTTTGCTGCGGGTATTTAGATCTTTACGCCCTCCTAAACCTCCCCGTATCAGCCCACCTTCTACTGAATGCCTCGTGCGCAAAAGCTCTGAGACATTCAAAAGTTTGTCGACTCGATAGACATCTGTTGACATCTAAATTGCTACCATTGCGAGAGATCCCCATATCAGTCAAATTTCTGATATCATCGTATCTTGGGCATTCGCCCAGTATATGCTGCCAATTTTCAAGCGCAGCAACGCATAGGCAGCCCTTAGTATCGTTCCTGCCTACTCTGTGAAGATAATTCTACCACAACAGCTTTCATGAAATTTTTCATACCGAATTTTTCATTTTAAATTCAATTAAATCTGAACCACTTGCAATGTTGCTTTATTAGACGCCTCTCTCCATTTATGATCGAGGTACAAGTAAATCCTTTACAATGTAACACTTAATAGGTAACTTCACTAATTAATGGATCGATATACCAAGATTCCGTTTCGCAATAAGCCCCTATTGAAAATTTGCGAGAATAACGTGACAATATTGAAAGTAACTCATTACCGCTATTAACGAGGCTACGGACTAAAGCTCTAAAAGGGGAAGATACACACGTGTATTGTTGTATTGAAAATACTTTAGGATCAAAGCAAAATTCGTTACCTTTGTTTCGATGAAATGTTGCTCGTGTTATTTTACAACTGAAAGCAATCGCGAACATATAAATTTCACTGTTTTTAACGTATTTATCCGTATAAGCAGAGCAGTGCCAATCTGCACACGCATCTATATGGATGCAATATCGGAAAGGATATGTATGTGCGGCGCTGGTACATAATCACGTCCGTAAATCATTTCGCAAATACCTAGCGCGAGGTTTTTGCGTACGCCCGATTTCAATCCCTGATCAGATTGAATTTTCAAATGAAGTACTGCCCGAAATGTTTGCAGATAATTATGCACTTTGTTGGACGGTTGCCGCTTTCTAGTCCACTGAACATACCCTACGTTATCCAAGCATTATTTCGCTCTGTTCGGAGGGAAATTTTGTTTTTGAATTCCTCCACCCTCTCTCGATAACCTGCTGCTAAATTAAATTTTCAGGGATTTCTTTTTTTTTTGTGAGAATGAAATGAATTTAAATTTCAAGGTATAATTGGATTTTTCAAAGCAATACGATATTTTAGTCTAAAGTACAGAGAAATAGAGAAATGCGAATTTTGAAATGATTTTACACTTTAAAATTATTTTTTTTAAATTACTTTTCAGTTAATCTTGCTTGGTGAGCTAATTGAAAATAAATTTTGCCTAGATTCTCATTATTTGAAACCATAGATACCATCACCGATAATGTACAGACCATTTGAATAAACTTTTCCACGATTAATCATTACCGTTTCTTTTGAGATGCTTGGGCTGTGGTTTGTCCTAGCAATGTAGACCAGCCTAATGGGAACTGTATCGATTCAGTAATCACTACTTTACACCTATGATGGATACTATAATGAAAATTCGACTGTGCATCTGCATTTTTGCCACAAATTCGTAATAGGTCTTTTCCAAGTCCTGACGACGAAAATGAGCCGAAGAAGAACACATCCTTGAAGAGTTCTGCAAGAAACAAATCATGCGAGAGGTATAATTTCCAGCCCCGTTGCTCCCAAACAAATCACTCTTCTCCTCTAAATAATAAAAAAAAAGGATTTCCGAGTGAAAAAAAATATTTGGTTTCGCAATAGAAAAATCTCAGTACAAATCGAAAATGCTAAATAAAAACATAACAGGGCTACGATTGCGCGTAAAGCGCAATCTTACGATACTCTAGATGAAATAGAATTTTTTGTGATTCCAAGAAATTTCGCATGGGAAGTGTTAGAAGGGCTGACAGCATTGAACTAATTTTTCCGCATCATGCTAAAGTAGCTATAAAAATGTTTTATACGAAATGCTTACTCCAAAAATTGAATGGGAACTGAGTTAGATTTAGTGAAAATGTGCAGTTTGTATGGGAGGTGGTAGAAAGAGTGGGGTGATTTTAGTGATTTTTACAGAAATAACTAGGAATATTGTAAAATTGACATCCCTGAAAATCAGACTAGCGCCATTTATACTTTTCAAGAAAATCGATTTTTAGTGAAGTTGTGAAACTGTGTCATATTGTATGGGAGGGGGTAGAAGCAGTGAAGCTAATCAAATATTTTTTTCTGATCTTAGTGATAACACTAATTAAGTATTTATTACAAAATATGAGCTCAATAAATGTTATATGTTCTGAGAAAATCGTCTTAGAGCATTTCATGAAAAAGTGTAGTTTGTATGGGAGGGGGTGGAAGGAGAGAGAGGAAGCAAATAATTTTTCTACTGTAGATTAAAATTATATTGAAAGTAACATATCCGAAAATTCAGACTAATAGCCTTTATACTTTTCGAGTAAATTCGTTTATTGACAAATTGCGAAATTGTGTCATTTCGTATGGGAGGGGGCAGAAGGGGTGAAGCTAATCGTCTAATTTTTTTCGGCCTTACTAACAATTTTAAATAAATATTTGGTCCACAATTTCAGCCCGCTAAATTTTATGCGCACTCAGTAAATTGGCTTAGAGTAATTCATGACAAGCACAGTTTGTATGGGAGGTGGTAGAAGAAGGGAAGGGATACACATAATTTTTGTACGGTAGATTGATATTATCATAAAAGTAACATATTCCAAATTTTAGGCCAATAGCTTTTATACTTTTCGTGCAAATCCGTTTATTGTCAAATTGCGCAATTGTGTCATTTTGTATGGGAGGGGGTAGAAGGGGTGGAGCGATTTGACCCGTTCACGAACTTGACCTTACTTTTTTGTCGAAAATGACGTGTACAAAATTTGAACTATCTAGCTCAACGCGTTCTCAAGCTAGAGCGCGCACAGACGGACGGACGGACGGACAGACGGACGGACGGACGGACAGACGGACGGACATCCGGTTTTGAGAATTTCGAGTGATAATATTAACTTCTGTATCATTCATTTTTTTCTCCGAGCCTTATTTCTTGGCGTTACAAACTTTAGAGCAAACTTATAATACTCTCAGATTTCATCTAGAGTATAAACATAACAGAATTATGATTGGGCTTAAAGCCCAATCATATGATACTCTAGATGAGATGGAAATGACTTTAATATACCGGAAAATATGTCATCTCAAATTCTTTCGAATAGTGAATAGAGACTTTTGCATGGGAGGTGGTAGAAGTAGAGGGAGAGGTTTGTATTTTTTGTATATGACACCGGACATGGCATGCAAAATGTTTTTTGCTGAATTTAAAGTTTTTAGTTTTCATTATTTTTAAAGAAATTGGTCATAGTTTTCCTTAAATTGAGGCATTTGTATGGGAGGTGGCAGAGGAAGTGGAGCGTTTAAGGTGACTTTGAAACTGCTTATCATCATCCTTATCACCATGCTTTGGTTCAATTTCAAAGTCGATAGCTCTCATATACTTGAAGGAGAAATGCTTTTCTTGAATTTATAATAGAGATATTTGTGTGGGAGGTGGTAGAAGGAGTGAAGTGGAGCTTATAATTTTTTCTTACACTTATTTTAATTATTAAAAACCGAATTCTGGCAAAATTTGAAGTTTTTACTTTTTCTAGTTTGAATGGAAATCGATGAAATGCATTTAACAAAAATGATGCATTTGTATGGGAGGGGGTAGAAGGAGTGTACAGATCAAAACAAATTTCTTTTTGCATTATTAATATTTCTATTTGTATACTTTAAACAAAATATCAAGTTGATAGCTTAAACAGTTTCGAAGAAAAATAATTTAATCTAAATTTCAAAATTTCGTGAAATTTGTATTGGAGGGGGTAGAAGGAGTAAGGTGAAGTTGATAATTATTTTTAAAATAAATTACAATTATAGTAGAATTAATTCTGACAAAATTTCGTTTTTTCACCTTTACTAGTTTCAATGAAAATCGAAAATATGTATTTTTCAAAATTGACCATTTGTATGGGAGGGGGTGGAAGGAGTAAAGGGATCGGGTCAATATTCTGTGGTATTAATGACATTTATATCATAATACTTTGACCTAAATTTCAAGTTGATAGCTTAAATAGTTTCAAAGAAAATCAATTTCTTAATTTTTCGAAATTTCATGAAATTTGTATGGGAGGGGGTAGAAGGAGTGGGGGGATTTGGCCCATTCACGAACTTAAAGTTACTTTTTTGCTAAAAATGAAACACAAAAATTTTTAGCGCTATAGCTCAAAGCTTTCAAGAGTTATGCTGTAGACAGACGCACAGACGGACAGACAGACAGACAGACAGACAGACAGACAGACAGACAGACAGATAGACAGACAGACAGACAGACAGACAGACGGTCACTCGGAATCGAGGTTTTTGAGCGACAACAAATATTTCTGTACCCTTGGCGGCTCTGTGCGAGCGTTATTTCTTAGCGTTACAAACGGTAAGGCAAACACAATATACTCTCAGATTTCATCTAGAGTATAAACATAATGGAATCATACGAATCATAGGATACTCTAGATGAAATAAGAAAGAGTTTGAAAGAAAAGATTTTCGGATTCCACACTGTTACGCTTTATTAGTCGTGACGTTTCGGTCTCTGCTGAGACCTTTATCAAACTGATTGTTAATTAGAAAAGGCAATTATTATGTATCTAATTATTGTCTTTTGCAATTGTCCAAGAAACCAAGAAGGAGTTTATTGTACCAGAAAATATGTCATCTCAAATTCTTTCGAATAGTGAAAAACAACTTTTGTAGGGGAGGTGGTAAAAGCAGAGGGAGGAGGTTTGTAATTTTTGTATATACAAAATGTTTCATGCTGAATTTAAAGTTTGTAGATTTCATAACTTTAAAGAAAATTGAACAAATTCGTCTGAATTTATGAGGTGGCAGAGAAAGTGTGAGGTTTTGGATGATTTTGAATCTGCTTATCAACATAGTAATCATATTGCCTTGTTACTCATATGTTCGAAGGAGAAATACATTTCTTGAATTTTCAATACAAAAATTTGTATGGGAGAAGGAGTGAAGCGAAGTTCATATTTTTTTAGCATTTATTGCAATTAGTTAGGGATAAATTCTGGTAAAGTTTGAAGTTTGTAATTTTACTAGTATCAATGAAAATCGATTAAATGCATTTGCCAAAAATTGTGCATTTGTGTGGTAGGAGGTTGAAGGAGTATTTGAATCAAGACCAAATTTCTTCACATCAATGATATTTATAATAGTATACTTTTCTGAAAATTTAAAGTTAATAGCCTTGACGGTTTGGGAGGAAAATAGTTTAGTTAAAATTCCGAAATTTCGGGAAATTTGTATGAGAGGGGGTCGAAAGAGTGAGGTGAAGTTGATAGCTTCCACAAAATCGGTTGTAATTGTAATAACATTAATTATGACAAAAATTGGTTCTTTTAGCTTTACTAGTTGTAATGAAAACCGAATAAATGCATTTTTAAAAAATGTGCATTTGTATGGGAGGTGGTAGAAGGAGTAAAAGGATCAGATCAATATTTTTTGACGTCAATGATATTGACATCATTATACTATGACCTAATTTTCAAGTCAATAGCTGAAATGGTTTCGGAGGTTTCGGGAGGGATTTGGCGTAACTTAAAGTTACTTTTTTGCTAGAAATGATGTATAACAAATTTCAGCAAGATAGGTCAAAGCTTTCGAGAGTTATGTTGTAGACAGACGGACAGACGGACAGACGGACAGACGGACAGACGGACAGACGGACAGACGGACAGACAGACAGACGGTCACTCGGAATCGAGGTTTTTGAGCGGCAACAAATATTTCTGTACCCTTGGCGACTTCGTTTGAACTAATTTTTTCACATCACGCTACAGTTGCTATTAAAATGTTTTATGCAAAATTTAGGATTCAAAAATTTAATAGGTACTAAGAAAATTAGTGTATTGGATTTAGTGAAATTGCGCAGTTTGTGTGGGAGGTGGTAGAAGGAAAGGCGAGTTCTTAATGTATTTTTTCAGAAATAATGTAAACATCACGCTTTGACATGTTTTAAATTGCAGATCAGTAGCACTAATACCTTTCAGGAAAATTAAATTTTCCTAAGGTTGTGAAATTGTGTCCGATTATATGGGAGGGAGTAGAAGGAGCGAAGCTTGTCACCTATTTTTTTGGCCTTCCTAATAATTTCAAATAAATATTTAGTGCACAATGTCTGCTCGATAAATTTTATACGTATTAAGTAAATCTGTTTAGAGTATTTCATGAAAAAGTCCAGTTTGTATGGGAAGTAGTGAAAGGAAGGGTGGTAATGAAGCAACTTGTATACACTAGATTGAAATCCTTATAAAAGCAATATTTTCCAAATTTCATATCGATAGCTTTTATGCTTTTTGAGCAAACCCGATTAATGTCGAATTGCGAAATTGTGTCATATTGTATGGGAGGGGGTGGAGGGGGTAAAGCTAATCATCTAATTTTTGTTGTTCTGACTAATAATTCTAAATAAATATTTAATGTACAATTTCAGCTCAATAAATTTTATACGCACTGAATAAATTGGCTTAGAGCATTTCATGAAAAAGTGGAGTTTGTGTCGGAGGTGGCGGCAGTAGGGGATGTAGACAAATAATTTTTATGCTGTAAATTGAAATCATCATAAAAGCATTACATTCTAAATTTAAGATCTATAGCATTTATACCTTTTGAGCAAATCCGCTTATTGTCGAATTGCGAAATTGTGTCATTTTGTATGGGAAGGGGTAGAAGGGGTGGATCGATTTGACCAGTTCACAAACTTGACCTTATTTTGAACTTTTAGCTCAACGCGTTCTTAAGCTAGAGAGGGGATGTACTGACGGATATCCGGTTTTGAGATTTTTGAGTGATATTATGAATTTCTACATCATTAATTTTTTTTCTCCGAGCCTTATTTCTTAGCGTAACAAACTTTGTGCCATACTTGTAATACTCTCAGATTTCATCTAGAGTAGAAACATAACAGAAATATAATATAATTTCTCAAAGAAAGGAAGCAAAGCGGATCCCGCTAATTATCGCGCCATGGCCATTACCTCAGTGCTTTAAAAAGTAATGGAAACTGCTGTCAATTGCAGGCTCGTCAAATTTCT
The DNA here is from genome assembly GCA_963669355.1 of Chorisops tibialis. NCBI lineage: Eukaryota > Metazoa > Arthropoda > Insecta > Diptera > Stratiomyidae > Chorisops > Chorisops tibialis. Next base: position 117,269,824 of record OY770262.1, on the reverse strand, counting down.
TGTGGATAAAAATCTCATACATGACTGGCGATCTCCTTGTCTATTTAAACGAGCGTTGGAACTCCTGCATCCACAAAATCGGAGAAGGTCATATACTTGCTCTTGACATAGCTAAAGCGCTCGACAGAGTTTGCCACAAATGTCTTTTAGCCAAGCTGAAGGCCTATGGTTTTAACACAGTTTTTCTTAAATGGATTGAGAGTTTTCTCTCCGAACGCTCTATTAGAGTTGTGCTAGACGGAGTAACTTCTGCACCCTTTTCCATTGATTCCGGCGTCACTCAGTGCTCAGTTTTATCTCCTACCCTCTTTTTAGTTTTCATAAACGACCTTCTGTCAGCGACTCTCAATCCTATAGATTGTTTCGCAGATGACAGCACCTTGGATAATACCTTCCAATTTGCCACCCCTGCGTAGGCACGCTTAACATCAGTAGCGTCATGCCGTATTGAGTCAATCCAGTTATTGAACTCTGACCTCAGTTTAATCCTGGAATGGGGCAGGAAAAACAGAGTAGAGTTTAATGCCTTACAAACGCAGTCCTGCCATTTATCTCTTAAACATAACGTTCCGACGTCGGCCGCTCATATATCCTTAAATGGCGTACAAATTTCACCTTCTGCAGACTTAACGTTACTAGGTGTAAAATTTAACAATCGCCTTGATTAGAGCCAACACATCTACGAAGTTGCTCTTGATGCTTCGAAACGTCTAGGTATTCTGCGGAAGTGTAAGAAATACTTTTCTGCGTATGAACTAGCTACCATCTATAAGGCTTATATCCGACCACGTCTTAAGTATAACTCGCATGTTTGGGCTGGGGCCCCAAAATCACATCTGGCTCTTCTTGACCGTATCCAGAAACATGCATTCCGATTAATTGGAGAAGAAGCTATATCAGCCTCAATTGATTCCCTCGAGCACCGTCGAAATATCGGTGTACTCTGCATTTACTATAGATACTTCCATGGTAAATGCAGCAAGGAACTAAAAGCACTAATACCACCTACATTCAATGCCCCCGAAATACTTGCCAAGCTGCACGCTCATACGAGGACACTGTGAAGCCCCTGCCGTGGAGAACATTGAAGCTTAGGCGGTCCTTCAGCCCTCGGACGACAGCATTGTGAAATTCATTACTAGGCAATCTCTTTCCCACTGAATACAACCTTCAGCAGCTTAAGAACAATGTTCACCGCCACTTTGAACTCTTTCCTCCTGTGTTTCCCAGCAGAATTCCCTATTTCCTCCTGTTTCCCTTACCTATGTCGAATTAACTGTACATCGCGCATTACTATTTATTTATTAATCATAACAAGATAGTTTATTTACAAATATATTGCTTAATTTAATTTATTTTAATATATCCTAATATATTTAAATTTACCTTAATTAATTAAACACAATTTGATATTACATATATGATATATGATAGACACTGGTGGAAGGGTCAAGCGGGATGTGGAGACCTTATAAAACGGAGCATAGTCTCAGTTTATAAGTCAGCTTATTTATTGGAGGTGTATAGTGTGCGCTGAATTTGTTAAATACTCTACAGCATCTGTTAATAGGTTCATTTTGTCCATAATCAGTACGATGTGCATATTCCTTATGAGGTTTTGAATGTCTTGAATGTGTAAAGGGTGACCCCCTAAGTTAATTTCGATAAACATAAAAAAAAAATTATAATAAAATTAATTCTGGCAAAATGTTGTCCTTTCAGCTTTGTTAATTTAAATGAAAATCGAGTAATTGAATTTTTTCAAAAATCTTGCAATTTTAAGGCAGGGGGTAGAAGGAGTGAAGGGATATAGTTCACAAACTTAAAGTTTAATTTTTGCTAAAAATGACACACAACAAATTTCAGCACGTTAGCACGTTCGAAAGTTTTGTTGTAGACAGACGCACAGACCTCTGTCTCTCCAGACGGTCACTCGGAATCGAGGTTTTTGAGCGACAACCAACATTTCTGTACACTTTTTGGCTCTTTGCGGACATTATTGCGTAGCGTTAAAAATGGTATAGCAAATGCGAAACTGAAGGTTAGAAGTCCACAGCTCGATTCGGGCTGTAGTTCCATTGAAGCCATAGTTCTATTATTTCATCCTGAAATACATTGGAGAACACATTCAGACTGGCATAGATACTACAATAGTATTGTATCGTTTTTGAAAGTCTCCAGCACTTATCCCTTTGTATCTGTTGTATCCTTGCGAAAAGCAATTCTACTCTCTTGTCACAGTAATCACACATTGCTGCAGCCAGCTACGAAACGAGAGGAAAAAAAAATACTGGCAGATTTCGGCATATTTTGTCCATGATAACCCTGGATACCCCCCCTTTCTTCTCTATAATCTGGTAGACATAATTGCTGAATCACGAAGATTTAAGGCCGATCTCATTATCAGCTGTGACACTAACACTCGAAAAAGCTTGAGGAAGGCGCAGCACGAATTCTGCGGCATGGTATAAGAGACATCCGAAGCGTCAAGATTTCACAAAATTCTCTCTACCTTTACTTCAATGCGAGTTACATGAAGAAATCTCACGTGTTATGGACTAGCTCGAGTGACGATCTTCTCCTAGATACTCACTTTTCGGTTAGCTTAACAGTCACCACGCACCGAGTAGAATACGAAATAAAATCCTTTGGGCATGCTACCGGCGGATTTTCGAAACACCTTTTATACCTATCAGCCTAACCTTACTGGAAGTTATTTTGAGAGGTTGTCTACGACTGGTCTACATTCCTGAAATATGGAAGGAGATGAAACTAGTTTTTATCCCCATAGCGGGAAGAAGCTTTCATAAATATCTGAAAGACCTAAAAACTTTAGCAAGATTGATAGATACCCATCTTCGCAGTAACATCGCTCAGCGAATGTTTCAGCACCTCAAATCCATACTTGATGGGAAAATCGGTTGAATCGTCCACTCAAAACCGAATTAGTCATATTCGCAAGGAAATAGAAAATTTCACATGTTGACCTTTCTATACTGGATGATACCAGTCTTGTTTTCGGTGATGGAGGAAAATATCTGGGTGATAATTTGGATAGAAAAATGTGCTGGGAACATTCCGGAAATTGTGAACAAAGTTATTGTAGCGCTTTACTCCTGCAAAAAGGCCATAGGTAAGAAGTAAGGAACGCAGAACACAGTAGCACATTAGCTCTAAGTTGCCGTCATCTGCTGTGTGGTAGTCTGACACAGGACTAAGGACTCAGACAAACCACACTCTTCTCGGCAATGTGCAGAGCAGGCTTTCTTCAGCATAAGTAGGGCACTGAAGACAAACTGATTCATCGGCTACCTCTCGAAATTTTCGGCAAACAAATAGCTACAAGTGCGTCCGGTCGCCTCAGAGAAACTTGTGGAACTTTAGAATTGGTCACTTCTTAATTCTAAAAGATTTCGAGAATTTAACCGAAAGCAAAGACTGCACTCTACCACGTTTTGATTTTGATAGCAATTTTCTTACCATCATCTCCTCGAGGCAAATTGAACCTGAAAAAGAGAAGCTGAGTATGCCTCTCGCAACTAAATTTCAACTTAAGATGGATCTGTTATCTGTAATACCAACAGACAGGTTTGGCTTGTGCCTAATCTAAAACGCTCTAACAGAGTGATCTCGCTATGAAGGCAAAGTATCAGCTTGGTAATAGGTGTCGTTACTGGACACTGTTTGATATGGGTGCGTGCTTTCTTTTAATGACTTTTGCAGGAAATGCAAAGACCAGAAAGGGGAAGAAACGATTCTTCATTTACTATGACTTGCCCTGCTCTCTCTCGCCACTTAGTCAAATATTTCTTCGATAGCCACGGTAGTCTGACAAATGCGGGATACAGGAGCATCCAGCGCTTTATAGAACTTGATTCAACGAGTAAGATTTGGGCTTCTTATACTCCAGATGAGATCTGAGAGTATATCGTGTTTACTTTACTGTTTGTAACGCTGAAAAATAATGATCACAGAGAGTCGCCAAGGCTACAGAAATATTGGTTGCTGATCAAAAACCTCGAATCCGAGTGACAGTCTGCCCGTCTGTTTATCCGTCTGTCTGCAACATAACTCTCGAACGCTTTGAGCTTTCGGGCTGAAAAAGTTTATCAAAAAAGAAAATTTAAGTTCGTGAACCGGCCGTATCCTCCACTCCAATTCAAAGCTCATGAAATTCCGATATTTGAAGAAATTGATTTTTCCCCAAAACTATTTAACCCTAAAAATGGCAAATGGACACTCACAGTTAAATCCTAACTGATACGAGAAACGGATACAGCGCCTCGGAAATGGACTGATTCTACGGTAACATTGGCATTCGAAAATGGACTATGATTGGCCTCTGGAACGTTCGAACATTGAATGAAGGGGAAGGGCTGGGTTCACTCGGTCCTTGCACCACCGATCAGTCGTCGACCGTGAAATGGAGCACTATAACATCCAAATCTTGAGCTTGTGCGAGGTCGGGTGGACAGGATCAGGACAAGAACGAACCCCTAGCGGAAACATCATTCTCTACGTCGGCCCTGAGAGTAAAGCCAAAAGTGGCGTGGCCGTTGTCCTTACACCGAGAGCGAGAAACAGTCGTCAAGCTCAGGACCAGTGTCAGAAAGTCACAAGTCTACAGTACTACGCCCCAACTAATACCGCAACATCTGATGACAAAGAGGAGTTTTATAGCGAACTAAGTGCCACCTTCGAACGTATTCCAAGAGGTAATATTCTTGTCATCTCAGGAGATATGAACGCTTACATATGGAATACTTTGCGTAGGAGAGGTATTCCAGATAAGGTCATAGCTGTGGAGGAGAACTGTCCGAGAGTTTCCTTGTGCGAACGGGAGTCAGGTAAGGTACATATTATCACCAGCCCTGTTTCTGGTGGTAATAAATGACATCTTGAAAGCTGCACTAGAAGGTGGGGAAAGTAAAGGTCTTCAATGGAGGCTATTTGACATCTTAAGTCACCTTGATTATGCTGATGACGTGCGTTTGCTTGCACATAACCGTTCGGACTTAGAGTCAAATGTTTGCTCGTTGCATTCTAAATGGGCGTGATTGAAAATAAATGTGCGTAGAACCAAATACATGCAAGCACACCGATTATTCTTAACGGACAAGATGTTGAAGAGGTGCAAGATTTTTTTTTATCTTGGAAGGATTGTCAGCATGGACGGCGGAACCGAAAAGGATATTGAGGCTCATCTAAATAAAGCTCGTCAGGCCTTTCTTATCCCTATCCCCTTTCTAGAGGTTAAGAGATATCTCCCTTCGCTCGAAGATGCGAGTTTTTGACGCATGCGTCAAATCCGTGTTGTTCTATGGTTGTACGACGTGGAAAGTGACCGTTCAACTTACCAAGAGGCTACAGACTTTCAAGAACCAATACCTCTGACGCATTTTATGAATATTCTGGCCAAAAGTGATCTCCAACTATGTATTTTGAAGTCCAACTGGACACACTAAAATGGTAATTGATATTGAAAGGCAGAAGTGGCAGTGGATCGGTCATACTTTGAGGAAATCAGAGTGAAACATCGCCAAACAGGCTCTGGATTATAATCCTCAAGGAAGACGTCGGGCTGGTTGACTATATAACACATGGAAGCGAGCAGTTGAGCAGGAGGCCTGAGGAATACACATGTCCTGGCAACAGCTTAAGATCGATGGTGACGATCGAGCCTTGTGGAAGAGAGTTGTTTCTGTCCCATGCGCCTATAGGGGGTCTTAACAGAAATTTTGTTGATTGATTGATTATATTAATGTGAATATCACTACATCGACGCATCCATAAAAGAACATGGGCATCACCAGATGGCAATACCTTTAACCAAATAGACCATGTCCTTATACAGCGGAGATGGGCCTCCAGCATCATTGCCGTTCGAACTTCAAAGGAGCAAATTGTGACTCGGACCACTACTTGGTCAAATCCAAATATCGATGTCGTATGTCAAAGGCGTATCAAACAAAGACCAGCCCTCTTCGTAAGTTTGACATCGAAAAGCTCCAAACGGTGTCAGTTGCGGAAAATTACGTAGCAGCACTTGAAAGAGAGCTCACTCCGATTCTGCAGGATGACATACCGAAGCCAGTGAACCAAGTTTGGATGGATATAAAGACAACCATAAAGACCGTTGCGGAACAAGTGGTTGGTTATGAAGCTCGGCGCAAAAGAAATGACTGGTTCGACGACGAATTCCAAGATGCATTAGATAAGAAAAATCAAGAGTACAGACAGTTTCTCGAAAGGAATACCAGAACGAAGAGAGATAAATACGAAAATCTCCGACGAGTAGCAAATAAGGTCATTAGATGTAAGAAAAGGAAATATTATGACGACCAATTGAGAAATATCGATGACAGTCTTGCGAGCAATAAAACAAGACAAGCCTACAAAGTAGTGAAAAGCCTAAGACGTGGATATCAGCCTAAGACAACCCTCTGTAAAGACAGAAATGGCACTATCATCGCCGAGGATAGTCAGATTAAGGAAAGATGGGCATCATACTTTAAAGAACTCCTTAATCCCGCACACGACTCCCGAACATCGGAGCTGATAGGTCGCCAAACCTCCGACGAATGCCCACTTGAACCTCCAACGTTGAAAGAAGTCGAATTTGCCATCAGAAGCCAGAAAAGCAATAAAGCGCCGGGCATCGACGAAATTCCAGCGGAATTAATTAAATATGGCGGAAGCTGCACCCAAAATGCCATCCATAAAGTGATTCAGTACATCTGGAATCAGGAGCGAATACCGGAGGAGTGGTGCCAATGCATTATTTGCCCTATCCACAAAAAAAAGGGAGACAAACTGCAATGCGAAAACTACAGAGGTATCTCACTACTTTGCACGTTATATAAGATACTGACAAAAATATTAGAAAATAAGATTAAAATTTACGCTGACAATGTGATTGGGGAGTACCAAGGCGGTTTTAGAGCTGGTCGATCAACGACTGATCAACTTTTTACGGTCACGCAAGTGCTTGAAAAATGCTGGGAATTCAACATCGACGTTCACCAGGCTTTTTGTGGACTTTAAACAAGCATACGATAGTATTGATCGAAACGTACTGTACAAAATAATGCTGCATTTTGGCATCCCAGCAAAACTAGTCCGACTGACTAAAATGACGATGACATCAACAACATCACAAGTCAGAGTCAACAACCAACTAACTGATGCATTTGACACAAATGTCGGACTAAAACAGGGTGATGGGCTGGCCCCTTTGCTTTTTAACCTAGCTTTAGAATACGTCATCAGAAAGTTACCCGTTGACACAAGAGGTACGCTGCTTTATAAATCCAGCCAGATAGTGGGTTATGCGGACGATATCAACATATTATCACGCTCTTTCCCATCCGCAAAAGAAATTCGACTAAGCCTCGATCAAGCAGCAAAAGAAGTTGGCCTGAAAATCAATGAAACAAAAACGAAAATAATGACACAAACAAGGAAAAGGACCCCCAATAGAAAAAACATTACAGTTGACGAATATAATTTGGAAAATGTGGACGAATTCATATATTTAGGCACAAAACTGACAAAAAGTGGAAATGAAATAAACGAAATAAAAAGACGAATCCGGCTCGCAAATAAAACGTATTATTCAGTCTTAGCTATTTTTAAGGCCAGTTGCGTACACAGGAAGACCAAACTCCAAGTCTACAAATCAATAGTAAGACCTGTGCTTTGCTACGGATGCGAAACATGGACCCTTACACAAGCATCCGCAAATATGTTGAACGCTTTCGAAAGACGGGTCCTGAGACGAATAATTGGAGCGAAACGTGATGGTGACCGATGGCGAACTAGATACAACAGTGAGCTGTATGATATATTTGACGAACCGGAGGTTTCCACTATCATCAGACTGCGGAAGCTGCAATGGGCTGGCCATGTACAAAGGATGGACGAAACTCGAATACCTAAAAAGGTATTCGAGGGAAAAACGGAGGGCCGGAGGCCAGTGGAAAAACCCAGGAAACGCTGGTCCGACTCTGTTGACGAAGACTGTTCATCGCTGCTCGGATTTCAAAATTGGAGGATGCGGTCACTGGACGGAGATCGCTGGAGACTTCGGCTACGGGAAGCCAAGGCCCGAAAGGGGCTGTAGCGCTGCGACGAGACGAGAATATCACTAATGTTTAAAAATATTAATTCTTCTACACCCTCCCACTCAAATGCACAGTTATAGTAATATTGAGATACAATTGTAGTAATATTAAGATACAATATTATATTGTTAATTTAGTGTGGCATTAATATTGCCTAGTAGTGTTTAAGAAATACGGCATGTAATATGATCAACTCTAGAGTAACAATCATAAAGCCAGACAGTAACATGATCAAGTACTATAACGATCATAAAGCTCCGCTTTGCAGCGACAGCAATTTATTTACATATAAAGAAGGTGGAATGAGACCAACGGTAGATTTTTTACGTTGCCTGGCCATACAGGCAACATTAAAAGAAACTATTGCTTTGCCTGGCCATACAGGCAACTCTCTAAAAAAAGCTAAATTAATTATACAATAAATGCTTAATAACTCAATAGTTGTTTTAATAATACAGAGTTTTGAAAAATGCATTTGTTCGATTTTCATTGAAACTAGTAAAGCTAAGAAGACAAATTTTTGGAAGAATAATTTTTATTATTATTTTTAAAAAAAAAACTACGAAACTTATCGCATTCCTTCTAACCCTCCCATACATATTTATCAAAATTTCAAGTAAACTAATATATTTTCTTCGAAACCTTCAGATCTATCGACTTGGAATTTTGAGCACGTAATAATGCAAATACTGTACAATTAAGGCCGAAAAATTTGGTTTTGTTACGAATACTCCTTCTACCCTCCCACCAATACAAATGCATAATTTTAGAATTTCAAGATAAGCAAGTCCCCGCAAATTTTGATCGTAATCATGACGTGTGTGCGTAACCTACTCAAAAAATTACAAGAGGCTCGCTCAATGCAAGCTGTGAAGATACCGAAACGACTTCGTCCTGGAAGTTCGACCAAAAGTATTGCCACTGTGAAGCAGTGACATGGAAAAGGCACAATCTTCTTGGGAAAGGTTTCCTTTCCACCGAGGAACTGGCCAACATGGCTCAAATATACTTAAATTAGCCAAAGCTATTGAGTTATGGTAGGGTAAAGGGGCAATAATCGCACAATAGGCCGGATAGGCCGCAGTGCTCTCAAGTGTTCCCCTAATATAAATAATAATAATAATTGCCGCAGGGATGGCGGACACCTCCATTCGTCACCGTGCTCGAGAATTTGACCTCTCCACGTCCACACCGCAGCGAATATTGACAAATGATTTGGCTTTGCATACGTAGAAGATCCAGTTGATTTAAGGACTGCAGGCGGCGGACCACAAGCGTCGCCGTACGTTCTCTGATTGGGTCGGAAACATATCCTTTACCTCTTATTGATACGCCCTATATAACACTTAAATGCGATTTAATGCTCCAGGAAATAGTATATAGTAGTATATAATTATTATTATATTAGATTTGTATGGTAAGATCGGGGTAAAAAGGGTGGGAGGATATTGATAGGTTTTTAAATGTCAAGCAATCATCACGATCAAAATTGTTTGTATAGAATGTTAGTTTTTGTAACAGACTTGCTTAGAATTTCTATGATTTTCGATATATTTTATATGTACGAAACCTGATATTTGCATGGGAGGGGGTACAGGAGGTGAGAAAATTGCAAAATCTGTAAAATTTATCTTGAAAGGTGTTCGTATAAGTTTGTAACTTTTATTTTGTTGGTTATTAGTAGATTTATTGAAATTGGTCGAAATCATACTTTTGTATGGGAGGGGGTAGAACGGTAAGGAGAATTTTAAAACTTTTGCTGCAACTTTGCTTCAAATATGTAAAGAAGGGTTTTGTGCAAACTTTCAAGCTTTTAGTGGTTTTGCGATAAGTGGTTTCTTCGCCATTCCGTTCGCCATCGGCCTTCTCTTAAATCGTTCCCCTTGTCGTGTAAGTCGCTGTTCATTGCTTCTATAAAGTATTTCATCGTTACCCCAATCTGCCCGATTGCAGGCGTTCGTCACTGGTCGTATCCAATACCGTCGTCATTCATAGCGAGATAGTGTGCGCATTGCCTGTGTTCGGAATTGTTACGTTCTTGTTTGATTCTTTTCTGGTAATTAGATGACCGCGCTTTTGTTTGAAGACCTTGCTATTCCAGTTAAGTCGGATAGCGGACTTTGTGGTGTTCCTACGCACATACTAATTTGATGAAAGTAGAGCTGACGTTTCGCATTACTTTCAAGTACCGTGGAAGACTGCGGATATTTGATGAATGACAAGAGCCAACATGCAACAGTAGCTTAATACCATTAATACATAGCACAGGTAAATTATTGTTTAGTCGGTTTGTGTCATACGCTAATTTAGCTACATTGCCAAAATAGTGATCATTTATCAGCTAAATGCCCTCAGCAAAATCATCTCATTTAGCTAAATCTTCTCATTTTTCTCATAATTTTGGCTATAACGATGAAGAATGTGCTATAGTTGGAGCTTCCATAAAAGTTTTTTCGTACTTGAGAGAAGAAGAAAAGTCATTTTCCGATAGCTCTGACTTATATGAAATCTGTGAAGCGTGATTTAAATGACCAGCTATGAAAGATGACTTGTTTTCTTCATTCGTGGCCTCGCTTGCAGAATTTTATTGCCTATTGGCTATACAATTCAACAGATGAGTGAGTGGCTCTTCTTAATTAGCAAAGTGCTATGAGTCACCAATCTAATAACGAATGTCGAGTTTCAGCTTTCTTTCTGTATTCGTAGATATTAGCTTTCGCAGTTTTCGACCTTAACTCCCCGCCCAACCTTTCACATCATATTCCTCAAAACTTAGGCAACGAAAGTTTCCCATCTACTAATCCAGCCAAAAATGAACTCTCTATCGATAAAGATTTCGGAGATATGGGTCTTTGAATATCATTGAAGCGTTGACGTATAGACAGACGGTTTTTTTTTACATTTTTAGGTTAATTTAGTCATGCCACGCAAAAAAAGCAAGATTTCAAGGTAGCAAATTGTTTTTCTTGCGTCGAATTCACCCCTCTCACCTGTGCAGTGGAAGTGGTACGCACTACTCCTTGCAAGCAAGTCTTTATAAACTTAGGAGTAGTCCAGTGGGTAACGTGTTGGTGTACAATGCGAAGGTTGTAAGTTCAAATCCCACTCAACGTATAATTTCAGCACACCGCCTGCGTGGGTATATTTAGGCTACCTTAATTTCCGAAATTGAAAATTCATCGGTAGTGAAGGACAAAACACCCATCTATAATAAGAAATACATTTTATGGAACCAGGAGGCCAGGGGACCAAAGCCCAATTTGGACTGCGACGCCTTTGAAGAAGAAGAGAAAGCAGGTCTTTGGAAATTTCAGCTTTTACTGAGTAGTTTTTTGCATATGTTACTATGGCCTCAGCAATCATTTGATACTTTCAATATGTTAGCTTTCGTCCTCAGGTTTTACTCAGAAGATTTCTTCAAGTATAGAGAAATATTCTGGATTTTTCTAGAACATTATTTAAATGCCATTTTGTACCCTCTTATCTAAATCTTAGCTAAGGTAAGACATAAAAGTTTTTTACGATAATAGCTTTAGTCATCTCATTATCTAACGATCAACCTGCATGAATGTCATAATATTCCTTCGAATAAACTACTGCTACACGAAACAAGCATAAACATATTCGTAGACACGAATAAAACCCATGCAAAATAAAGTACTCTCTCGGGATACTATAAAAGGATTCGTTAGCTAACAATCGTTGCCCGATTACTACGCCAACATTTTCTCACTAATCGAAATTCTATTCAGGAAAGTTATCAAAATTGATCCATTAAAGGACAGAGAGAAAACATTTCCATAGTCCTATCAAAGACATTCACAATTTCAATCAACAAAACAATCTTCCCGAACGAAATTTTTTTATTGATCTGACCTCCTTTTTAGTAGCATTTGTGATCCACAATTGACCACTTTCAAGTTATGGCACGTACATTTCGTAAAAAAAATTAACAAGCGAAAATGGCAAAAGGTAAGTGGCCATTGTCCTGCAACCTCTTTCAAGTCATGATCCAAAAGATTACGACGAATGAAAGTAAACAGGTGAGTAACGCAAAGGTGAAACGAAATGAAATGAAAATTTATATGGAGGCACCACTGAGTGTGCAGAGTGTTATGGCACATATAGAGTACTTCAGTATTCTAGTTTAATGGGAAAATTATAGCCGGGTGTACTGGCTATTCGTAGAAGAGTTCCCGACGACGGACGGCAATACCTACAAATTATCCTCACGAAATGGCTCCTCCGTCGGACTATTGACAAGTCGTCGTACATGTGCGCCACAATACGATACGAAACGATAATACCTTATCGTATCCAGCGCCTTTTTACCCGTTTTACTGTCGAAACGATTACTGAAAATTGTTATGTTGTACCTTCGCGAAGGACTCTGTCGCCCGGTTGAATGGGCCGCATAAAAGCCAGCAATTTGAATTTAATTTCATTCTTTTATTGGAGCCTAATTAGCGGTAGCCAGGTATTATTTCGTAACTCGGAGCCCAGCAGTGCTATCTTGCATTCCGTTTTATTGCACTCGCTCCGAAGGCAAATGTTAATTTGGGCTTATATTAAATTCATACGACGCAAGAGGGAGGATGAAAACTCTAAGGAATATAGGACGAAGGAATTAGGCATATAAACGATTTCCGTCTAATGCACAACAATTCACTGAGTTATCGATTCGGGAACGCGGTACCCGGTTTCGAACAGGTATCGCTTTTATACTTCACTTGTACGTTAAATTTTTTGATGGATTAGGAAATTGGTAATGTCGTGGATACAGAAAACTTTTCAGTAATACATGGGCCACAAAGTTTTTTGAAAAACTTTACCGCATAGAAAACCACGCTCGTACGACTAACCATGAACATTTCATCCTCATTTCCCTTTAATAGTACGTTACGTGCGCTACTCGACTTCGTGTGTATTTTGGTGATTTTTTGGTTTTGAATTTGAAATGTAATTTTCATACAAGAGCACCCCATGTCCTTTTTGTGGTAACCGCATATGTCCCCGTTTCTTCTTCACCTGATCTAAACAGTGAGAGCTTCGTTTGGGGTGTGTTCGGAAAAATTCAATGAAAATATTGCATCGTTTGAGGTATATGATATCCTGCTGCGAAAGGAAGTCACTGTTCAGGAAATGTTTAAATTTTGCTCGAGCTCGAAGACAACTTTATGGGACATTTCATACACATACAACCTAACAAAAATGGTGAAAATTCTATGAAGGGAAATTGAAAACATTTACGTTGAGGTCTTCTATCACCATTGAAAAGAAAACTTCAAAGGATATATCACGAGGCATCCAACAGAGTTGAATTATTGAAACCGAACAAAAGCTATTTTTAAGGTGAATTTTGTTGCTGAAATTCAAATGAACAGTTTGGTTCAAATGCGTGTCTGTTTTAGAATGTAAAGAATTATTTGTTTTGGTTGAAAGCAAATAGATAGATCTTTACTTTGTGCAGTACAGTATTATAGAGTACATATTACTTGAGTTCATTTTCCATCACAATAAATCCTTCCCTCTATAACTGTGTTTGTGCATTGCATACAATAGCCAGAATTAGCTACAAGACAATTGGAACATAGAACAAAATATCTGACGGAACATAAACATAATTATTATCTCCAGGTAGAAAATCCTTTGTTTCTCTGGATTGTTCGCCATTACCACAATTTAGTCTTTCTAATCAATTGTGGAAATGAGTTAGAGTTACTCCACTCCAGGTCTGCTTGTTGTAAAAGGGGTATAATGAAGAATTTATCCCCCTGTGGAATATGGGAAGCAGCGAGCCCGTCCAATGAACTTGTCCTAAACCTGGCCATTTTCCCTTTCTGGACGTTAAAAGAGATTATTGCACAAAACTGTGATTAAACAACGCCGTATTATTAACTAGAAACTACAAAAATTCGAGATCTAATGTCTACGGCTCATCTTCGGGATATTTTGGATAATGAAGCACATCGTGTATTCACTGCTCCGAAAATTCGTAATTTCGAGTGGGTAATTTGTAAATGACTTGAAAGAGTTCACAGCTAGGGTATAGCCTAGTAGGTAGTGTGTTGGTTTTGTAATGCGAAGGTCGTGAGTTTAAATCCCAAATCTGAAAGAGTTCACACTATACCTACATAATTTTGTTTGCCAATTTTGAATTTTCAAATTATACAGATGTACCGAGAGTTGACTTGCAAATGGATGAAAACGTTATCAGTATTTCAAAAAGAATTTAAATTTGCAATAGCGGATCGTAATTGATTAAATTATTACTCTTCGTAGAAGAAAAATTTTGCGTCTTGAAAAAAAAAAAACGGCTTACCTCTATGTATACTCTAGATGAAATCTGAGAGTATTACAAGTTTGCTCTAAAATTTATAAGGCCAAGAAATATTGCTCGCACAGAGTCGCCAAGGGTACAGAAATATTTGTTATCGCTCAAAAATCTCGAAACCAGATGTCCGTGTGTCCGTCCGTCCGCCCGCCTGTTCGCTTTCTAGCTTGAAAACGCATTGAACTAGGAAGCTCAAGCCTTGCAAATGCTATTTTTTGTGAAAAAGTAAGGTCAAGTTCGTAAACGGGCCAAATTGCTTCACCCGTTCTAACCCCTCCCAAATAAAATGACACAATTTCGCAATTTGACAATAATTTTGCTCGAAAAGTATAAAATCTACTGTATGCAAATTATTTCTGTCCTCCCATTTCTTCCACCACCTCCCATACAAACTACACTTTTTCATGAAATACTCCTAAAAAATTTACTCCATACGTATAAAATTTATCGAGCTGGAATTCAGCACTAAATATTTATTAAGAATTATTATTAAGACCAAAAAAAAATTAGATGATTCGCTTCACTCCTTCTACCCCCTCCCATACGATCCGACATAATTTTACAAAATGTCAATTTTCCTGAAAAGTTTGTATACTACTGATCTGCAATTAACATATCATAATCATGATGTTTATAGTTATTACTGAAAAAGTCTTTAAGAACTCGCTCCTTCTTCTACCACCTCCCATACAAACTGCACAATTTCATTAAATTCAATACACTAATTTTCTCAGTACCTATTCAATTTTTGAATCCTAAATTTTACGATACGATACACTTATCAAATTCGGTTCGCGTCAAACATGAAGTCAGAATAAATAAACTGCCAACAAGTTGGGCGCAACTTTATTATATATTATTTTCTGGCGTTAAAACTTTAGAGCAAACTTATAATACTCTCAGATTCCATCTAGAGTATAAAAATTCAAGCCAACTTAATCTACCCAGAAACAGGAAGAATAAAGAAAAACAAAACAAATAATATAGTAATCCGCGCTCTGAATGAGGAAGGAGTAACAACATAAAATTTTATCAACTACCTACCTATTTCATTTCATTTTAATTTATTATTCTAATAATAAAGTATTGTGATCGGCACGAAAAAAAAATAAACTGCCAACAAGTCCGGCGAAACTTTCTTATTCTTGCGGATGCGTGAAAAGTCAATATGCAGGTAAGAATGGTTAGGAAAGACTAAGTGAAAGGGGGTTCTTGGGCAGGGCAATTATCAATTTAACACTTTGTGGAAACGTTCAAAAGTTCCAGTGTATATAATCAATATTTCGTTCGTTTATTAATGCAAGTTTGAGTTTTGTGAGGGGAGGGGTGAGGGGTGATAGTAAGGATCGGTGGATGTTAATAGTTTTTTAATTGATTGCTTGAATCACGTCCAATATTCCTTGTATAGAAAGTCAGTTTCATAGACGAAGTTGCATAGAATTTTCATAAGATTCTATCTATTTTACATTCACGAAACCAAACATTTGTATGGGTAGAGGAGGTAGGGGAATCGTAAAAATTGTGACGCAATTCCATTTCCTTTCTCATGTAGTGTGCTCGTACAAAATTTCAAATTCGTAGCTTTTAATTTGTTGGTTATTAGTTGATTTAATGAAATAGGTCGAAATGATACTTTTGTATGGGAGGGGGTAGAAGGGCAAGCGCGATTGCAAAACTTTTAAAGGAATTTCATTTCGATTATTTTTGTAAGTTTTCATGCAAAATTTGAAATGGATAACTTTTAAGAGTTAGCTGATAACTGATTTCTTAAAAATGCTCGAAAAAATAATTTTGTATGGGAGGGGGTAGAAGAGGTGGGGGAATTGCAAAATTTGTGAAACAATTTTCTTTTTCTTCTCTTGTAAGGTACTCTTAAGAAATTTCAAGTTCGTAGCTTTTAATTTGTTGGTTATTAGTTGATTTAATTAAATTGGTCGAAATCATACTTTTGTATGGGAGGGGGTAGAAGGGCAAGTGCGATTTGAAAACTTTTAAAGTAATTTCATTTAAAATATTTTTATAAGTTCTAAAGCAAAATTTCAAATTGATAGCTTTTAAAAGTAAGGTGATAATTAATTTCTTAAAAATGGTCGAAAAAATAATTTTGTATGGGAGGGGGTAGAATTTTTGAAAGTATTCGACCAGTTAATATTTCATACTTTTAGGGATTTTTTTAAATGTATTTCCCAAATTTTCAAGTTTCTACCTTAAAATTACATCCAAAAATTTTCAGTTTTCGTGTTTTTTTCGCTGCACATGAAACACCTTGTGCCCATTAGACCGGGGTGGTCGGTTCGTTACAATTGTGGATCAAATTATTATTTTTTTTCTATGTATATCAAATAGATGTATCCACGTGCCAAATTTAAAGTTTCTATCTTTGACCAGAGTCCTAAGAAAATCACTCAAAATTTTCGACATTTTTGGTTACCACCTCCCTCCCTTTACACCCCCTAACTAATTTTTATCAAAATTAACTATTGTGTAGTTCTACAATCTGACACATTTTCAATTTGATATCTGCACTATTTTTTGTGATATAAGGATTTGTAATTTTGAGTGCGCTTTTTTTGAAATGCTCCCCATTTCCCCCCACTACTATTATTTCAGCATATTATATATTTTTTGTATTTTCTGAATATAGCTTAATATACTTTTGAAGTTTCAATTACATAGCTTAAGAGATAGTTGAGATATTAATTTTTAAGTGTTTTTCTTTGCACCCCCCGTGACCCTTCCCCTTACAATAACTAGTCACTCTTTAAACTGATTCCGATGGAACTATATGCCACCTTGATGGTCCCAAAATATGAATTTCTTGTGATAAGTAATTTCGAAGATATAATCAATTGAAGAAACAATTCGGCCGGCAATTTGTTTTTAGCCCCCCCTTTTCGGACGCCAATGGATAAAAAAATTAAATTATTTTTGGAGTTTGTCCCACAACCTTCTCTATATGTCTACTATTTTCAACTTTCTATCTGCATCCGTGAGGGAGATATTAGCAAGTGTAGTTTCGACTTTTTCCCTCCCCCCACATCCCCCTTCCACGTAACACCCCCCAAAATTTAGAAAATAGAGCTCACTTACCCAACCAACAATCCACCCAAAAACGAACATTCTACCTTTAACGGTCTCGGAGATATGAGGCCATATGTACGGCGTACGGCGGGACGGATTTTTTTGTTGCATTTTTAGGCTAATTTAGTCATGAAACGCGAAAAAAAAATTTCAGGGTAGCAAACTTTTTTTTTTTTCTTGTGTCGATCACAATACTTTATTATTAGAATAATAAAGTAATAATATGCCACCCTGAAATTTATATGTCGCGATTCATGACTAGCAGCGTGCTGGAAATAAGCGTCGACCGAGATTTGAACTCACGACCTTCGCATTGTGGACCAACACGCTACCCACTAGGCTACACCCTAGCTTGGTCCTGTAGAATTGCAGTGCCAGAAGTGCATCTCTGCTGTCCGAGAAAAAGTAACAATTTCCGCGACTGTTCTGTATATCTAAAATATTTTTTGTACACTCGTTAATAGCTAATACGTCCGCTTAGAACATCGTCTAGTATTCTGGAAGATGAAATTAAGTGGGGATGTCGAGGTTGAGGTAATAAGTCCCCGCACCTGTCCCCTGGTTAGTTTTAGATCCGTCCGTATAGAGATAAGGTCCAGTACAGGTGCTGAGTATCGTGTTTGTTACCCATTCGTTTCGTACAGGAAACTTAATGTGAAACTTCCGTTTCTCAACCTGCGGTTGGTTCATACATTTATACTCGCAGTCTTAAAGGGAGTTTGCGTCTCAAATGACGTTTAAAATTTTGTCATGACCAATTTATGGTCCTGACTATGAATTACTGGTATTTTAATATAATGGCAGCTAGGACCGCAGTTTCTTTTATAAAAAGATAAGAAAAGAAACTGAAAGTAGTCAGAGAATTACCTGCAGGGCTGCAGTTGGTGTTGTTCTAAGAGTGCCTATTATACACACACCTGTCATCCGTTGGATTAGCTGTAAAGGTGTTAGGTTGATTTTGAGGTCCATCTTCGTCTACTTCTTCTGGAGAAGAGGGCCAGATCTGATTTTTGAGGGTTAATAGGAAGTCCTTCATCTAGTGTCCACCTGTCAACCAGTTGTAAAGCGGACTGCATAAGGTCCCCTAGAAATTGTTCAAAACTACCAGTTAGCATGATGAAAAGATCGTTTGCATATGCTATTGTGGGGTAGCCGTTCCGATTTAAAATGAAAATGGGTTCATTCACTGTTAGAACCCACAGGAGAGGCGATATTATGCCGGCTTGTGGCGTTCCTTTGTGGACAGAGCCTTTTCTTGTCTCTTGACCGTGATACGATTTTTCGTGAGCGAAGAAGCTTAGCTATTCAGGAGAGGTTTCTCACTATGACTGCGCAAGGCATCAATGTTGACGTGGTTAAAAGCGCCTTGCATGTCTAGAAAGGCACCGAGTAAAGAAACCTCTTTATGATAGAAAGCTTTCTCTACGTCGCACAGTGGTACCGATGATTAATCTGACATGCAAAAGGTTTAAATTTTTGGACTTCAAACAACATAAATACTATCTTAATATGATCCTAAGTGATTGTTTATTTGCTGGACGAAACCAGTCTTAGAAATAAAATTACAGGGTCTGCGCAAGAGCAGGTAGATGTCGCTTATTTAGGGTGATTATATTTTTACCTCTAGCATCGATCGACAGTTACTATCGGAACTACGAATTGTGTACTCGTAATTTATTTTTAGATCGAATAAAGGACTTTGGCGAATAAGACTATAGCTATTTTGCTTCATTTTCAATATATTTCAAAATTTCTATATATTGCTATTTTCTCCTTTGGTTGACATATTTTAGAACCAAATTTCATCAAATTTTTTCATTATTCATTGAAAAAGCAGGCTTGAAATAGCAAAGGCCGTCGAAGTCTGTTGTCAAATTATATTCAGCGTTTAAGTTATTCATTTGGGTATATAATTATATTTGTTTTATGACCAAGCTCAACCAACTTTGTTTTTATTATTCATTTTAGTGATGGAGCACGGAATTTTACGAAGAGAGTTGTTTGATGTTTGGCGAAATAAACCGAAAATTTCAAAAAGATTTGTGATTATATAATGGCTAAACGTTGTTTTGAAGATTCTGATGGACATATTCGCGAACTGGTAAAAAAAGTACTGAATTTTGTAAGAAACTTAAAGAACGGTGGACTAACTCTCACTATATATTGAAACGATTCTTGGATAAAAATATTGATTGGTTAAATGTTAAAATTCCTTTTCTGAAAGCAGACAGCGCTCAAGAAGAAAAAACATCGGTCGACCCCGAAAGTTGTTCGAAGAGAGTAGCGACAGATCTCGAAAGAGGAAATTTAAGCCTTTGTTGGAAACGTATACTGTTGGTGAGATAGTTCTTGCAGCTGAAATGAGTCTACGATCTGCAGGTAGACGTGATGCAGCACAAATAGTTAAGCAAGTATCAAGTTTTTCTCCAAAAAGAGCTACGAAAATAAAAAAAGCGTACCAGTCACCAAGTAACGAAGCGACTGTAAAAATGACGTGTGGAAAGGCATTAGCTTGTTTTTGTGTATAAAAAACTCACAAAAGGTCATCTCTATGCGTCAAATAAGCAAAGCTCATAATGCTGATATTTTTCCAAATTATCGCATGCTTTTTGAGGCAAAAAAGTAATGCTATCCTGACTATTCTGGAGAGGTAGATTTACAGCCATTGCTTGATCATACTATACAACGCTTTATGTCAGTTGGAGGTGTTACAACAAGTACTTGTAGGTATAGACACACTTCCAACATTGAATGTGGTCTTTAAGTGGGGCTGTGATCGGTCCTCTGGGCAAAACCAATATAAGCAGCTATTTTCGGCCACGCAATAGGATGTGGATGATTCGTACACATTCATTGTATCAGTGGTACCACTACAGATGACTGCGTATTCTGCTATTGGTAGTAGCAGAGTCAAGAAAGGAAAATAATTGTTTGGCAAAATCCCTTGCCTATTAAATCACAAATAGCGTCGCTATCTCCAACAGTTGTACAAGTAGATGGTCGTGAAATTCTTGTAAAACAGGAACTTGTTCTCACTACGATTGACGGAAAGATTTGCAGTGTACTCTTGAATCAAGCTACACAAAATTGTCATCTGTGTGAGGCATCCCCTTCTCAAATGAACAACCTCTTCCTCATACGATTAAAAAAGCCAAATAAAACAGCGCTGACTCTGGGCCTATCAAGCCTTTACGCATGGATAACATTTTTCGAATGCATCTTGCACATTTTATACAGGCTGGATATAAAATCTTAGCAAATACGAAAAGAGAACAAAGCTCAAGTTGAAGACCGAAAACAATTAATACAAGATCGCCTCCGCAACGAAATCTGACTTTTGGTTGAAATACCCAAATCGGGCTTTGGTACAACTAATTACGGCAATACCGCACGCAGGTTCTTTGAAAATTCAGCCTTGACGTCGGATATTACTGGTGTAGATGAGGAGCTGATTCGGCATTTCGGTACCATCCTTAAAACAATCGCCATTGGGTATAACATAAGAATTCGGGAAAAAACTGTTTTCAAACAGCAGAATTATATGTCCAAGAATATAAATGGTATTATATGCCACAAGTGTGCATAAGATACTTATCCATGGTACACAATTCATAAAAGAAGCCATACTTCCTATTGGAATGATGTCCGAAGAAGTTCAAGAGGCCCGAAATAAGGACTATAGAAATTTTAGAGAATATCATAGCCGTAAATTTTCTAGAGCGGATACAATGACGGACTTGATGCACATGTTTTCAATTTCTTAGGACCCGATTGTAAGCAGTCTTCGAGTTAAACGCCAAAAGAAAAGCAAAAGTATATCTTCCGAAGTATTGAGGCTACCCCATGATCCAGAAAATGATGAAGATGTCGACAGCGATAATGATGATTATTATGCTGTAAATTAAATTAACGTACATTCTATGAAGCCTGTAATTATTTGAAATAAACTGCCAACAAGTCGGGCGAAACTTTATTATTCTTGGGACAAGTTGCGGATGAGTGGAAAGTCAATATGCAGGTTAGAGTGGTTAGGGAAGGCTAAGTGAAAGGGCAGGACTGTTGTCAATTTAACAATATTTCATTCGTTTCTGCAAGTTTGGGTTTTTATGAGGGGAGGTGAAGAGGTAATAGTGACTAGTAATAGTGGGTGGATGTTAATAGCTTTTTAATTAATTGCTTGAATCACGCCCAATATTCTCTGTATAGAATATCAGTTTCATAGACGAAGTTGCATAGAATTTTCATAGGATTCGGTGTATTTTACATTCACGAAACCGGGAGGGGGTAGAGAATATAGGGGAATCGTAAAATTTGATATGCAGTTTTATTTCGCTTCTCTTGTAAGGTGCTTGTATAAAATTTCAAGTTCGTACCTTTTAGTTTGTTGGTTATTAGTTGATTTAATGAAATTGGTAGAAATCATAGTTTTGTATGGGAGGGGGTAGAAGGGCAAACGCGATTTCAAAACTTTTAAAGCAACTTCATTTGAGCTATTTTTATAAGTTTTTATGCAAAATTTGAAATTGATAGCTTTTAAAAGTTAGGTGATAACTGATTTCTTAAAAATGATCGAAAAAATAATTTTGTATGGGAGGGAGTAGAGGAGGTAGAGGAATCGTTAAACTTGTGATGCAATATTCTTTCTTTTTTATTGCTAGATGCTCGTACAAAATTTGAAGTTCGTAGGTTTTAATTTGTTGGTTATTAGTTGATTTAATGAAATTGGTCGAAATCATACTTTTGTATGGGAGGGGGTAGAAGGACAAGCGCGATCTCAAAACTTTTGACGCAATTTTATTTCAACTATTTTTTAAAGTTTTTATGCAAAATTTGAAGTTAATAGCTTTTAAAAGTTAGGTGATAATTGATTTCTTAATAATGGTCGAAAAAATAATTTTGTATGGGAGGGGGTAGAAGTTTTAAAGGTTTTCAACCAGTTAATATTTCGTATATTTAGAGATTTTTTTTAAATGCATTTAGCAAATTTTCAAGTTTCTACCTTAAAATTTCACTCAAAAATTTTCAGTTTATGTGTTTTTTTTTCAATCTACATGAAACACCTTTTGCACGTTAGGCCGGGGGGGTCGGTTTATAACAATTATGGATCAAGTTATTATTATTTTTCTATGTATATCAAATAGACGTATCCACATGCAAAATTTCAACTTTGTATCTTTCACCAGACCCCTAAAATTTTCGACATTTTTGCTTATCACCTCCCTCCCCTTACACCCCCCAACTTAAAATTTTTACCAAAATTAGCCATTATATAGTTCTGCAATCTGGCAAATTTTCGATTTGATATCGATATTAGTTTTTGAGATATAAGGATTTGTAATTTTGAAAAGTGCGCCATTTTTGAAATGCTCCCCATTTCTCCCCACTAGTATTATTTCAAGATGTTATATTTTTTTTGTATTTTCCTAGTATAGCTTAATATAAGTTTTAAGTTTCAATAACATAGCTTAAGAGATAGTTGAGATATTCATTTTAAAGTGTTTTTCTTTGCACCCCCCCTGACCCCCCCCTTACAATAATTAACCACTCTCTAAGCTGATTCCGATGGAAATATATGCCAGCTTGACGGTCTCAAAATATAAATTTTTTACGATAAGGAATTTCGAAGATATAATCATTTGAAAAAATAATTCGGCCGATAATTGGTTTTTAGCCCGTCCTTTTCGGACGCCAATGGATAAAAAAATTAAATTATTTTTAAAAGTTGTCCCACAAACCCCTCTATATGTGTGTTGAGTTTTAGCTTAATAGCTTTCATCGTGGTTGAGATATTTGAATTCGTATTTTTCGGCTTAAGCGCTCCCCCCTCCTCCCCCTGAACTTGTACACCCCCCAAAATGGGTATCCGCCTGAGATTTGCAACTATCTACAATCCCCCCAAAAATGAACTTTCTATCTTGAAGGGTTTGGGAGTTAATGTGTTTACGGCGGACGGCGGACGGCGTACAGACAGACGGATTTTTTTTTTTTGCATTTTTAGGCTAATTTAGTCATGAAACGCGAAAAAACAAAATTTCAGGGTAGCAAATTTTTTTTTTTTTCCAAGTCGATCACAATACTTTATTATTAAAATAATAAAGTAATACGAAAGTATGTTTTATTCCATTGCAATCAGTGTTTTTTTAATCATATCAATTTGTTGTTTCTGCAAGAATAAAACTAAAAACCTCAATTAAAAATATAAGAAATACTCCAAAAAAAGAGTCAAGAAAATTTTGTACTTTGTAATAATGAGTAGCATTTATCAATTAGTATGCTAATTTACAAATAGAGATCAAGATTGGAGATTTTTGTCATGTCAGATTAATCATCGAAACCACTGTGCGTCGGCTACTTTCTGCAAGGCGGCGTCAATGGACTTATCTTTCATAGAGGCGTGTTGATGGGGGCATCTGACCGAGGGGTTTAGATTTGCATATAGGTAGCTGTTCACCAGACTTTCCAGGCCTTTAAGAAGGAACGGAGTCAGGCTGATGTTTGGGATGTTGTTGGAGGCTTTGCTTGGTTTAGGTATGAAAACCGCCAAAGACTTATGCGTGCTTTATATATGTCAACCAGGTTCTGAATTATTATTTCATCCGCATTCTGGATCATTTCGGGCTGGTGGCTTGTAAGGTTTGAAGGAACTGAACGCAATTCCTATGTATTCTGGCGTCACGACTGTATCTATTAGTTCTGAGTTAGCCAGAATACGATCGACACATGAACTTTCTGACGGGTGGGGGGGGACTCAAAGCATCCAGGGAAATGCGTTTGCATTAAAAGTTCAAGTGACTCACCGCTAGACCCCGTCCATGAATCATCGCCTTTATCCAGTAATCCGCATGTTTGAGTCATGAGTATGAGATAGGGTCATTTTTATCGTAGCGGTATCGTTGACGTTATCGATTTCCTCCCAGAATCTCTTCCATGAATTTCTTTTGACGGCTCTTAGCTGTTTTTTAAACAGTGTAAGTACTGCTTGGTATCTGTCCCAGTCAGGGCTGTGGTAAAAAATACAAATTTCAAATATTGCACTAGCAATTTTTATTTCGCATGAAACACTTCGTGCAGGTTAGAGCCTTCTTCGGTGGAAGAAAATTATGGTTCAAATTATTATTTTTTCTTTATGTATATCAACATACAAATATCTGGTTTCGTGCATATAAAATACACCGAATTTCACAGTAATTCTAAGCATCTCTGATTATAAAAGTTAGTTCTGTACAGACAATATTGATCGTCATTCAATCAATTATTTGAAAACTTATCAACATCCACCTACCCTTTCTACCGTGAAAAACACGGTTCTTGTCCGACGTAAAAAACATGTCTAACAGAGAACTAATTACGTATCCACTTTCTGTTTTTGTAACAAACAGAAAGTGGATACGTAATTAGTAATAATTTCTAGATTTATGGAAATGAAGAAAGCTATCTTCATGATTGTTGTGGAGTGGTAAATCGATATTAAAGTCGAATCCGACAATAACATTATTAAATTGATGAGTATGGGTCGTCATTGTTTCCATGAAAAAAGCTGCTACGTCTTCATTGATGATGGCTTTTTCGGAGCCCCCATCAATTTCAACACACAACCCTTGCAATAATATTGTGCTTTACATAAATTTGCACCCCGCCACAATCTCGGTCCTTACGATCATTACGAAATAGCCTCTATCCCGGCAAGGAGAGAGTAGCGCTAAGTACATGACTCTTCAAGTGTGACTCGCTTACCAAACTGGTATGAAGATTTAAGTTTTGTATGATGGAATGGAGATCACAGACTTTATTTTTAATGATTCTTGCATTCAGGTGCCAGATATTAAGGCTTTTTGCTTTATGACAAAAGGTATTCATGAGTACCCTTTCCATATCCAATTGCAATTTGGCCAATATCATCGAACAGCGTACAACCGACAACGCAGTCAAACAGCAGAGAGATAGTGGCTTAAAAGTTACAAAAAAGAAAATATTATGAAATATAGAGTAAAAATTTATAGTTAAGTAGCAAATAATTTTCCAGCAGCATAGTGCATTAATAAAAACATTATAAAGGATATTAAATTTGCCGTGAAATAGATGGCAAAGATCTACAAGAGTTCGTACTGAGAAATGCGAAAGATTAATTTTCATCCCTTAAGAAAAATTCATAGTAATAAACTACGCGCACGAAAACAAATTTTAATAAATTCAAAGAAAACGTAAAATTCTTTATTATTTAATATTAAAGCGAACGTAAATCTTAACATAAGATACGACTTTCTTCCATCTATCGTACCTGACATTGCCATTAATTCGTCAGACATCTTAACATGTTGTTGACATTAAAAATATATTTCACACTCAAAAATACATCCCCAAAAATTCCGAAATACTCCCTCTATTTCTATATATGGATGATTACCATATGTGTATAGTAATAAAAAAAACAAGACTGCACATAAACCCTAAACGAGCCTAAAAAGACTCCTTACAGCCACAATCGTGTGTACCATTTTATGAGTTCGTCTAAATCAAGAAACAAATTTGCAAATTTTGACAAGGCGACTTCCATATGAAAACTTTTATCTCATTTTATTTTTATTTTTTACTTAGCATTTTCATGGGCTTCATATCGTCGTCGTAAGAAAGGAGAAATTTCATGTCATTTATGTGGTTGTTAACAAATAAATAAAAGAAATGAACGAACGCACGGAGCAAAAGAAAATGACATGACTGAAGGATATTAAATTTGCCGTGCCGACAGCGAATGTATAGGAAGTGTGGGAATCTATCTCACACGGAGGTAGCTACTACCTTCCATGTGAAAGTGTAAACTTAAAAAAAAACGGATAGAAAAAAAATAGAGAATGAAAAAGTATTAAGAATGAAAATGAAATCACAACATAATAGTGCTTTGCACATATCCACATGCCATCTATCTTTAATTTAGCACATACTTTATTAAAAAAAAAAAAAGAAAAATTGCTCCAGATAATACTGAAGAATCGCATTATTACACCAACCAACCCCTACTTCTCACACCCGTAACGTGAACAGAGCACGATTGTAACACAGGGTGGTAAAATTGCACATCGACCTTGTTCCGCGATAGAGCAAGGCACGAAATTTCAGGCCATGTAGAAATACAATTCCGACGAGATTTGTGTGCAGCGCGAAAAGGAGAACGTCTTATTTATTCTACTGCCAATAGCATACAGCCAGATTTATTTATTTTATTAGGATCGACATTGTTCCGTCTAATTTATGTTATGGTTTACCTTGCACGTAAGTCGCGCGAATCCTGAACACCTGAGTTCGGCTTAATTTTTTCAATTAAGGACCTTTTAGCACATTTTTACTTCGGCTATAAAGCCTCTTTATTTCTGGTTTGCGTTAGGGTTCGTATACGCTAAACTTTGGAAATTATTCGATTTTATGTGATTATTTATGCCAGAATTTTCATTACATTTGGGCAAAACAAAAGGGCTGCGCGGATTGCTTTTTGAAGGAGTAATAATGGTCGTCGCGTGTGCTTGCCATAAAAGAATGATGTGATTTGAGCAAGGATGTAATCATTTTCGAAGACGTGATAAATTACAATTCGATATGAAATAAAGGAATTTTAGGCTGATTTAGGGTACTATGAAGTTGTAACCGTAGTTCTGATTAGATATATTACGAGTAGGGGAAGCTCGTTACCTTGGTTCACTTTTCACTTAATGCGCTATAACTTACAAAATATTAATGCATGATAACGACACGGTTTTGTAAGGAATAGATCTACTGTCACTAACCTGATGGAGCTTACGAATAAATTCTCGAAAGGAATACCAGAGCGAAGAGAGAAAAATACGAAAATCTTCGACGAGTAGCAAATAAGGTCATTAGATGTAAGAAAAGAAAATATTATGACAACCAATTGAGAAATATCGATGGCAATCTTGCGAGAAATAAAACAAGACAAGCCTACAAAGTAGTGAAAAGCCTAAGACGTGGATATCAGCCTAAGACAACCCTCTGTAAAGACAGAAATGGCACTATCATCGCCGAGGATAGTCAGATTAAAGAAAGATGGGCGTCATACTTTAAAGAATTCCTTAATCCCGCACACGGCTCCCGAACATGGGAGCTGATAGGTCCCCAAACCTCCGACAAATGCCCACTGGATCCTCCAACGTTGGAAGACGTCCAATTTGCCATCAGAAGCCAGAAAAGCAATAAAGCGCCGGGCATCGACGAAATTCCAGCGGAATTAATTAAATATGGCGGAAGCTGCACCCGAAATGCCATCGATAAAGTGATTCAGTACATCTGGAATCAGGAGCGAATACCGGAGGAGTGGTGCCAATGCATTATTTGCCCTATCCACAAAAAGGGAGACAAACTGCAGTGCGAAAACTACAGAGGTATCTCACTACTTTGCACGTCATACAAGATACTGACAAAAATATTAGAAAATAAGATTAAAATTTACGCTGACAATGTGATTGGGGAGTATCAAGGCGGTTTTAGAGCTGGTCGATCAACGACTGATCAACTTTTTACGGTCAAGTGCTTGAAAAATGCTGGGAATTCAACATCGACGTTCACCAGGTTTTTGTGGACTTTAAACAAGCATACGACAGTATTGATCGAAACGTACTGTACAAAATAATGCTGCATTTTGGCATCCCAGCAAAACTAGTCCAACTGACCAAAATGACGATGACAACAACAACATCACAAGTCAGAGTCAACAACCAACTAAC
Source organism: Chorisops tibialis (assembly GCA_963669355.1). Taxonomy (NCBI): domain Eukaryota; kingdom Metazoa; phylum Arthropoda; class Insecta; order Diptera; family Stratiomyidae; genus Chorisops; species Chorisops tibialis. The sequence goes on along the minus strand of OY770262.1, from coordinate 117,241,556 downwards.
TGATGGCTTTGACACAAATGTCGGACTAAAACAGGGTGATGGGCTGGCCCCTCTGCTTTTTAACCTAGCTTCAGAATACGTCATCAGAAAGTTACCCGTTGACACAAGAGGTACGCTGCTTTATAAATCCAGCCAGATAGTGGGTTATGCGGACGATATCAACATATTATCACGCTCTTTCACATCCGCAAAAGAAATTCGACTAAGCCTCGATCAAGCAGCAAAAGAAGTTGGCCTGAAAATCAATGAAATAAAAACGAAAATAATGACACAAACAAGGAAAAGGACCACCAATAGACAAAACATTACAATTGACAATATAATTTGGAAAATGTGGACGAATTCATATATTTAGGCACAAAATTGACAAAGAGTGGAAATGAAACGAACGAAATAAAAAGACGAATCCAGCTCGCAAATAAAACGTATTATTCAGTCTTAGCTATTCTTAAGGCCAGCTGCGTATACAGGAAGACCAAACTCCAAGTCTATAAATCAATAGTAATACCTGTGCTTTGCTACGGATGCGAAACATGGACCCTTACACAAGCATCCGCAAATATGTTGAACGCTTTCGAAAGACGGGTCCTGAGACGAATAATTGGAGCGAAACGTGATGGTGACCGATGGCGAACTAGATACAACAGTGAGCTGTATGATATATTTGACGAACCGGAGGTTTCCACTATCATCAAACTGCGGAAGCTGCAATGGGCTGGCCATGTTCAAAGGATGGCCGAAACTCGAATACCTAAAAAGGTATTCGAGGAAAAAACGGAGGGCCGGAGGCCAGTGGGAAAACCCAGGAAACGCTGGTCCGACTCTGTTGACGAAGACTGTTCATCGCTGCTCGGATTTCAAAACTGGAGGACGCGGTCACTGGACCGAGATCGCTGGAGACTTCGGCTACGGGAAGCCAAGGCCCGAAAGGGGCTGTAGCGCTGCGACGACGACGACGACTGAGGATGGTAAGCAGGTGGATTGTACATATACTGATCTTAGTCAGACTTTTGATAAATTACCACATTCTATAATTTTGCTGAAATTAAGCGTGTTGGGTTTTCCAACATGGTTTATAAATTGGAGTAAGTTATATCTATTTAATAAAACCTATCAATTTTTCTTTCGATATTGTACTTCTAAGCCATTTACTGCGCATTGTAGGGTCCCTCAAGGAAGTCATTTGGGGTCACTACTGTTTATACTGGCCATTAAAGATGTTGCCTCTGTTTTTATATACTCAGAAGTACTCATTTATGCAGATGGAGTCAAAATCTTTAGGTCTCTTAGTTCCAACTCTGATATTCGATATGAGACTTACTTAATCTGTAGAAAAGGGTTGGAGTGAATCTACGCTGAACAGATTCGATGGCCCGAACATGGCAAGAATGGTGAGGGTTCCAGACGATGGAACAGTATTCTAAAATACTACGGACGAGAGTGGAAAATAGGAGTGTAGCGGTTCCTGGACGCTTAAACTGGACTGTCGTTCAGAGTACGAAACCAGCAAGTCTGTATGCCTTATTAGTAATCACGGAGAAATAATTGACGAATTTAAGTTTGCGATCAAAGACCACTCCTAGATCCTTTATTGTGGTTACTGCTGTAAGGATGGATCCATTAATAGAATAAGAGAGAACAGAGGAAGTAGCCTTATATGAGTACTCCATAGTAAAACACTTCTCTATTTTCAAAAAGAAATAGATTTTTGAACACCAACGAGAAACCCTAAGAATTCCTAAGAATCCCTAAGAATTTTACAATTAAAAGTGTCAAAAGCTTTTAAAAAATCAGTGTATATGACTTGGACAGTATTATGACGATCTAAGGATTAGTGAATTCTCATTAATAAGTAGAAGTAGGTCTTCCTTTTACGAATCCATGTTGGGCTGGTGATATCAAGTGATAAAGTTTTTTCCCATATTGCAACGATTCTAGCTATTTTCCATATTCTGTGTTTAGTAAAGTTGCTTAAAATTAAATTTACGACTCCGTATGACGAAAAATTCGTAGGCACGTGTAGCGACATGTAGGTAAGTTCAATATATCTTTAAAAATCTTGGTTATCTTTTTTTGTAGAATGATGTCTCTGAATTAAGCTCTAGTGCCATGGAAACAGAAGGTAGTATAATAAATTAATACTTTCTAATTAATACATTCCATTAAATAAAATTCGATTCCAATCACCTCTCTAACTGTAAAAATCAACAAAAAATTAATCCTTTAAGATTTCTTAACTCATTTTCTCTTTATAAACACAAACTTTTCATAATTTTCTGAACTTAAAACCCTAATTAATATTAATGTTGTTTAATTAAAACATGATTTGCTTACAACATACAAAACAGCAATATTTATATGTATTTATGTTTGTACAAATCTATAATACGTGTACATAGAAATCTTGAGGAAAAATTACGGAAGAGAAACTTTTCATAGTTGAAAGTAAAATTACATCCGTGCATATAAATATATTTCTACATGGCTAGAAAACTCTCTCGCTGGCTTTTACGAGTATTTAGAAACCGTCGTGTTTGCAATAAAATGAAAATAATTTGAAAAGGAAAAAGCAAAATGAACATGGCATAATCCGTAAAAGGAAACTTTTAAGTATTACAAATGCAACGAACAGATGGTCATTAAATGCCGAAAACTTTTCACTAAGTTCCACCACCCAGAAGTCTGAAAATCTTACTTAAGGATAATTTCCCATAAAACCGGATGCGTTCATTTTCTACAATTCGGAATCGTTAATTCTGCTTCCAAAGAATCGAAGAATCTTCGAGATGGCATTTTCTTAGGAAATTTTGAACACGAGAAGTAATATCTGTTATTGCTGAAACTATAAATACAAATACGTATATTTTTTCGGACAATACAGTCTAACAAAGGTTAATAAGGGCGTAATAAGTCATCATGTAGTTTTGATATTTGCATGACAAATGATTATTTATACTCTTAATGGTATCTGAGCGTATTATAAATTTGCTCTAAAGTTTGTAAAGTTAAGAGATAAGGCTCAAACAAAGGAACGAGTGACACAGAAGTTAAAATTATTACTCTAAGATCTCAAAACCGGATATTTGTCCATCTATCCGTTCGCTTTCTAGATCGAAAGCACGCTGCGCTGGATAGATCGAATTTCGACACGTCGTTTTTGAGAAAAAAGTAAGGTGCAATTCGTCAACCGACCAAATCGCTCCACCCCTTGTTCCCACTCCCATACGAAATGAGTCGTTTTCAAAAATTTACAATATTCATACTTTCTTGAAAACTATAAAAGTTAATAAGTTGAAATTAGTATATTTTATTTTTTTAAATTATTTGAATTCCTTTACTTAAATTTTCTAAAGCTTGTAACGCAAACGAATATCGCTTCGAAAAAAATGCTAATCCATTTGTTTCATTGCTCAAAAATTTTAAAACCGGATGTCCATCTGTCTCTTCACTGTTCGCTCTCTAACTTAGCTTTAGAACGCGTTAAACTAGAAAGTTCAAAATTTATTCACGTCAGTTTTGGCAAAAATGTAAGGTCAAGTTCGTTAATGGGCCAAATCGTTTTACCCCTCTACCCCCTCCCATATAATAATACCACGACATTCTCGACATTTGTCATAGTATTAATTGCTTCTTAACAGAGAATGACAATATCTTTCTTCTCGACGATTTTAATCGTCCAAATATCTCTTTTCAGACTAAGCATTCCGATAACACTATTATACCGGGGAATCTTCTGTCTGATATTGAAACCACTATTATTGGCACACTGTATAATAACGACTTACACCAGATAGTGAATTTTCCCAATAAAAATGGGAGATAGCTTGATATAAACTTTACCGACGCATACGATGAAGTGATTGTTAGCCCTGCCTCTGACGTGGAGCATCTTTTCTCTAATACACAACATCACTCAGCTATCATAGTAGAACTACCATGCGACAACACTAATTTTTTTCACTCTTACAATAATAATATTGTATTTGATTTCCGTAACGCTGATTTCAATTGCATTAATAATGAACTGTTTTTGATAGACTGGACATCTCTTTTCTCATGTAATGATCTTGATAATGCCGTAACATCGTTCTATGATGTGATCTTTAAAATTTTCGATAATTATGTCCCTGTAATAAAGAAAAAAGATAAAGTTTCAGACCCCTGGCTAGATAAAAACCTCAGATCATTGCGGAATAGAAGAAATAAGCTATTTAAAAAATTTAAGAAAACGGGGGCGAGTACTCCTAATCTTCAGAGAAGATATGGCACTCTGGCCTCAGAGTTCTCTTCTAAGTTTTCTTCTTAGTCTAAGAGCTCGGTATGAGTGTTATATAAAAAAAATTGGTGAAGATATTCTAAAAGAACCAAAAAGACTTTTCGAATTTGTTAATACAAACCAAAAAAGTTCGGGTTATCCCGTAACTATGTCCAATGGAATCACGCAATCTTCCTGCCGGCGTAATATCTGCGATATGTTTGCTGACCGTTTTTGGTGCCCAGTCAGATTCAACCCACAACCCACTGTTCTTAATGACCAGTAGCACGGCTTTAGAAAATGTCGCTCGACCACGACGAATCTCATGATTCTTGTATCTGATACGCTCTGCGCACTTGAAAATGGGCATCAAATCGACACAACATACACCGACTTTAGCAAAGCGTTTGACCGAGTTGATCATAATGTCCTGATTTTAAAGTTAAAAAAAAAATTGGTGTGACAGGATCCATACTTGACTGGCTTAAATCCTTTCTTAATACTAGAACTCCATTTGTTAAGTTTTAAGGTTCTATTTCCAAGGAAATATTAGTGTCCTCTGGAGTACTCCAAGGAAGTCATTTGGGACCTCTTTTATTTAATGTTTTCATCTCAGATCTATCAGAAGCATTGGAAAATGTTTCACATCTAATGTACGCTGCTGATCTGAAAATATGTCATGCCATAACCTCGCTCGCATATGCTGCATTCCTGCAATCCTAGCTTATTCCGGTAGATCATTGGTGCAGTCAGAACAAATTAAAGCTCAATGTCAGTAAATGCCACGTGATTAGCTTCTATCGTAAATCATCCTCATATCACCATGACTGTATCCTAAGTGGAACACTACGACACCGTGCTAATCAACTTAAGAACCCCGGCATACTACTGGACAATAAACTGTACTTCAAATCTCACTTTGATCGAATAATTTCAAAACCCAATAAACTTCTTGGGTTCATTAAGAGAAGAACCAAAGAGTTTAACAATGTATGGGTCACCAAATCTTTATTCTGTTCACTTGTCTGCCCTATTCTGGAATATGTATGTCCCATTTGGGACCCCTTTTTCCAGTTATATAGCAACAGAATAGAGTCAATCCAGAAGCGGCTCCAATTATTAAATCTTTTACTTCTTGATTCTATAAAAACTATGCTCGTATCCTGTTTTACCTTAGATGTTTTAAATGGCGATATTAAAGTTGACCTCATCTCAAATAAATTCAGACTCAATGACAATGTCAGGCTGACGAGACATTCAAGATCACTTAAGGAATATCCACACCGTACAGATTACCGACAAAATAAATTTATTAACAGATGCTGTTGAGTATTTAACAAATTCAGCGCACACTATACACTTCCAATAAATAAGCTGACATATAAACTGAACCCACGATTCATTTTATAAGATCCCCGCACCCCGTTTGACCCTTCTACCAGTGCCTATCTTATTTATATTAAATTGGGTTTAATTAATTAAGGTAAATTTAAATATATTAGGTCATATTAATTTAAGAAATTATTATGTAACTAATTATCTTGTTTTGATAAATAAAAATATATATAAAAAGATTTGACAGTAAACTGATTTTCTCGAAAAGTATAAATGCTATTGATTTCAAATTTGGAATATAACATTTTTATGATGATTTTATACTGTGGTACATGAATTATTCGAATCTTCCTCCTCCTTCCACCACCTGTCATATAAAGCGCACTTTTCATGAAATACTTTAAACCAATTTTCTCAGTACGTATAGAATTAATCAAATTACTTAGAGTTATTATTAAGACCGACAAAAATTCAACGACTAGATTCACTCCTTCTGCCCACTCCCTTAGGAAATGACAAAACTTATCAACTTTATAAGTCATCGATTGAAAAGTATGTATGCTAATGATCTGCAATTTAAATCATATCAATTGAATGATGTTTATAGTTATTTCTGAAAAAGTCATCTAGAACTCCCCACTCCTTATACCACCTCCCATACAAACTGCACAGTGTCACTTAATCAATAAACCAATTTTATCAATAAACCAATTTTAATGTTTGTAGCTAAAATTTTCGAAAAGCATTTTGATAGCAACTCTGGAATGTGTGAAAATAAACTGCCAACAAGTCGGGCGAAACTTTATTATTCTTGGGACAAGTTGCGGATACGTGGAAAGTCAATATACAGGTTAGATTGGTTAGGGAAGACTAAGTGAAAGGAGGTTCTTGAGCAGGGCAATTGTTAATTTAACACTTTGCGGAAAGGTTCAAAGTACATATAATCAATATTTCATTCGTTTATTTATGCAAGTCTGAGTTTTTATGAGTGGAGGGGTGAGGGGTGATAGTAAGGGTGGGTGGATGTTAATAGTTTTTTAATTGATTGCTTGAATCACGTCCAATATTCTCTGTATAGAATGTCAGTTTCATAGACGAAGTTGCATAGAATTTTCATAGGATTCGATGTATTTTACATTCAGGAAACTAAACATTTGTATGGGAGGGGGTAGAGAAGGTAGGGGAATATTGAAATTTGTGACAGAATTTTATTTCCTTTCTCTTGTAGTGTGATCGTACAAAATTTCAAGTTCGTGGCTTTTAATTTGTTGGTTATTAGCTGATTCAATGAAATCGGTTGAAATGATACTTTTGTATGGGACGGGGTAGAAGGGCAAGCGCGATTGCAAAACTTTTCAAGGAACTTCATTTCAATTATTTTTATGCAAAATCTTAAATTGATAGCTTTTAAGAGTTAGCTGATAACTGATTTCTTAAAAATACTCGAAAAAATAATTTTGTATGGAAGGGGGTAGAAGTTTTGAAGGTATTCGACGAATCAATATTTCAAACTTTTAGGGATTTTTTTTGAAAGCATTTCGTAAATTTTCAAAATTTCATTCAAAAATTATTAGTTTATGTGTTTTTCTCATTGTACATGAAACACTTTGTGCACGTTAGACCCCCACTTCGGCGCTTAACAATTTTGGAACAAATTATTATTTTTTTTATGTATATCAAATAAATGTATCGACGTGCATAGTTTAAACTTTGTATCTTTTACCAGAGCCCTAAAAATATCACTCAAAATTTTCAATATTTTTGCTTTCCACCTCCCTCCCCTTACACCTCCAACTTAAATTTTTTACCACAATTAAAAACTATATAGTTCTACAATCTGACAAATTTTTGATTTGATATCTAATTTTGGAAAGTGGTCCATTTTTGAAATGCTCCCCTTTACCCCCCACTACTATTATGTCCAGATGTTATATTTTTCATATTTCGCTAGTAAAGGTTAGTGTACGTTTCAAGTTTCAATTTCATAGCTTATGATACAGTCCAGATATTAATTTTTAAGTGTTTTTCTTTGCACCCCCCCTAACCCTCCCCCTACAATAATTAGCTTCTATCTAAACTGATTCTAGTAGATCTATATGCCATCTTCAATCAATCAAATTCCTGTTAAGACCCCCTATAGGGGCATAGGACAGAAACAACTCTCTTCCACAAGGCGCGGTCCTGAGCATCGGCTTTAAGCTGTTGCCAGGACTTGTTTATTCCTCTGGCCTCCTGCTCAACTGCTCGCTTCCATGTGTTACATGGTCGACCAACCCGACGTCTTCCTTGAGGGTTATAATCCAGAGCCTGTTTTGCGATGTTTTGCTCTGGTTTCCTCAAAGTATGACCGATCCACTGCCACTTTCGCCGTTGAATCTCAATACCTATTTTAGTCTGGCGAGTTGTACTCCAAAGTTCGTCGTTGGAGATTACTTCTGGCCAGAATATTCCTAAAATGCGCCGGAGGCATTGGTTTACGAAAGTCTGTAGTTTCTTGGTAAGTCGAACGGTCACTTTCCACGTAGTACAACCATATAACAACACGGATTTGACGCATGCGTCAAAAACTCGCAGCTTCGTGCGAAGGGAGATCTCTTTTAACCTCCAGAAAGGGGAAAGGATACCGAAGGCCTGACGGGCTTTATTTAGCCGAGCCTCAACATCCTTTTCGGCTCCGCCGTCCATGCTGACAATGCTTCCGAGATAGCAAAAATCTTGCACCTCTTCCACATCCTGTCCATTAAGAACAATCGGTGTGCTTGCGTTCGAACCCATGTGCATGTACTTGGTTTTACGCACATTTATTTTCAGTCCCGCCTCTTTGCATTTAGAATGCAACGAGCAAATATTTGACTCTAAGTCCGAACGGGTATGTGCAAGCAAACACACGTCATCAGCATAATCAAGGTGACTTAAGATGTTAAATAGTCTCCATTGAAGACCTTTACCTTCCCCACCTTCCAGTGCAGCTTTTAAGATGTCATTTATTACCACCAGAAACAGGGCTGGTGATAATATGCAGCCTTGTCTGACACCCGTTCGCACAGGAAAGCTCTCGGACAGCTCTCCTCTATGCAAGACTCGACACCTTGCATCTTCGTAGGATTCTTTAATCATAGCTATGACCTTATCTGGAATACCTCTCCTACGCAAAGCATTCCATATGTAATCTCGCTTAACGCTGTCGAAAGCCTTCTCGAAGTCCACAAACATGAGATGTAGTGGCGAACCCATTTCGGCTGACTGCTCTAATATTATCCGTAGGGTATTTGTGTGGTCGGTACAAGACGACCCTTTACGGAATCCAGCCTGATAAACTTCGAGAGTGCTCTCGACGACATCACTAATCCTATTGAGAATTACCTTAGCCATAATTTTTGATACGGCAGTAAGTAGACATATACCACGCCAATTGCCACAATCCCGAAGGTCGCCCTTCTTCGGAATTTTCACAATGACGCCCTCCTTCCATTCAGTCGGATATCCTCCATCATTCCACACCTTAGTGAAGAGTGGGAGGAGTATATCGGCTGTTATTTCTGGGTCCGCTTTGAGGAGTTCGGTTGGTAGTCCGTCTATACCTGGAGCTTTCCTTCCCGCCATTGACCGAATGGCGGAAACTATCTCTTCCTTATCTGGGGGATCGTCCCTAATAGAGGATTGTTGCGGTTGGATGTTTGGAAGTTGTTCTGTTTCCGGAATATCTTCATCTGACAAGATGTTTAAAATATCAGAGAAGTATTCCTTCCATCGTCGCAACTGGTGTTCACTCATATTAAGGAGAGTTCCGTTGACATCTCTCACCAGGTGGTTGGCGGTGAAATTCCTGTTCGTCAACTGTTTCATGATTTTGAAAAGTGAACCCATATCCCCAAGGTAAGCCGCAGATTCTGCCTTGTTTGCCAGATCTTCAATGGCCTTTCTCTTGTCGCGTCTAACAGCCTTTTTAAGCTGTATATGAGCATCGCGGTAGTTCTGCCTCAAGTCGGGCGTTCGTTGGTTGACATCGGGTTGAGAGATGATTGCCAATTTGGCTTTTTTCCGATTGCCAACCTTGTCCCATGTGTCTTGTGACATCCAGGGTTTCTCACCGCTTTGCACATATCCCACAGATTCTTCAGCACTAGTTAGAAAAGTGTTTCTGGTTGCCTCCCAATTGGCGTCCAGTGTGCGCATTTCATGTTCACCCAATGTGGATGACTTTTCGCGTAGAATGGTGGTGTATTCGCGTTTTTTGTTGGGATCTCTGAGTTTATCCACATTAAGCTTGCGCTTCATTTGAAGAATTTGTGGTCGTCGGATAGCTGCTGTACACAATCTCAAGCAGGCAACCATCAAGTGGTGATCGCTCCCCACGTCAGCTCCACGTTTCGCTCGCACATCGAGGAGACATCTTCTCCATCGGCGACTTATAGCCAAATGGTCGATCTGGTTCTGAGTAACACCATCAGGGGAAACCCAAGATGTTTTATGATGACTCTTGTGTGGAAAAAGGGTCCCTCCGATGACCATTTGCCGAGTACTACAGAACTCCACAAATAATTTGCCGTTTTCGGGTCTCTTAATCCAAGGTCGTGAAGCGTCGACCCAAGGGTCACCATGCCTCCCCATGACGTGTTCTAGTCCAGTGTTGTCTGATCCAACCTGGGCGTTCATATCTCCCGAGATGATAATAATATCACCTCTTGGAACACGTTCGAAGGTGGCACTCAGTTGGCTATAAAACTCCTCTTTGTCACCAGATGTTGCGGTATTAGTTGGTGCGTAGCACTGCAGAATTGTGACGTTTCTGACACTGGTCCTGAGCCTGACGACGATAATCCTATCCGAGATTGGTTCCCAGCTAATGAGACTGTTTCTCGCTCTCGGCGTAAGGACGAACGCCACGCCATTTCTGGCTTCACTTTCAGGGCCAATGTACAGAATAGTGTTTCCGCTAGGGGTTCGTTCTTCTCCTGATCCTGTCCACCTGACCTCGCTCAAGCCCAAGATTTGGATGTTATAGTGCTCCATTTCACGGTCGATCACTGATTGGCGGTGCAAGGACCGAGTAACCCCAGCTCTTCCCCCGTCATTCAATGTTCGAACATTCCAGAAGCCAATCATAGTCCGTTTTCGAGTGCCAAAAGTCGTTACCGTAGGATCAGTCCGTATCCGAGGCGATGTATCCGTTTCTCGTATCATTTAGGTCTTAAGATCACGGGTGATAAGCCCATGATCCAGTGAGTGTCCATTTGCCATTTTTAGGGCAAGCAGGACTGGCTGTGGGTGAATTCTACAGCCCCCATCCCAGAGGGGGATAGTTAGCTCAGGTCCGTGGAGTCGCTAACTCCAAAGATAGTTGCAGGAATTGGTAAAACCTCATACTACAACTACCCCCTTGCCATCTTAATGATCTAAAAATATAAATTTTTTTTGCTAAGTAATTTCGAAGAATAATCATTTGAAAAAAAATTCGGCCGATAATTGGTTCTTAGCCCCCCCCCCCCCCCCTTTTGGCACACCAATGGAGCTTCCTAGCTGTAGCCATGGTTGAAATATTTGAATTCGTATTTTTCGGTTTAAGCGCTCCCCGCGTCTCCTTCTGAACCCGTACACCCCCTAAAATGGGGATCCGCCTGAGATCCGCAACTATCTACAATCTCCCCGAAAATGAACTTTCTGTCTTGAAGGGTTTGGGAGTTAATGTGCGCTGAGCGTACACGTCGGCGTACGGCGGACGGCGTACAGACATACTTTTGTATGGGAGTGGGTAGAAGGACAGACGCGATCTCAAAACTTTTGACGCAGTTCTGTTTCAACAATTTTTGAGAGTTTTTGTGCAAAATTTCAAATTGATAGTTTTTAAATTTTAGGTGATAAATGATTTTTTAAAAATGGTTGAAAAAATAATGTTGTACAGGAGGGGGTAGAAGTTTTAAAGGTATTCGACCAGTTAATAATTCATTCTTTTAGAGATTTTTTCAAATGCTTTTTTCAAATTATCAAGTTTCAACATTAAAATTTCATTCAAAAATGTTCAGCTTGTGTGTTTTTTCATTGCACATGAAACACCTTGTGCACGTTAGACCAGGGTGGTCGGTGCATAATAATTGCAGAATTTTTATTATTTTTTCTGTATGTACAATTAATAGATGTATCTTTTACCAGAGCCCTAAAAAAATTACTCAAAATTTTCAACATTTTTGCTTTCCACCTCCCTCCCCGTACACCCTCCAACTTAAATTTCTTACCAAAATTAAAAATTATATAGCTCTATAATCTGACAAATTTTTGATTTGATATCTGTTCTCAGTTTTGAGATATAGTGGTTTGAAATTTTGGAAAGTTGAATGCTTCCCATTTTCTCCCACTACAATTTTGTCCAAATGTTATATTTTTTTCGTATTTTTCTAGTATAGCGTAATGTAAGTACCAAGTTTCATTTACGTAGCTCAACAAATAGCCAAGATATTGATTTTTAAGTGCTTTTCTTTGCACCCCCCTGACCCTCTCCCTTGCAATAATTAGCCTCTATGTAAGCTGATTCCAGTGAATCTGTATGCCACCTTGATGATCTAAAAATGTGAATTTTGTATGCTAAGTTATTTCTAAGATATAATCATTTGAAAAAAGAAATTCGGCCGACAATTGGTTTTTAGCCCCTCTTTTTGCACCCCAATGGATAAAAATATTAAATTAATTTTAAAAGTTGTCCCACAAACGCTTTTATATGTATATCGATTTTTAGCTTCCTAGCTGTAACCATGTTTGAGATATTTGAATTCTTAGTTTTCGGTTCAAGTGCTTTCCCCGCCTCACCCTGAACCCTGACACCCCCCAAAATGGGTGTTCGCCTGAGATCCGCAACTATCTACAATCCCTCCAAAAATGTACTTTCTATCTTGAAGGGTTTGGGAGTTAATGTGCGCTGAGCGTACACACCGGCGTACGGCGTACAGACAGACGGATTTTTTTTTTGCATTTTTAGGCTATTTTAGTCATGAAACGCGAAAAAATAAAATTTCAGGGTAGCAAATTTTTTTTTTTTCATTTCGATCACAATACTTTATTATTAAAATAATAAAGTAAAATATATATATAAAAAAAAATAAGCACAAGACGACCAAGTAACTCAAAAAAAAAAAAAATGGAGCGAAATAATTGATCTCTATAGGCAAATAATTATTGTGTCTTAACCTGCGTTTTAATTCCTCCCATAAATGTTCTATAGGGTTTAGATCGGGTGATTGTGGAGGTGTATGAAGTTGTTATATAGCAACCATTTCCGTACAACATGAGATTTGTGTTTCGGATTATTGTCTTGTTGAAATATAAATGTCTCTCCGAGACCCATTTTTTGCACTTTCCTTAAATTATTTTTTTAAAATATTTAAATACTAGCAAACGCCTGCGACTTCGTCCGCATAAAAATCGCATTAATAAGCAATTTTTGAGAGTGTAGTTAGTAATACATTATGTGGGATATATAATCTGCTTACTTTAATGGCTCTTTGAACACAATGTTTTGTATTTCGTTGGAGTCAGAACCATAAATTATTAAGAATGATAGCATGATACTCGCATTAGAATGGGAAAGGCTCGTGATCAAATCAAACCCGTGATTCGAGATCATATGTATACGTGTTAAGGACATGTGAATAGTTGTAGCTTGTGTTAATTGAAAAAAGCCCAAATAAAATGACATTAAGCTTAAAAACATAACAGAACTTCGATAGTGCGTGAAGCCCCATTATATGATACTACCGATGAAATCGAAATTTTTGTAATCTTAAGAATTTTTGTGTGGGGAGTGATAGAAGGGATGACAGTACTAAATTAATTTTTTTCACACCATGCTAGAGTATATAAAAATATTTTGCACCAAATTTAAGCTTGAGAAACTGAATAGGTAACTTGAGAAACTTAGTGCATTGGATTTAGTGAAATTCTGCAATTTGTATGAGAGGTGGTAGAAGGAGTGGGGGGTTTTTGGTAATTTTTCTAGATACAACTATCATCACCATGCAATTGATATCTTTTAAATTTCAGATCAGTTAGAATCACAATTTTCAAGAAAATCGAGTTTTTGCAAAGTCGTGAAATTGTGTCCTATTATAAGGAAGGAGTAGAAGGAGTGGGGCTAATCGCTTAATTTTTCCCGATAATAATAATAATACTAATTAGGGATTCATCAGAAAGTTTTAGCTCGATCAAAGTTATACGTACTGAGAAAATTGGCTTAGAGTATTTCATGAAAAAGTGCAGTTTGTATGGGAGGTGGTAGAAGGAGTGGAGGGTTTTTGGTAATTTTTTTAGAAACAACTATAATCACCATGCAATTGATGTGCTTTAAATTTTAGATCATTTAGATTCACACTTTTCAAGAAAATCGAGTTTTTGCAAAGTCGTGGAATTGTGCCACATTGTATGGGAGGGGGTAGAAGGAGTGAAGCTAATCGGCTAATTTTTTCCCGATAATAATAATTATGCTAATTAAAGATTTAGTACAAATTTTAGCTCGATGAAAGCTATACGTACTGAGAAAATAGGTTTAGAATATTTCATGAAAAAGTGCAGTTTGTATAGGAGGTGGTGCAAGGAGTGGAGGGTTTTTAGTTATTTTTTGAGAAGCAACTACAATTATCATTGAATTGATATATTTTATATTTCAGAACAGCAACTTTCACACTTTTCAAGAAAATCGAATTTTCGTAAAGTCGTGGATTTGTGTCAGATTGTATGGGAGGGGGTAGAGGGGGAAAACCTAATTGGTTAGTTTTTTCCTGACATTAATAACAATGCTAATTAAGCATTTAATACAAAATCTTAGCTCAATCAAAGTTATACGTACTGAGAAAATTGGAGTATAGTATTTCATGAAAAAGTTTAGTTTGTATGGGAGGTGGTGGAAGGAGTTGGGGAATTCAAACTATTCATGTACTTGAAGATTGCATTTATAATAGAAATAATATATTTTAAATTTCAAATTAATAGCTTTCATAGTTTCCATGAAGATTTGATTATTAAAAGTTTTTGAAAATGAGTCACTTTGTATGGGAGGGGTAGAGGGCGTGAGGGGAGAAAAATAAAACCTAAAGCAGATTACTCCTCTAGGCAGACCTAATAATCTGTGAAAGTTTCATTTCAATCGGTGCAGCCGTTTTTGCGTGAAAGCCGGAAAGACAGACAGACAAAGAAAATTTTTAAAAACGTTTGTTTCTGCTTAGTTATTGCTAAAATAAAGCAAAAAACTTATTTATAGCCATTTATAAACAAATAACAGACAGACACTACAATTATATTTATATAGATTGAAAACGATTCATAGTTGATTCAATAAATCGTAAATAGCCCACCCCAGATGCCGACATACACCCCCACCCCATGACTTTACCACCGCCATGTTTAAATGTTGGTATTAGGTTTTCAACATTCATGTCTTTCCTCCTCCAATTTTTCCAAAAACTTCAAACTTACTTTCGTCAGTAAAAATCACACTATTCCACATACTTTGAGGTTTTGCTAGATGTTCTTTTGCGAAAATTAACTTCTTCTTACGATTTTGTGATGAAATTAAAGGCTTTCGCCTAGTCACACGCCTAGTTTTTCATTACTAACTTTTATGGAAAACTTATTTCGAATTTGGTTACCAATTTCTGGCGCGCTCGTCTTCGGCTTTTTTTTTTAATTTTGCGTGAAATCTGTCGTTCCATTTTTGCGCCGACCAGAACGATGGAGCTCATCTTCACAAATTACACAGAATAAAGGAAAAAATGTGAGCAACGTTAACGAGTCACTTATTGCGAATCAGTCTGTGGTTAGAACTACACTGGAATTCAAGAAGGAAGTATGAAAATCTAACGGGACTACTAACTGTACGGAGACTTTTTTTGTCATATTTTTACCTATTAAATTTGTTTTTTCTTTATTCCTTCAACGATTGTAAATTGGCGCCGTTTATTTCTTCACATATTTGTTGTATATTGATTGAAATATAGTTTTGTCAAATTTCAAAAATATAAATTCTTTATAACCAAACTTATTTATAATTATTTTTAAAGAATGACGGTGTACGGAGAGTTTTTTGTCTGACTGTATTTCAAAAATACTGCCTTCAAAACATTTGACAAGCAGAAATGGGAGAACTTCGTTAGAGTCGACACCAACCATTCGTTACGCCATTTGAATACATACAGTGTGACTCAACTAAAAGTGTTGATTTAAAAATTAAATAAAAAAAAACCGTTTACTATTTTTCCAAATTTTTTTTTTATTTGAAAGTACAATCCTTTCGGTTAGTTATGGAAAATTATTTCATTCAAATGGCTGCCGCGGCTGGTCTTACAGTAGGCCATTCTGTCGGTCCAATTTCGAGGCACATTTTGGATTGTTTGCGGCTCTATTTCGGCAATGACTGGTTCAATATTGGCCTTCAAATGGTTAATTGTTTGTCAATTGTCCGCATAACACCTGTCCTTCACGGCTCCTCACAAATAAAAATCCAAAGGTGTCAAATCGCAGCTCCTTGGCGGCCAATTGACATCGCCATTACGACTGATAATGCGACCATCGAATTTTTCACGCACTTCGGCTATTGTTTGGCTCGCTGTGTGGCACGGAGCACCGTCTTGTTGGAGCCAAAGATCGTCCAAATCAATATCTTCAAGATATGGCCACAAAAAAGATGTTAAGACGTGGCGGTAACGCTCGCCATTGACCGTAACGGTCGCGCCGGACTCATTTTCGAAAAAATACGGGCCAATGATGCCGCCGCGTCACAATCCACACCACACAGTCACACGCAATGGATGCCTGAGGATTTTCAGATCCCCAAATGCGACAATTTTGCTTGTTTACGTACCCGCCGAGATGGAAATGAGCTTCGTCCGAAAAGATGATTTTTTGAGCAAAATCTTCATCAATTTCAAGTTGGTCGGAAGCCCACACAGCGAATCGATATCGAAGCGTATGGTCTGGGGGCTTCAATTGCTGGATTAATTGAACTTTCTAGGTCCACAAACCAAGATCCTTACGCAAAATTCGTTACATGGAAGAGCGGCTGATGCCCATTTCCAATCCACGACGGCGATACTATGTTCTCGGCTGTCGGCGCACATTCTCGACCACCGCGGCGATATTTTCGGCCGAACGAACGAGATGAACACGGGATCGTGTTGGTGCGTCAATAATCATGCCCGTTTCACGAATTTTTTTCACCATTTTTTTTATTCCACTCACTGAAGGTGCACTTTTTCGACCGAGTTACGTACGACATTTTCTTGCAATTTCGGTCCAATTGTCTTCGTTTTGGAAATAAATTTTCAATACTTCCCAGCGTTGTTCAAGCGTAAATCGACTCATTTCGTTCAGCGGAGATATGATACTGAATTTCTGTCAAAGTTAGAATGCCATTAGTGTTGCCAGGTGCAAAAAAACCGGTAATATAAAAACACACCGATAGCTCGGTCACCCTTTAGACATTGATTTCTTTGGACCGCTGGTGGTTCAATGACATGGAGAAAAGAGATACGGTGTCGTATTTAGATGTCTCACCAACACCGCTATTTATCTGGAGGTATCAAATTCTTTAACTAACTTTGGAATTAAGGATCTCTTAAGGTTAATATTTTGGAACCTCAAGGGCGGCATATTATTGAATGGAATAAATATGTATATTGGGAGTAAAAACTATAAAACTACATTTTTTTTAATTTTAGCTTTATTGTTCGAAAATGATTAAATATTTATTTTTCAAAGATATGCCCATCGCTAGCCACAACTTTTTTCTCATCTTTCTGGCAAGATACGGATTCCGCATCGAAAAAACTACTTTTCTTTTGAGCCGATACACGAATCGACCCAATTTTTGGCTTCTTCGTAAGAATTGAAGTGTTACTCAGCCATCGATCGGAGTGGTCACAAGGGGCGATGTCTGAAAAATACAGCGGGTGAGGTAGGACGTTCTATTTCGACGTTTTCACAACGTGAGCAATAAGTGGCCGAGCAAAATCACTTTGTAGTGTCTCTTCTCGTATTGCAGCCGATTCTTCTTTAATGCTCGGCTCGAATGCATTAGTTATTTTTGAAGCGATCTCACGTGATGGTTTCACGCAGCAGCTCATAGTACAACACGCCGAGCTGATCCCACCAAATATGATTTTCGAGCCATGGATGTTGGAAGATCTTAGTTCAAGTAAATATGTGTACACAATAAACCATGATTTAAATATTATAATAAATGATTTTTCGTTTCATAAATTTTAAATAATTCGCGCCAAGGTCCTTGTTTTCGTTCTATTCACGTATTATTCCGCTACAAACAAATACAGCTTGAATGCTTAATTGTAGCTTTGTTTTAGTTTTCCTTCATAGGCACTCGTACTAATTTTCCGCGTTCAAACATTCACTATTACTAATTAAAACAGAAAAAAAATTCGATTTTTTTTATATCTGCAACGTAATTACAGCGCTCCTATTCGATATTACAAAGCCCTGCACGCATATTTTTGTTAATTTTGTGCAGATTCACAGCCCCATTGAAAATACATTTCACATATGCCCCCGGTGGATCTTGGAAAAGAGCATTCATCATTCAAATTGATGAAAACCAAAACATGAAAAGCTCGGAAGCGCATTAACCGGTGATTATGTCGCTGAAAGCCTCAAAGGCGAAAGCAAAAGCCCCCAATACTCAATTAAACATATACACAACATGTCATGAATCCAGGAAGGAGTGTGGTACATAAAGTGTAACAGTGCCGCAAAATCAAACAAAAACCTGGATAAAATTCATTTAAGCCCGGAAAGGCAGCACTGAAGCTTGTCCTTGCTGCCGATCCTGCTCGCTACATCATCCGCTTTGATGTGCCAACCGGCAGCATTGGTCCTCGTCCTTGTTATGCATTTACACACGTCCTAACCAAACTCAAACGCACATCAAATGGAATCGTTCGCTCGCTCCTCTCTCAAAGGGACTCTCTTGTCGTGTTTTAATGAACTTAATTTAATTAATTTTAAAAGGCCGTGGCTTTATCGTGCAATTGCAATCCGGCGTGACGAGGCCCGGCGGGGACGTGTAATCTCGCCTCTCGCGTACACACAGGGACTTCATAATCACGGCATTAAGATTAAGGCTGCATACCAAGATATACAAAATTGTTATTTTATTGTTGTTTGTTCGCTGCTAGTTAGTGAGTTAGTTAGTTGTTGGCACCGATATCAAAGCGGGCCAGCGACAAAAAAGTTTCGCTCTTGGGTTGGGAAATTCGAGATGAAAATTCTTTAGTAGACGATGATTTAATTTGAAAAGTTTTCGCTCTCAGGTAACTAATTTTATGTTATAGTTTTTGAGAACTATGAAAATTTTTAGTAATGGTGTCATAATTGTAGATTACGTAAATTACAAAAGCAGTCATTCCATAGGGATTGCAGATATTTCTTGAGTTTTGGATGCCTTTTCAGGATCTTTACTGGTAGTATAATTCTTAGCTGTTACTTATCCTAGAATGTTACGTTTCCAATATTGGCGTCTGATTCATACATACCTACTATATAAATTAATTCAAAGCTTAAACCTCCCATTAAAAATAAAACCACAATTGGTTTTCGTCAAAAATTAAATGTACAACATTTGAACTTTCTAACTCATCGCGTTCTCTGTCGTTTGTGGGTACGATGCTGATAAAGCATCTGTGTAGCGTGAATGGAATCTACATTTAGCCGTACGCGAAAAAATCCTGAATAGCAGTGATCTTGGATTGGCAAGCAATAACAATTTAGAAACAATTCATAGAACTATTAGAGGTTTTCTGCGATTTAAGCTTCAGAGTAGAGTGCACCTAATAACAGAAACAAGACTCAAATCTTGTTCAGGGGATTTATTCAAGTCCAATCTCCAATACTAAATTTACATATGTATAAAATATCTGATTCAACTTTCCCCATTATTATAAAACCAACACTCGGATTTATCCATTAGCAAATCTAAACCACTTAAATAATTATTATGTAAGAAATAGGCCATTAGATATTTTCCATATACATTCATATGTACTAAACATATAAGCAAGTATATATTTAAAATTCATATTGTACCCATCAATTTATATGTATATATGTATGTATATGGGCTAGCTCCATAGTGAACGAAGAAAAAAAATGAGGATTTCACAAAATGGAAAATTTCTCGAGTAATGTCGTAACCGCTTGTTGCTATTAAACATTCACATCCACTTCGCCCTACTTCGTTCGTAATCCTTATTGTCTTGAGTAATCTCAGTCTTAAGAGTTTACTCTTTATAGACTTTCAACATGAGTATAACACGTTCGCACAGTCCTCTATAAAGTTTAATGTTAAAGGCTTACGATTGAGAGTTTATTAAATCCCAGCTTATCTTTTTAGGTTCGTATAGCCGTCTGTACGTTTCTTCTATCTCGACTGTGTGTCGTTATAAATCCTGGCAAAACTCAAATTCAAAATTTCTCTCCGGTTATAATAGCTAGGAAAGTTTAACATCTGTCAGGACATTAAAATATTCCACGTGTAACTTTTCGCACTTTGATCGTCAACAACTAACGAAATACACAACTAGTTATATGATAAATGTTCGTAGGAGCAGTCACTATCTGTGCATCTATAGAAAGCTACTCATCCTTTCAGTGTGTTAGTCTATAATAGTGAGTTGCTGCCACCTTGCTAGCATTTTACTTGAGTATGCTCTGAATATTTTGCAAAACCCTAAGTGCTGTGATGCATTAAACTTTTATTCACACTTTGCCGTTGTTACTGTTGAACTATGCGCCATTCAACGTACTACCAGGGATAGCTGGAAATCAGGATAGTGGCTAGGCTCTCTTTCACTTCGGGCTAGATGTCCTTAATGTTTCATAATAAGGCTCGCCAAATTGCACAGAAGGAAGTGCTTCGTTCGCTCACGTTTCAGTATGAAGTAGAATGCGTTTGGTGTAGTAAATTTCGCTTTTAAAGTTGAACTACTCGTATGTATAAAAAGGGTTTTTACTACATCCAGCAAATGATTTTAACTAGCTAGTAAAATGTTTCATAGAGATTTTTTTAGGTTTATAAACTACCGCTTCCATTTAAGAGGAACTTTTTATTTCTATTAAGAGTAAAAGAATTATTGATAAGCTGTGTTGTTCACCATTCAAACTTGAAGCAATAATCAATCTATTATTTGTAAGAATAAGCGAGATTTTACAATCTGATTGCCCCGCATACATAGACAAATTAAGTAGATAGCCATTGAAAAGATGTTTTTTTGAAGATGTACTTTTACTGACTTCCAAGTTACTATCTCTTTCCCGTGACAATAGTTCCCATTAAGGGCAACTGGAAACCAATCCCGTGTTCCTGTCAAATTTATTACTTTATTATTTTAATAACAAAGTCCTGTAATTGAAACAGAAGAAAATTCTTGCTGTTCCGAAAATTTGCTTTTCCGTATTATGACTAAATTAGCCCAAAAATGCAAAAAAAATAGCCTTATTATGATGGGCGTAAAGAAGATAATCTATCGGAAACCACTGAATCAAGCTTTATTTTTTGAGTATGATAAATTCAAATGATATCTAGCAGTAAAATCATCGTCTTCCATTACAGTTGTACAACAGGGAGTTGAAGAAAATCTCGCAAAAAAAAAAATAATCAAAAAATGCACTTGCTGAACTCATTAATTGGAACATAAAAAGCTCAAAAAATATCTTCTTCCACCTTAATTCTACAATAAACTATATCTTCCACCCACACAAATTACCGCAAAAATATGATAAAAACATAACAGGGCTACGATTGCGCGTAAAACGCAATCTTACTATACTCTAGATGAAATAGAATTTTTTGTGATCCCAAGAAATTTTGTATGGGGAGTGTTAGAAGGGGTGATAGCATTGAGCTAATTTTTTCCCCATCATGCTAAGGTAGCTACAAAAATGTTTTATACAAAATGCTTACTCCAAAAATTGAATGCGAAATGAGAAAATTAGTGTGTTAGATTTAGTGAAAATGTGCAGTTTGTATGGGAGGTGGTAGAAAGAGTGGGGGGATTTTAGTGATTTTTTTAGAAATAACTAAGAATATCATAAAATTGACATCTCTTAAATTTTAGACCAGTAACATTCATACTTTTCAAGAAAATAGATTTTTTGTAAGTTGTGAAACTGTGTCATATTGTATGGGAGGGGGTAGAAGGGGCGAAGCTAATCAAATATTTTTTTCTGATCTTAGTGATAATACTAATTTAGTATTTATTACAAAATATGAACTCGATAAATAAATAATTTATTATATGCTCTGAGAAAATTGTCTTAGAGCATTTCATGAAAAAGTGTAGTTTGCTTGGGAGGGGGTGGAAGGAGAAAGAGGACGCAAATAATTTTTCTACTGTAGATTTATACCATTATGAAAGTAATATGTCCTAAAATTCAGATTAATAGCTTTTATACTTTTCGAGTAAATTCATTTATTGTCAAATTGCAAAATTGTGTCATTTTGTATGGGAGGGGGTAGAAGGGGTAAAGCTAATCGTATAATTTTTTTTTAATCTTACTAACAATTTTAAATTAATATTTGGTGCACGATTTCAGTCCGCTAAATCTTATAGGCACTGAGTAAATTGGTTTAGAGTATTTCATGAAAAAGTACAGTTTGTATGGGAGGTGGTAGAAGGACGGGGAGGACACGCATAATTTTTATATGGTAGATCGATATTATCATAAGAGTAACATATTTTAAATTTCAGGCCAATAGCTTTTATACTTTTTGAGCAAATCCGTTAATTGTCAAATTGCGCAATTGTGGCATTTTGTATGGGAGGGGTTAGAAGGGGTGGAGCGATTTGGCCCGTTCACGAACTTGACCTTACTTTTTCGTCAAAAACGACGTGTACAAAATTTGAACTATCTTGCTCAACGCGTTCTCAAGCTAGAGCGCGCACAGACAGACGGACGGACGGACGGACAGACGGACGGACATCCGGTTTTGAGATTTGAGTGATTTGAGTGATAATATTAACTTCTGTATCATTCATTTTTTTCTCCGAGCCTTATTTCTTGGCGTTACAAACTTTAGAGCAAACTTATAATACTCTCAAATTCCATCTAGAGTATAAACATAACAGGACTACGACTGGGCGTAAAGCCCAATCGTGCGTTACTCCAGATGAATGAGAAATTTTTTGATTTTAAGAAATTTTGCAGGGGAAGTGGTTAGGGGATGACGCCATTGAGCTCATTTTTTTACATCACGCTAGAGTTGAGTTCAAAAATTTAATAGGTACTGAGAAAATTAGTTATATTGGACAATGGACAAGTTCTAAATGAAATAACTATAAACGTCATGCTTTTGACGTGTTTTAAATTGCTGATTCGTAGCATTCATTCTTTTCAGGAAAATAGACTTTTTGTAAAGGTGTGAAATTGTGTCAGATTGTATGGGAGGGTGAAGAAGGAGTGAAGCTAATTGTTTAATTATACTCTAGATGAAATCTGAGAGTATATTGTGTTTGCCTTACCGTTTGTAACGCTAAGAAATAACGCTCGCACAGAGCCGCCAAGGGTACAGAAATATTTGTTGTCGCTCAAAAACCTCGATTCCGAGTGACCGTCTGTCTGTCTGTCTGTCTGTCTGTCTGTCTGTCTGTCTGTCTGTCCGTCTGTGCGTCTGTCTACAGCATAACTCTCGAAAGCTTTGAGCTATGGTGCTAAAAATTTTTGTGTGTCATTTTTAGCAAAAAAGTAACTTTAAGTTCGTGAATGGGCCACATCCCCCCACTCCTTCTACCCCCTCCCATACAAATTTCATGAAATTTCGAAAAATTAAGAAATTGATTATCTTTGAAACTATTTAAGCTATCGACGTGAAATTTAAGTCAAAGTATTATGATATAGATGTCATTAATACCACGGAATATTGACCCGATCCCTTTACTCCTTCTACCCACTCCCATACAAATGGTCAATTTTGAAAAATACATATTTTCGATTTTCATTGAAACTAGTAAAGCTGAAAAAATGAAATTTTGTCAAAATTAATTCTACTATAATTGCAATTTATTTTAAAAATAATTATCATCCTCACGTCACTCCTTCTACCCCCTCCCATACAAATTTCACGAAATTTTGAAATTTAAATTAAATTATTTTTCTTCGAAACTGTTAAAGCTATCAACTTGATATTTTGTACAAAGTATACAAATAGAAATATTATTAATGCGAAAAAAATTTGTTTTGATCCGTACACTCCTTCTACCCCCTCCCATACAAATGCAGAATTTTTGTTAAATGCATTTCATCGATTTCCATTCAAACTAGAAAAAGCACAAACTTCAAATTTTGCCAGAATTCGTTTTTTAATAACTGAAATAAATGTTAGAAAAAATTATCAGCTCCGCTTCACTCCTTTTACCACCTCCCACACAAATATTTCTATTATAAATTCAAGAAAAGCATTTCTCCTTCAAGTATATGAGAGCTATCGACTTTGAAATTGAATCAAAGCATGGTGATAAGGATGATGATAAGCAGTTTCAAAATCATTAAACGCTCCACTTCCTCTGCCACCTCCCATACAAATGCCTCAATTTCAGGAAAACTATGACCAATTTCTTTAAAAATAATGAAAACTAAAAACTTTAAATTCAGCAAAAAACATTTTGCATGCCATGTCCGGTATCATATACGAAAAATACAAACCTCCCCCTCTACTTCTACCACCTCCCATGCAAAAGTCTCTATTCACTATTCGAAAGAATTTGAGATGACATATTTTCCGGTATATTAAAGTCATTTCCATCTCATCTAGAGTATTATATGATTGGGTTTTAAACCCAATCATAATTCTGTTATGTTTTTAGTTGGTCTTACTAATAATTCTAAATAAAAATTAAAGCACAATTTCAGCTCGATAAATTTTACACGCACTGAGTAAATTGGTTTAGATGATTTAATGAAAAAGTGCAGTTTGTATGGGAGGTGCAGGAAGGAGGCGGAGAACACGAATCATTTTTAGACAGTAGATTAAAATCATCATAAAAGTATTAGATTCCGAAATTTCAGATTAGTAGCATTAATACTTTTAGAGTAAATCCGTTTATTGTCAAATTTGCGAAATTCTGTCAGCGCGCATAAGCTCCCTACCCCTTCAAAATGGAAAGTTTATTAATTGGAGAATTGTAGATGGTTGCGGATGTCAGGCGGATACCCGTTTTGAAGGGTGTAAGTGATAAGGGGGAGGCAAGGGAATGCTAAACCAAAAACTAAGAATATCTAAACCATGGTTCTAGCAAGGAAGCTGAAACTTTACGTATACATAGAGGGGTTTGATGGACAAACTTTAAAAATAACTAATTTCTTTTTCTCCATTGAGGTCCGAAAATGATGGACTAAAAACAAATTGTCGGCCGATTTTTTTTTAAAACGATTACATCATGGATATTACTGTCCATAAAAAAATTCATACTTTGTGACCATTAAAGTGGCATATAGATCCATCGGAATCGGCTTATAGTGAGGCTAATTATTGTGAAAGAGAGGGCCATGTGACTACAAGGCAAACACTTAAAAATGGATATCTCGGCTATCTTTTACGCCATGTAATTGAAACTTGTAACATATATTAAGCTATACTAGCGAAATAGGGTATAGCCTAGTGGGTAGCATGTTGGTCTACAATGCAAAGGTCGTGAGTTCAAATCCTGATCGACGCATAATTCCAGCATCTGCTTGGTTGGGTATACCTTGGTCACATCAATCTCATTATCAATGGCGCGACAGCCCAAATCGGGCCCTAGCCTCCTAAAGTCGTCGCCTCCAATCGTCTCGATCCAAGGACCGCGTCCTCCAGCTGCTAATTTTTAATATGGCTTTGCTGTCTTCATCAACCGAATCTCCCATCGCTTGCGTGGTTTGCCTACTGGCCGGTTACCACTCCCTTTGCCTTTAAGAGTACGTTTGGGGATTGTTCTGTCTTACATTCGCTCTACATGGCCAGCCCACTGCAGTTTACGTAGCTTGATGAACGTTGAAGCTTCTGGCTCGTCGTAGAGTTGATACGACTCATGGCTGTATCTAATTCGCCATTCCGTTCCTTCCTTCACAGGTCCCAAAATTCTTCGGAGGACCTTTCTTTCGAATGCGTTAACTGCTTTTTCGGAAGTTAATGTGTTAATGGCAACGTCTCGCTGCCATCACAGAGCACATGTCGTATAATAGTTTTATAAATCCTTATTGCTTATTGTTCCTGTTCGCTTTCTTAGATTTTATTATTGGAAGTATCGAATAATACATCTTACCTGCAAGTATTATCCGTCGTTTGATTTCATCTGTTCCATTACCGTCCTTTGATAGATTAGCCCCAAGATATATGAAGTTGTCCACACTCTTCAAATTGTATCCCGCAATTGTTCTGTTTTATGTGATTGGCGTTCTCCTTCTTGTTTGCGTCATTACTTTTGTTTTGCTTTCATTAATGCGCAACCCAACTTCTTTTGCGGTGGAGTCAAGATTGACAAATACCTCCTTAGCACTAGGGAAGGATCTTGCAAGGATGGTAATGTCGTCAGCGTATGCTACTAGTTAGGTGGACTTGAATAGTAGTATCCCGTTGGAGTCGACTGGGATTTTTCGGACGACATAGGTTTAGGTTGTATGAGTGTGGTTCCACAGAAACCACAAGCAGTGAGGGCATCTAGTTGGGCCCATTGTACTTTGCCTATTGTAATAAGATGGAAGTCACTCCTCTTGCTCTAACCACTTGGTACGGTTTGCGAACCTTAGCAGGCTCGAATGTTGGACGCCTCTGAGGTCATCTAGTTCTGAGAAAAATCTAGAGCCTAAACAAAGGAGACGACTGTTGGAGATTTGCGGACAGTGACAAAGGTAATGTTCGATAGATTCTTCGTCTTCCTCGCAACCTCTACAAAAGCTGTCGCTCGCGATCCTCATCCTAAATGCGTGTAAACTTAGCAAGCAATGGCCTGTGGTCAGACCGACAATAGTTCGGATACTATAACGACTACGTTGTAACAGCTGAGCTGTAATATTTTTGTTTGGTTCTTCCCAAAAGGATTTGGCCGTTTTACAACTTTCCAGTTGCCGCCACCCTGCCAAGAAAGAATCCAAAATAGTCTGTTTGAAGCTAGCCTTCAGCACTGTTGGTGCTACATCGACTGACTTCCTAGTGGAATTAATGTTTGCAGATCGTTGCCGTGCAAACGTGTCTGCCGCCTCGTTACCTAGCAGGTCGCTATGATCCGGTATCCAAATTAGAAAAACTTCCGTTATGGCCGCTAGGCGATTTAAATTGTGTCTAGAAATGGACACTAGTTTGGATGTAGTCCTGTAGGATTGGAGTGCCTGAAGCGCAGCCCTGCAGTCCGAGAAAATGTAACAATTTCCGAGACTGTTCTGCATATCAAGAATAATTTTTGTACACTCGTTAATGGCTAATACTTCTGCTTGGAACACTGTCGCGTGTTCTGGAAGATGAAATGAAGTTTGGATGCCGAGGTCGTGGGAATAAATCCCTGCACCTGTCCCCTGGCTAGTTTTAGATCCGTCCGTATAGAGATGAGAACCAATACAGGTGCTGAGTACCGTGTTTGTTGCCCATTCGTTTCGTTCAGGAAACTTAATGTGAAACTTCCGTTTCTCAACCTGCGGTTGGTTCATGCAATCATACTCGCGGTCTAAAAGGGAGTTTGCGTTTCTAATGACGTTTAGAATTTTTCCATGACCAATTTATGGCGCTGACCACGATTTAGTGGTTTTTAATCTAATGGCTGCTGGACCCACTGCTTGTTTTATAAAAAGATCAAGTGGAGGTAGTGAGAGAATTACCTCAAGGGCTGCAGTTGGTGTGGTTCTAAGGGCACCTGTTATGCACAGACATGCCATCCGTTGGATTAACTGTAAGGGTGCCAGGTTGGTTTTTAGTACCACCGCTGGCCACCATACCAGCGCACCATAGCAAATAATTGGTCAAACAATACTGGTATACATCCAGTGGATGAGGTGCGGCTTAAGGCCCCATCTCAAACCGAATGTCTTTTTGCAAGCGAAGAAGGGCTTTACGCCCAATCATAATTCTTTTATGTTTATACTCTAGATGAAATCTGAGAGTATATTGTGTTTGCCTTACCGTTTGTAACGCTAAGAAATAACGCTCGCACAGAGCCGCCAAGGGTAGGGAAATATTTGTTGTCGCTCAAAAACCTCGATTCCGAGTGACCGTCTGTCCGTTTGTCCGTCTGTCCGTCTGTCTGTCTGTCCGTCTGTCCGTCTGTCCGTCTGTGCGTCTGTCTACAGCATAACTCTCGAAAGCTTTGAGCTATGGTGCTAAAAATTTTTGTGTGTCATTTTTAGCAAAAAAGTAACTTTAAGTTCGTGAATGGGCTACATCCCCCCACTCCTTCTACACCCTCCCATACAAATTTCATGAAATTTCGAAATATTAAGAAATAGATTTTTCTTTGAAACTATTTAAGCTATAGACTTGAAATTTAGGTCAAATTATTACGATATAGATGTCATTAATACCAAGAAATATTGACCCGATCCCCTTACTCCTTCTACCCCCTCCCGTACAAATGGATAATTTTGAAAAATACATATTTTCGATTTTCATTGAAACTAGTAAAGCTGAAAAGACGAAATTTTGTTAGAATTAATTTTATTATAATTGCAATTTATTTTAAAAATAATTATCAACTTCACCTTACTCCTTCTACCCCCTCCCATACAAATTTCACGAAATTTTGAAATTTAAATTAAATTATTTTTCTTCGAAACTTTTAAAGGTATCAACTTGATATTTTGTATAAACTATACAAATGGAAATATTAGTAATCCGAAAAAAAATTGTTTTGATCCGTACACTTCTTCTATCCCCTCCCGTACAAATGTATAAATTTTGTTAAATGCATTTTATCGATTTCCGTTCAAACTTGAAAAAGTACAAACTTCAAATTTTGCCAGAATTTGTTTCTTAATAATTGAAATAAGGTCTAGAAAAAAATATACGCCCCTCTTTACTCCTTCTACCCCCTCCCATACAAATATCTGTATTATAAATTCAAGAAAAGCATTTCTCCTTCGAATATATGAGAGCTATCGACTTTGAAATTGAATCAAAGCACGGTGATGATAAGCAGTTTCAAAATCATTTAAAATGTTCCACTTCCTCTGCCACCTCCCATACAAATGTCCCAATTTCAGGAAAACTATTACCAATTTCATTAAAAATAATGAAAACTAAAAACTTTAAATTCTGCAATAAGCATTTTGCATGCCATGTTCGGTGTCATATAAGAAAAATACAAACCTCCCCCTCTACTTCTACCACCTCCCATGCAAAAGTCTCTATTCACTATTCGAAAGAATTTGAGATGACATACTTTCCGGTATATTAAAGTCATTTGCATCTCATCTAGAGTATCATATGATTGGGCTTTAAGCCCAATCATAATTCTATTATGTTTTTTAATTAGGCTTTGCTGTCCTCATCAACCGAGTCTCCCATCGATTGCGTGGTTTGCCTACTGGCCGGTTACCACTCGCTTTGCCTTTAAGAGAACGTTTGGGGACTCTTCTGTTTTCCATTCGCTCTACATGGCCAGCCCACTGCAGTTTACGTAGCTTGATGAACGTTGAAGCTTCTGGCTCGTCGTAGAGTTGATACAACTCATGGTTGTATCTTATTCGCCATTCCGTTCCTTCCTTCACAGGTCCCAAAATTCTTCGGAGGACCTTTCTTTCGAAAGCGTTAACTGCCTTTTCGGAAGTTCGCGTTAATGTCCACGTCTCGCTGCCATAACAGAGCACAGGTCGTATAATAGTTTTATAAATCCACAGCTTATTGTTCCTGTGCACTTTCATGGATTTCATTATTGGAAGTACCGAATAATACGTCTTATTTGCAACTATTATCCGTCATTTGATTTCGTCTGTTTCATTACCGTCCTTTGCTAGATTAGCCCCAAGATATATGAAGTTGTCCTCACTCTCCAAATTATATTCCGCAATTGTTATGATTTGTCTTATTGTCTTCTTGTTTGCGTCATTACTTTTGTTTTGCTTTTATTAATGCGCAACCCGACTTCTTTTGCGGCGGAGTCAAGATTGACAAATATTTCCTTAGCACTTGGAAGGATCTTGCTAGAATGTTAATGTCGTCAGAGTATGCTACTAGTTGAGTGGACTTGAATAGTAGTGTCCCTTTGGTGTCGACTGGGATTTTTCGGACGACATACTGTAGTGCCAAGTTGAAAAGCATGGGAGCTAGACCATCTCCCTACTTTAAACCACATTGCGTTTGAAAGCTGGTTGTGGAATCGGTTTGTATTCTCACTTGGGAATCAGTGTTCGTCATTGTGAGTCTTGTTAGTCGGACTAGTTTTGGGGGAATTCCAAAGTCAACCATAATTTTGTACAGTACACTCCTATCGATACTGTCGTATGCTTGTTTAAAATCTACGAAAATTTGGTGCACGTCTGTGTTATATTCCCAGCATTTCTCAAGCACCTGTTTCACCGAGAATATCTGGTCTGTTGTAGATCGTCCGGTTCTGAAGCCACCTTGGTATTCACCAATTATTTCATTAGTATAGGGCTTAAGACGATGTTCAATTATTTTTGTCAGTATTTTATAGGACGTACACAACAATGAACTACTTCTATAATTCTCACAGCAGAGTTTGTCTCCTTTCTTGTAAATTGGACATATAATGCTTTTTCGCCAGTCATCGGGTAAGATTTCCTCTGTCCAAATTTTGTATATCATGTTGTGCAGTATTTCAGTGACACAGTTTCCACCGTTTTTCATAAGTTCAACTGGTATCTCGTCAATTCCCGGCGCTTTGTTTCGTTTTTGGTCACATACGGCTGCTTTGATTTCAACAAGCGTGGGTTGGTGTCGAAGATGGTTCTTTTTCATCAGTTGAGGCCTCAATTGAAATGTTGACAATTGTGATCGGTGCTAATGTGGTGGGATTGAGAAGATGTTCAAAGTAGGAAGCCCATCTCCTTTTGATTTCTTGTGCGTCGCTGATAATGTTGCCCTCTGCGTCTTTGCAGAGACTGGTTTTTGGTTTATGTCCTTTTTTATTTCATTTACTATTGCGTATGCGTGCTGCGTTTTATTTTTTCTCATATCGTCGTCCATTTTGTGTATTATGCCATTATGGTAGTTCCTTTGTTTTCGCCTGCAGGTCTTTTTCGCATATCGCCTAAACTTATCATATCTTTTTTTTTGGCTCGTGTTCGTTCTTTCTGTCTATTGCATCGCGACATTCTTGGTCGAACCAATCATTATTTTTTCGCCGTGCTTGATATCCTAATATCTTTTCTGCGGAGGATTTGATGCCGTCTCATATTTTCATCCACGCATTCTCTACTGAAATATTTTGGATATTTTCATATATTGGTGTCAGGTGTTTATTACATGCTAAAATGTAAGCCTGCACCACCGTTTCGTCGTTAACCTTGTCGACATTGAATTTGCGAGTTCTGCTCGTTTTCGAATATCCACGACAAGCTATTCGGCATTGATACTTAGCTCTGACTAGATAGTGATCAGAGTCACAATTCGCACCGCGGAGGGTTCGTACATCAAGTATTTTGGAAGCAGCCCTTTTCTCAATTAGAACATGATCTATTTGGTTGAAGGTGCGACCATCTGGTGATGCCCACGTTCGTTTGTGAATATCGCGATGTGGGAAGCACGTAGAACTTACAATGATATTTTTGCTGCTTGCGAAATCAATAAGACGTTGGTCATTGTCGTTGGTTATGTAATGGAGACTGAGCCCTCCTGTTGTTCCTCTATGAGCCTCCTCTTTCCGATTTTTGCATTAAAATCCCCTAGGACAATTTTTAGGTCATTCAAAGGCAGTGAATCATACGTTGTCTCTCGGGTGGCATAAAATTCGTCTTTAGTTATATCGTCCTTGTCTTCTGTTGGTGCGTGAACGTTGGTCAACCAAGTTTTGAAAAATTTAGTCTTTATTCGGATTGCACACTGCCATTCTCTTACTGGTTTGAAGCTCGCAACCTGCTGTTAAATTTTTTTTGCAACAACAAAAGCGACTCAAAGCTCTCTGCTTCCCGACAATTTTCCACTTGGACAGATTGTGTGTGATCTCATGTCCATGATTTCGTTACCGAGCTATTTCGTTTCCTGGATGGCAGGTATGTTGATGTTGTGTTTCGCCACTTCTTCGAGGAACATTTTCAGAGCTCCTGTCCTAAATAAGGATCGAACATTCCAAGATCCAATAGAGTAGTCCATTTTTCGTTTGCGGAGTCGTTGCCGTTGAGACTATCCATTCCGAGGCTATTCTTCAGGTTTCTGGACAGTGATTTTTTTCCGGTGATGCGTTTTCAGCGCCTCGCCCAACCCCCGACCTGGAGGACCGGTCCTACTTATTTGTTACACCCTAGTAGAAAAAGGTCGGGAGTTTTCAGCTAAATATGACATGCTGGAGTTCTCACAGCTATGCTGCGAGTCCAACTATGTCATACTTTTGCATATTTCTCGAGACGCACTGGTATTACTAGCCAGGTTAACTCCATACTCCCTCCTCCTTTCTCAACCGGGCTTGGGACCGTCTTTGCCGGAGTTTTTGGTTAATAGAACCTTGCAAATTCTCTTTGTAAGCCATTTACTGAGCATTCTAGTCTTCCTTAAGGCAGTCATATGGGGCCATTTCTGTTTATCCTGGCTTTTAATGATTTTGCCTATTCGGAAGTCGTCTGATTTACTGATGACATTTAAATCTTTAGGTCTCTTCGCCATAATAATCTTCGATTGAATTTGGATAAATTCCATTTAATACCATTTACTAGGAAAGTTTCACCGTTTGTAATAACCTACATTGTTGATGACTCTATTTTGGATCGAGACAGTTCCATTATTGTCATCGGTGTTACATTTGATCATAAAATTGATTGCATATAAACAAGATTGTGGAAAGGGTAATTCATATAGGAATTCATTACACGCTTTTCCAACGATTTACGTAAAACCTTAGTTAGACAGTGGCGGCTTATACTGCAATGCTACTAACCGACTAAGCAGTGGGGTGTAGATAGCTCAGTGCGCAGCATGGATGCTTTGCAACTGGAAACCCCCGTGTTCTATTCCCACTAGCTCCACGATATTTCCTTAGCGTCTAAGACTGGAACCGGTTAAACAAGCCTTCCTGACGAGACCGTCGTAAGCAGGCCTGGTACGAAACGCAACACAGCGCAGTAGCCGCTCACTCGCTATAAGATACTCACGAAACTACATGGAGTACCGCCTTATCTTGTTTTTGCTTAACAACTTCTTACCCTTCGGATTTGATGCAGTTTGCTGTTGGTCAATTTTTACCGAGGTATACTAGATTGCTGCGGATTGATTTTCACCGGACAGACTATGGTGTGAATGAACTAATGTATTCGAATTCTCCATTGATAATCTGTGCTGAAAACATAGACTTAATGCTAGTTGACAATAATTTTCGTCAATTTTTGTCAATTTCTTGTTTCTTTGTATTATATGAACTTGATGTTGGGATGTTGATGTTTCTTTCGTCCCTTCACTAAATAGTAAGCCAGAGGATTCATCGACTTGCATCTTTTAAATTTGGAATCGATTTTATGGCGATTCCTTGCATTAAGAAATCTTAATTGTGATAAAAAATTTAAAACTGCCATAAAATATAATTGCAAAAAATGGGCAACGCCTATCTTGCCTTTGGCACACAATATATACGTTCTTATAAGTATTCTCGCGAAAACTTTTAATGCCTTTATTTACATCAAAAATATCTTGTAAAAGATCTGTTCTTAACTTTTCTGCATTTATACCAACATTATGATTATTAATGCCTCGAAAGTACAAACAAGATAACAATTAATTAAAAGTGAACAAAAGTAATCATTAACTAACATTTCAGGACTACAATCATCAAAAATAAGCTCTTTAAATAAATTTCGATTGAGAAATCATTAAAAAGTTTCAACAATTCCAGCTCTCTTCGCCCCGGACGACTCAAGAGCGCGCACTAAGCTGCAATACTTAAAATAAAAAGTTTTCTCAATAGCGACTAGGTCGAATTAAAGAAAAAAAAAACGGAAAAAAATGGAAACGTATAGAATGAAACTCCTAAAAGAACTTGAACGTCCAACAATTCCTTCACGTAGATATCTTCTCAACCTTTATATATATTACAGAAGCAGCAGAAAAAAGGACATGAAGAAATTATTTAAGGCGAAGAATTTCTCTCCATTCTATCGTTTCGTTCATGGTCGACAAGTTGAACTTAAACGGAGGATATAAGATACGTAGGTAGCTACCTAAAATGTAAAATCGCTTTTTTAATTATTAATTCGAAAAGGAAATCATGTTGCCAGCAAGAGGAAATTTCCAGCAAACCTTGCTATGGAGAATACAACACCGGAACTACTAGCACCCCTTTCCGGTTATAATTTATTCAAGCAAAGGTTGCACATTAGGTCATAAAAAATTCGCACGTTTTATTACCTTCAGGTTTTTCATATAATAACACCACCGAGTGTCGTTCTACTTTTCAGCTTTACTCTTTATGAAGCCCACTGTTTTTTTTTTTTTTGAAATATTAAATTTTAATATATTTTTCATTTCGCACAAGTGTATTTTTATTTATGGGATTGTTTGAGGCATTTTAAGAATTTATTTGTTCGGACGCTGCAGAAAAGTAGAGTTAAGTAATATAGATGTTTGAAATATCTAACAAAGAAATTGTACATGTTGTTCGTGCTATCAATAATAATAAAAATATTATTTCAGAAACAATGATTCAATTACAGCTTTTGTATTAGTATAATAGTTTAGGGAAAAATCAAAAATGGAGGAAAACTTGCACCCATCTTCCATTTAGAGCACTGAGCGTGAGATAATGAATTCTTCCCAGAATTGGCAAATCCAAGGTGTTCGATAGCCAGTGGTAGAGCTCTGCCCTGGACTATGTATATACTTACTCTTAATTTTAGAACTTGCAAGGAAAACGAACGAGTTTATTTATTTTATTTTATTTTCCATGACAACCTTTCTCTTTGACGGTTCGCTGTGAGTGAGTACTGTTCGTGTCCAGGTCCGATGTCGTCCTCCTTCTTGATCTCCAGTGGTAGTGGAGAACTCTGTCTGACGCCATTGGCAGCGATGGTTAGACCTCTGCTGGTTGAACACTAGGGAGGGCTGTTAAAGTGAATACTTATTATTTTCGAAGTGCCTTTAGTGCAATAGAACCAGAAGTGTCGAATCACGGGATCACCGGAAATGATTTGATTCTTGTTTTAATTTCTCCACATTATGAAATGAAGGCAAACTCATAATAGTTTACTTTAAATTCATAATGTGGATAAAATTTCGATATCAACTTTTTGAAGAACTTTCACAATCAGAAATCGCGGGATTCCAAAACAATGAATTTCGCTGTAACGTCTGTACAGGTTTCCGATACAAATTTGAACGTCACTTCCATAAAGAGCACTATACATTAGAAAATTAGTTCCCCTTATTATGAAAATAAGCGAACTATTATGTATATTACTTCCGTCTTTATATATGTAAAAGAGACTCGTAACTGGCGTATTACACATTTAGGAGTCCGAAGCGAAAGTGAAGTTCGGGATCCCTTTCCCGCTTTTTTAACGAGATTTTAATGTACTAAACCAATTATTTGAGAAAACGGTTACGTTTACTGGCCTTAACTTTTGACAAATTGTAAAAAACCATTTTAACGCAATCCAAGTCTTTTACTTCCTAAATTTTTAAAAGGAATATATCCGTCTGCGTTGAATACATATTAAATGCTTGTTAATAAACGTTTTCGGCCTTTGATTTTTCTTGGCTTACTAAACTGATAAATGCGAATGCTAATAAAACAGAAATATTATGTTACTATCCAAGGAGTTGGGCGATCTAATAACAACTCATCCTTGGAAAAATTAAACTTAGTTCAAAACCTGAAGCACCGCCTAGGACTGGGTTGGTACAAAGGTAGCACCCACGCAAATGAAAAATGGACTATTCCTTCAGATCTTGGAACGAGCGATCCCTGTACAGGATAAGAGCAATGAGAGCGCTTCTACAACAGGTGAGCAAATACAACATAAACATCAGTGCACTTCAACCAACTTAATTGTTAGGTAGCGAGATTACTGAAATTAGATCGCACACAATTTGCAAAAGCGGGAAATATTTGGGTATCCGGCAGTTTGGAGTTGCATTGTCGACATCAAGTTTGAACACCAAGTTACCAACTTCAAACCCATCAAGAAAGGATTATGTACAATCCGCAACAAGACAAAAAATTTTTAATGTCTAATTTCCAATAGACAGCGAAGTTAAAGATGATTTCTATAACACCTTATCTACATTTGACTCCCTTCATTCGAACGATATTAAAATAGTATAAGAAGATTTGAACGAAAACTTGCACCAAAAGGAGACCTATACAGCTATACCATACCATACCTTGAACGCTTTTCGTGAACGTAACGACAGAAGCCACGAGTTCACGGTTGTCTTTAACAATACGGATTGTTATTGTAACGACAATCATTAACGCCTGCATCCTCCAAGCTTAACGATAGTCATAGACCAACGTATCTCGGGAGATGATACCGGTCTATGCTTCTTCGTGTGTTCTACATTCACACTGGTAAGAGCAAGGCCTATCTAAATCCTTCCCCAATCTTTGGATCATGGGAACCAAATTGATACGCAACTCCATGTCGAGCACAAGGTTTGCACTAGGCATTCCAAGAAACCGTATACTGTACAAGTACAGCAATACGGACGACGCTCTACCCGCGATGTAGATGGTAAACCACAGCCACTACATATACTCCGAAGGGACCTCATCCATGGTTGTATTGGTCCGCAGCACGTCGTATCGATCAGTCTCAATGCATTCATTCTACCAATCTCGTATGATCACTAGCTGTTCGATTCATACCGTAATTGTTGCGTAAGATTTTGCTCTTATATGTTCTACTATAACACCGTTGGGGCTTGGATCCGAAGTGTCACCTCGAACATAAGATCGCTACTTTCTTACGCTATATATACCATGTACTACTATAATACAAAGTCAGTTCTGCTTCAATTACCTATCGTCAGGTTACTTCAACGGCCGTCCCAGCTCAACCGAGCTCCTGCCTCCCACACACCTACAGCCAGCCTAATTTCCACATTTTACTTTCCGCGCTTTTACGTTTGATGTTTAGATCTTATTCATTCATTTATTCATTTCATTGAGACATGAACGATACCACCTGGTACAGGGTTGCCAATACGACCTTCCGTAGTACCAAGTTTAAAGTCCTTGGTAAGGACTTCCGTGAAGCAAGCTTTACTTCAGTCTAAGTTCACACGCAACTTTGATACCGATCGAACAGCTCGGGTTCATGGAGTTGCTACACTCCAAAAGAAGTTACTGGAATCGGCTTAGCTTTCTAGACTAGCACTTATTTCCCTGCGATCGATAGAATGCGGAGCTGACGGACTGTTCAACTTTATCCCCACCCACCTAAATGGGTTAAGGAGCTGACGGTCAGTCAAACTTGATTCCCCTCTATCTTTGTAGGTTTCGGAGCCAATGACTTAAGGTATAATGAATTAAATTCAATATACCAGTCGCACGACTTGATCCTCCCTACTTATTGTATGCTTCGATTCAACTTCCTTTGCTTTGCTACTGTGCAGTGCGGGCAAACACCTACATTTCACGCCACGTCTATTGGTCAATATATTATGCATCAATTTTTGCTACTTATAATGGAAGAGTCTTAGCTCTCGATCAATGCAGCTACTAGTATCCGTAACATTCGTATCCACATATCACGTACATCGTAAGATTTCGTACTTCGGGTCGTCGGATAGTCTTTATAACTCCTAGCTATGAAAATGCACTTCTCCGTCGTTCTACTTTCTGATTATACAGACCTGTTTCTACTGTCCTCATCTATCTGGATGATAATATAGTATAATAAATTAAATTAAAATTCAATTCAATATACATATTATTCGGCTTACTCCCCCCCCCCGTCTCTTAGCGTTACCCGGCCTGTGCCACGCGGAGGTGGATCTATGGATCTACTTCGCAGACCATATAAATATATATGCCAATGGAAGAAATGTGGCAGAAAACATCAAGGGTCGCAAAAGAGATGATTGGACAACAACCCCGGCGCAAAAAAAAAATGGTTGGTTCAACAACGAATACCAAGATCTTTTGGAATGAAAAACTCAGACAAACGGGATAAATATAATGATCTTAGACGATTTTCAAAGAAAATCTGCGGTCATAAAAAAGGGGAGCACAATAATGACCAAATTAAAAATAATGACAAACATTTTAAATTACTCAACAAGAGAGAAGCAAATTCGCTAGTTTAAAAGGATGAAAAAGAGATACCAGCCGAAGAAGACCACCTACAAGGATGCAGAAGGCAACATTTCAAATTTCAAGTTCAATTTCCTAACTTTAAATTTCAATCAAAAATTTTTAATTAATTTTTAATTTGTTTTTCTTTATGTATATCAAACAGTTGCATGTACCTGCCAAAAACTTTGTGTCTTTTACCAGAGCCCTAAAATCCTCCACCTCCCTCCCCTATACCGCCAACTAAAATTTCTTACTAAAATTAAAGGTTATTGAGCTCTACACAATTTTAACTAACTGCCTGTACTAGATTTTAAAATATATACTGTTGCGAGCTAGGGGTTCGCCAGATTTCAAGAGAAAACTTAATTCGTTTAAAAATATAAGGATAATTTATTTATTGCACTTTTACACAATTTCCCGATCACTTCACTTAATTCGCTCTAAAAACTTAATTCGCACAACCCAGTAACACCGCCGATCTATCGCTTTCGCTTACTTACACCGGTTGGTGTCTTCCATGAACTTCGTTCAAAGACTGACTGCTATGGTAGTTGCATTCTTTTTATAGTAAACATCCGTCAGGCGATTTTAGGCGTGTGTCTTAACTAGAATGTTTGGGACTATTCGAGGCAATTCTGGGTGTGTGTCTATACTAGAATGTTCCGGGTTTTGCTTGAACGTTCTAGATGGCGTTTTACACAGTAGGGGATAATGTTCTACGTCATTCTCGACCATTCGAAAAGAGAGATCGAATTGCGTGGTTGCCAGATTCATAACAATACTATAAAGTGAAAAAAAATTTTTTTTTCATATTCGACTAGTATAGCTTAAGAACACAATTTCAATCACATTGGATAATAGGTAGTCGAGATATTGATTTTTAAGTGCACTCCTATGACCCTCTCCCTTACAGTGATTGGCCTCCCTCTAAGTTGATTATGGTGGATCTATTGGCCACCTAACTCGTCCTAAAATTGAAATTTTTTGTAGTAAGTTATGCCGGAGAAATAATCAAAAATTGTAGTTGATCATTCAGGGGGCAAGACGTGATTTTTGACAGCTCCCCTAATTAATTTTATACTGGTTCTATGCGTTTTGTTGCTGTGTTTATACTCTAGATGAGTATATTGTGTTTGCCTTACCGTATGTAACGCTAAGAAATAATGCTCGCACAGTGAACAATTTGTGAACTGCCAGATTTCCCCACTCCTTCTACCCCCTCCCATACAAATTTCACGAAATTTCAAAATTTTCAGAAATTAATTTTTCTTCGAAACTTCTTAAGCTGTTGACTTTAAATTTGGGCTAAAGTATAATGATGTATATATCATTTCCGTCACAAAATATTGAGCCGATCTCTTTACTCCTTCTACCTCCTCCCATACAAATGCATAATTTTTAAAAATGCATTTTTCGATTTTCATTGAAACTAGCAAAGTTATAAAAACGAATTTTTGCCAGAATTAATTTTATTATAATTCCAATCAGTATTGAAAAAAATTATCAACTTCACCTCACTCCTTCTACCCCTTCCATATAAATTTTACGAAATTTCGGAATTTCAATAAAATTTGTTTTCTCCAAAATCGTCAAAGCTATCAACTTTAAAATTTGAGAAAAGTATACTATTTTAAATATAATTGATGTCAATAAATTTGGTTTTGATTCGGATATTCCTTCTACCCCCTCCCATACAAATGCAGAATTTTAGTAAATGCATTTAACAGATGTTTATTGAAACTAGAAGAACTAGAAGCTTGAAAATTGGCCAGAATTTGTCCCTCAATAATTGTAATAAATGCTAAAAAATTGTCGCCTACACCTCACTCCTTCTACCACATCCCATACAAATTTTTGTATTGGAAATTCAAGAAAAGTTTATCTCTTTTGAACATTTGAGAGCTATCGACTTTAAAATTGTAACAAAGCAATGTGATTAGGATGTTGATAAGCAGATTCAAAACCATACAAAATCTCTCGCTTTCTCTGCCACCTCCCATACAAATACCATCAATTCAGACAAAATTTGTTCAATTTTCTCGAAAATTGTGAAAGCAGGAAACTTTAAATTCAGCATCAAATATTTTATATACTACGTTCAGTGTTACATACAAAAATTACAAACCCCCCCCTCTGCTTTTACCACCTCCCAAACAAAAGGTAAGTAAGTATTTCATCTAGAGTATCATAAGATTGAGCTTTACGCCCAATCATAATTCTGTTATGTTTTTGATTGTTTTCGGTACATGTGTCTGCGCTGTACAGTTTGAATAACATAATTGTTTTCTTGCGCTAAGTATTTTGTAGTAATAAGTGATCTCATTTCTCTTTCCGAAGGGTCGACTTGCTGCTTCTGATCGCATGTGGTTCGTGGATTAGATACAAGCTTCTTATTGATTCATTGACCATCATCAGCCTTCCAACTATCGACAGGTTTGCACTAAATTTTCAGTCGTCTTATTTGTGTTCGCCTGAACTCGATTCCATTTCGTAAAATTATGGCGAACTGTGCTAATTCACACCAATAACAAATCGGTTTATTGTTGAATCGCGAAATTGTGTCATTTTGTATGGGAGGGGGTAGAAGGGGTAAAACTGATCGTCTTATTTTTTTTTCTTACTAATAATTCTAAATAAATATTTAGTAAACTGTAGTTTGTATGGGAGGTGGCAAAAGGAGGAGTAGAACACACATAATTTTTATACGGTAGACTGAAATCATAATAAAAGTTATATGTTCCAAATTTCAGACCAATAGCTTTTATACCTTTCGAGCAAATAAGTTTATTGTTAAATTGCGAAATTGTGTCATTTTCTATCGGAGGGGCTAGAAGGGGTGGAGCGATAGGGCCCATTCACGAACTTGATCTTACTTTTTTGTCAAAAATGACGTGTACAAAATTTGAACTATCTAGCTCAACGTGCTCTAAAGCTAGAGAGCGCATGGACGGACGGACAGACGGACGGATAGATGGTCGGATAGACAGACGGACAGACGGACATCCGGTTTTGAGATTTTTGAGTGAAACTTCTGTATCATTTATTTTTTTCTCCAATTCCCATTTCTTAGTGTTACAAAGTTTATAACAAACCTATAATACTCTCGGATTTCATCTAGAGTATAATTAGCAGGTGGAGGACGCGGTGTTTGGATCGAGGCGATAGGAGGCGACGACTTCAGGAGGTCAGGGCCCAATTTGGGACTGTCGCGCCATTGTTGATGATGATGATGATACGTCGCGTTCGACGGGGCTATATGATTCAGAGGTTTCTACGCGTGACAATCTTTTTATTTCATGAATGTCTCTCTTGTAAATAACGAGCTTTGTTCCGGAACTTTCTTTTCTGCGATACTTTTATCCGAGTTTAAGACAATTTATTACTGCTGTTGTAGTCCTCTTTATTTGGGGAGCAATAGCTTTTGTCTGCATTCCAGGACCATGCTATACTACTATTTTCCTTTACTCTGACTCAGTCAATTGCTTACCACAACCCATTTTTATAATTCCTAAGCCAAAAATCTTAGGAATTGAGGAAAAACACAATATATGAACAATTATTTAAATAACTTACCTAAAAGAAATAAAATATTTCGCACCACGCTTGTGTGATCTTACCAATATTTCGCACTACACTGCAAATCAATCCTGTTTCAAAAAGGAGAGAGCATAAATTTAATAATTTATTACAACAAAATTTGCCTACATAACATACTTTGCGTTTACAAAAATCTACGTTTGAGCCAATCTTTATTTCGCGGAGTGTACCATAAAAAATCGAATACTTTCCTGAATGAAAACATTGGAGTGCTTTCAAAACCAAAAGTAAATCTTTTCGAAATTTACGACTTCTATTTGCAATCGTCCGATTCCCTTTCGCATAGCGTAGTAGTACGAAAAGTCTACCATACAATGTGCTAATATTTGATAGAACCCACCGGAATGACTCATAATTCAAGGACATGTCATCGGAGGAAACAATAAAAGGCAACCCTCATGTCTAAAGACCCGCCATAGTCGGTTTATGGTTTATGCCCAGGCACACAGAGTCCCTATCGCTTTTCTACACCACAATACACCGCAAAATTCCTGTTTATCATATGCAGGTATTTATCATTTTCAGCTTTAGAACAATGCCGAATTCCGGGACCCGGATCCCGACCTGAAACTGTGTGTGCTTCAGATCCGATTCGAAATTTGCATCGGTACACAATCACGCCATAATTCTGCATCCCAGTAAAATGTAAATTTCTTGCAATTTCGATAATTGTCTTCGGTCAGAAATATTTCAAGAAATTAAGGGTTGTTGAGTCTCCTGACCATTCTGCTGGATACACTGTTCACCTGCAGTGATTTCGCTTATTCTCCCTGCTTTGCTGTGTTGGAAAAATAAAAATCGGCTTAACAAAGCATATACATAGTCTCGTATTAATTTCCACTGAATTGAAGCCTAAAATCGATTTATTTTTGAACTTGTATTGAGGGGTGGTTTTCGAAAACGGGTTGATTCATTTGCGTATTTTAT
The DNA here is from genome assembly GCA_963669355.1 of Chorisops tibialis. Lineage (NCBI taxonomy): Eukaryota > Metazoa > Arthropoda > Insecta > Diptera > Stratiomyidae > Chorisops > Chorisops tibialis. Next base: position 117,199,034 of record OY770262.1, on the reverse strand, counting down.
TTGCATTGATGACGTTATTCGTGAAAGTTGGCAGGATTGGTCGCGAGGGCTTAACAAAATTTCAAGTTGAATTCTTTCCAACAATAGAAGGCATTGGAGAGGATGGAGTTTGCCGTGCTAAGTTCCGTTTGCCAAACTCCACAACCATCTTGAAAGTAACAGGCTCCGCTGATCGAAAACTTATCACAATCCTCCCTGCTCTATACCTCCTCCCCTTTACCATTCATATGAAAAGTGAAGGACAATTCCATGCGACCCCCGTTCAGATATTTCTGTCCAAGTGGAACCTTCATTTCCGGCTGGCAATCGAAAACCATTGTCTTGAGTATTCCACCCCATTAAACTCTTAAGTCTTAGACAAAGCACGAAATTTTACAGAATATTTCATTGGATTTCGGATTGTTAAAGAAGGACACGGTTTCATTTAGTGCAACTTTGAAGCAATATTTTGACAAGATGGAAATTTCGAGTTTTGCTTCCTGTTCAAACATAAGGCAGAAAATTACTACTCTGTCGACACAGTTGAAAGGTTATTATTATCACTTCAATGATTCGTATAAAAGATTCTGTAAGAAAGTATGTATAGTTATATATGTAATTTGAAATTAAAATGATTTAAATTTTTGTGTCTTATAGAAATAGGATTAAGATGTTAACAGTTGGAATTGTTTCAAATTATACCTACCCTACATAGATAAAATGAGCAATGGGAGCAATTTTATCTATAATAAAATTCCGATAGATTAGATTAGATAACATAGAAAGGTTGCTTTGGTGACTTCGGCACCTGGTGGGCCTATTGTGATATCTTTCGGTAAAAACTGCTGCATCGACCTCAAGCTAAATTCTAAAAATTATTAATACTTTATTGATGTTATCCGTGAACAAATCTCACAAGGATTACAAATAACGTTTTTGATTTTATGGTAATTGATATAGGGATAGGAATGAAGTAATGATTTAAGTAAAGCAAAATTGCACAACGAAAGAAACATTTTAATATAGTTTTATATTGAATAAGCTATTAGTTGAAGTTTCTAATATATTCTGTAAAAGTTGTGTGTAGATTCTTGGCGACCTAAACATCTACACGATAGCGTCTAGTACGTGCAGTTGTATCGTAAGAGTTATCAGCTCGTGGCATATTAGCCATGGTGGTTGCTATGATATTCCAAATTGATGTAAGAACGATGGGAAGTCAACAAGTTCACGGAATGAAAGAAAATTTACCAAATATCAAGAGTCGGCAATTTCAGCCTATTTTGAAGGCCTTGATAAAACATTTTTCTTAGAAGGAATTAATAAACTTTATGAGAAATGTGATATATGTATGTGTAAGGCTTAAGGGAGAATATATTTAAAAAAAAAAAATAACTTGTTTAATTTTACCTCCCTTCCTTGCCATTCCGTGAACCTTTTGACCTCCCCTCGTATTAGTCAAGTTGTGGTCTTTTATTAGTTCTAACATATTTGATTGGTATTGTTTTACATGCGTTCTATTTTGTTCATATTGTGTAAATTTGTAATGCTTTGTTTTATAGCCGTTGAGTTGCAACAAATTTAAATTTTAATGCAGAGCCTCAAGAGAAAACACCATATTGAATATGGGTCAGAAATAACGAATGTAATACATATAGCGTTTTTTTTGTGTGCAAAGAACATCATTACTTAAAATTTTGAATATTTTATTCCGGCTATTGGAGCAAGTTTGTTTCTGAGTCAAAACAAAAATTTCTAGGTACATACTTGAATTCGTAGGCTTCTAATAACTATTCGAGCAATAAGTTTGAGTCTAAGCCTAACGATGATGTGTCAGTGGTTAGGTAAATAGAGGTAGCTGCCCAGACACAAGTCCGGGTGCACAGGATTTCAGAAGGCACTACTACTGGGTGAACCAACTGGAGCTTTCTATGAAGCATTTAAAGCACCTGTCAGATTGCCGTGACTACCGAAGAAGTGTAGAACTAGGTGGCGTCTCCTTCTTCAAGGGAGAGCAGAGCAAATGCATAGCAAATGAAGAATTATCTCTTCCTCCATCTTTACAGCTCTTGCAAAAATCATTCAACTAGAGACCAAGCCTTTGAGTATGTCTCCCTATCGGGCAGTGTCCTGTAACGCCACCTACTACGGAGCTGATCATCTGCCTGCTTAACCTGCTTAGATCAGTCTACCAGAGCTTTTTAGATCCAGCACAGGCCAAATATATCTGGTGGTATTACATGTAACACCGTTCGCCCATCTGTCGTTGGCTTTCCTTATCGCATCCAACTTAACTTGCAGCTTATAAGTTACGAGAGGTATACGCAGCTTCTCTTGCACAGATTGAATCTGCAAGGTGGTTCCGTGCCGGGCGAGTTTGTCGGCTTTGCAGTTCCCAGAATGGCCCTATGCTCGTTTACTCATTACTGGCGAATGTATTACAGTCCTTTATCCAATTCGATATATCATAGAATTGTTAGAACTCAACCACTTATTATTATTATTTTTATTTAATAAAACTTGATGTGAAATAAAACATTTATTGATTATCTTTCGTATTCGATCTCTTTCGTCGAAAACTCAAATTCAACTGACAAAAAACAAAATATTTTTTTTCATTTCCCTATACTTCCTACTCGATCAAAAAAAAATATATATCACCCCCAAAATCAAATTTAAAGTACGATCGTTACAAATGTTGGATGGTTCAGCCATCTTCCACAGAGACGCGCGACAATCACGAAAAGTCTTCGATGTAAACATGACTTATTCACGTGATTTAAAAGCGGTATGGCTATAAGTGAAAATACCAATATCCTTAGAAGCTATCTTTAGCTTATCTTATCTTATCTTTATCACTTCTGCTAGGAACACTACAATGATCCAAAACACGAAAAGATATGCTTAAGCTAAGCACCACGGAGAAAACACCTCCTCCACTCCACTTATAGTTTTGGAGCCATGTAATTTGTTTTCTTAAAATTCACACTTCACTATTTGGTTAAGACCAAGTTCAAATATCGAATAGCATATCGAGGACATGCATAATTACAACCGGTACTGAAATTCGTTATCCGAAAATCCAAGGATGAGAAAGTTATTGCGAAGTACATAGTGGCCATGGAGAGACACTTCGCGACCACAAAGTGGTACCATTAGAAGAAATGTGGCAAAATAACGGAAAGGTAATTTGATACGTACATATACATATGTATATAACAAATTCAGTTATTTGGTCCACAACAATATATCCCCGCAAGGGAGTAGTTGTAGGATGAGGTTTTACCAATTCCTGTAACTATCTTTGGAGACTAGCGACTCCACGGACCTGAGCTAACTATCACCCTTTGGGATGAGGGCTGTAGAATTCACCCACAGCCAGTCCTGCTTGCCCTAAAAATGGCAAATGAACACTCACTAGATCATGGGCTTATCACCCGTGATCTTAAGACCTAAATGATACGAGAAACGGATACATCGAATCGGATATGGACTGATTCTACGGTAACGACTTTTGGCATTCGAAAACGGACTATGATTGGCTTCTGGAACGTTCGAACATTGAATGACGGGGGAAGAGCTGGGGTTACTCGGTCCTTGCACCGCCAATCGGTGATCGACCGTGAAATGGAGCACTATAACATCCAAATCTTGGGCTTGAGCGAGATCAGGTGGACAGGATCAGGAGAAGAACGAACCCCTAGCGGAAACACTATTCTGTACATTGGCCCTGAAAGTGAAGCCAGAAATGGCGTGGCGTTCGTCCTTACACCGAGAGCGAGAAACAGTCTCATTAGCTGGGAACCAATCTCGGATAGGATTATCGTCGTCAGGCTCAGGACCAGTGTCAGAAAAGTCACAATTCTGCAGTGCTACGCACCAACTAATACCGCAACATCTGGTGACAAAGAGGAGTTTTATAGCCAACTGAGTGCCACCTTCGAACGTGTTCCAGGAGGTGATATTATTATCATCTCAGGAGATATGAACGCCCAGGTTGGATCAGACAACACTGGACTAGAACACGTCATGGGGAGGCATGGTGACCCTTGGGTCGACCCTTCACGACCTTGGATTAAGAGACCCGAAAACGGCGAATTATTTGTGGAGTTTTGTAGTACTCGGCAAATGGTCATCGGAGGGACCCTTTTTCCACACAAGAGTCATCATAAAACATCTTGGGTTTCCCCTGATGGTGTTACTCAGAACCAGATCGACCATTTGGCTATAAGTCGCCGATGGAGAAGATGTCTCCTCGATGCGCGAGCGAAACGTGGTGCTGACGTGGAGAGCGATCACCACTTGATGGTTGCCTGCTTGAGATTGTGTACAGCAGCTATCCGACAACCACAAATTCTCCAAATGAAGCGCAAGCTTAATGTGGATAAACTCAGAGATCTTAACAAAAAACGCGAATACACCACCATTCTACGCGAAAAGTCATCCACATTGGGTGAATATAAAACGCGCACACTGAACGCCAATTGGGAGTCAACCAGAAACACATTTCTAACTAGTGCTGAAGAATTTGTGGGATATGTGCAAAGCGGTGAGAAACCCTGGATGTCGCAAGACACATGGGACAAGGTTGGCAATCGGAAAAAAGCCAAATTGACAATCATCTCTCAACCCGATGTCAACCAACGAACGCCCGACTTGAGGCAGAACTACCGCGATGCTCATATACAGCTTAAAAAGGCTGTTAGACGCGACAAGAGAAAGGCCATTGAAGATCTGACAAACAAGGCAGAATCTGCGGCTTACCTTGGGGATATGGGTTCACTATTTAAAATCATGAAACAATTGACGAACAGGAATTTCACCGCTAACCACCCGGTGAGAGATGTCAACGGAACTCTCCTTAATATGAGTGAACACCAGTTGCGACGATGGAAGGAATACTTCTCTGATATTTTAAACATCTTGTCAAAGGAAGATATTCCTGAAACAGAACAACTACCAAACATCTAACCGCAACAATCCTCTATTAGGGACGATCCCCCAGATAAGGAAGAGATAGTTTCTGCCATTCAGTCAATGGCGGGAAGGAAAGCTCCAGGTATAGACGGACTACCAACCGAACTCTTCAAAGCGGACCCGAAAATAACAGCCGATATACTCCTCTTACTCTTCGTTATGATGTGGAATGAAGGAAGATATCCGACTGAATGGAAGGAGGGCGTCATTGTGAAAATTCCGAAGAAGGGCGACCTTCGGGATTGTGGCAATTGGCGTGGTATTTGTCTACTTACTGCCATATCAAAAATTATGGCTTAGGTAATTCTCAATAGGATTAGTGATGTCGTCGAGAGCACTCTCGAAGTTTATCAGGCTGGATTCCGTAAAGGGTCGTCTTGTACCGACCACACAAATACTCTACGGATAATATTAGAGCAGTCAGCCGAAATGGGTTCGCCACTACATCTCATGTTTGTGGACTACAAAAAGGCGTTCGACAGCGTTAAGCGAGATTACATATGGAATGCTTTGCGTAGGAGAGATATTCCAGATTTGGGCCTAGGAGGGTGGACGAGGTGGTGATTGAAACACGGAGGTAAATAAATAATATTTTATTTAAACAACTTAAAACTGGAGCTGGAGAAGCTGACGACCACTGATGACGGCTGGAATGTGCCGACGACGTCGTATCGCTACATTAATCCGACGTCGTGTTGCCACATTACTCCCCGCTCAGTGAAGGCGCCGGGGGTGGTTACGATCCAAGCCTGAAACGTACAGGAGGACGTGATGTACGACCGGAACGGGTCGTAGTTGCTGTGTCTGCTCGCTCGCTCGGACTCGATGTTGGCTCGATGATCATAAACGCGGGCTTGAGTCGGTCGATTGACGTGTTTATGCCCTTGCCGTTGATCGTCACCTTTAAGAATTTTCCCTTCCGGTTCACTACCGGGTACGGGCCGTCGTAAGGTGGCGTGAGCGAAGGTTTTACTTTGTCGTTGCGGACAAAGACGTGAGTGCAACTTGCGAGATCCTTGCTGACGAACACACCGGGTGAGCCGTGGTGTGCTGTGTCTGTAGGACGGATGGCGTTCATGCATAGACGCAGGTCTCGAAGAAAATCTGTCTCGTTAACAGACGGTCGCGCTTCTGAGAAGAATTCGCCGGGAATGCGCAACGTCGTTCCGTAAACCATCCCCGCTGCGGAAGCCTGCAGGTCTTCCTTCAGAGATGATCGCAGTCCGAGCAGGACTAAAGGTAACGCTTTTACCCATTCGGTGGCGGAATGGCAACGGATAGCAGCTTTTACGGTGCGGTGCCATCGTTCGATGATGCCATTTGCTGCTGGATGGTACGGAGTCGTCCGAAGGTGTACGGCTCCAAAGAATTTGTTGAGCTCCGCGAAGAGTTGACTCTCGAACTGGCGTCCCAGGTCGGTAGTGATCTTGGCGGGCACTCCAAATCGGCTGATCCATCCGTGTAATAACGCTTCGGCGACCGCGGGTGCGGTTATGGTTTGAAGCGGAATGGCCTCAGGCCATCGTGTGAAACGGTCGATTACCGTCAGTAGATAGCGGAAGCCCTGGTTCAGTGGAAGGGGTCCCACTAAGTTGATGTTGATATGCGAGAATCGCTCGTTGGTTTTCTCGTATCGATGCGCGGGTGCTTTGGTGTGCCTCGAGACCTTGTTGCGTTGACAGTCGAGGCAGCTGCGGGCGAACGTGTTGATCTCGTGATTCATGCCGGGCCAGAAATATCGTTCGGTGACTAGCTTCCGAGTAGAGCGTACGCCTGGGTGTGCGAGTCCGTGAAGTAGACGCATTATCGGCATTCGGCTCGGAACGAATGGACGGATTCGCTGCTCGGTGACAATGCACATCAACGGATCGGATGTGCCGGGAACGTGTTGCTTCCTCCACTCAAGCGGGTTGTCGTGGTCCAGAAGCAGAGTTTTGAGTTCCTTGTCGTTTCTTTGAGCTGAAGCGAGTGCAGAAAAGTTAAAGCTCTCTATTGTACTTACGCGTGAGAAGTAGTCCGGAATAGAGTTGTCTTTTCCCGCAATGTGGCGTATGCCCACACTGATGTGAGAGATGTAATCCAGTTGCCGCTGCTGTCGTGGATTAGCTTTCTCCGGGTGCTGTCGGTGGAGGTGTCACGGATATGCCTTCGGCTTTTTCGGGGTTTCAATCCATTGGGTGACACCAGATGTCCAACGAAACGAACTTCCGGTGGAGCAAGTTGCTGATTGCTAACTGTGAGGCCGTGCTCCTTGAGTTGGGCGAAGAACCTCGGACAGATGCTTTCGATGTGTGTTCTCGTCTGGTGAGAAGATCAGGATGTCGTCGATGTGCACTTGATATTGCGACGTAGATGCGGGATGGTCATCTCACGGTAGTGCTGCATCAACGAACCGTAGGTACTCTGATGATCGAATGCGTGAAACGAAAGCGTTGGTGGTTTATTCATTTTATGAATTTGCGCCACTGTTGATCTGCTTGTTTCTGGATCGATGAGTTTACGGCCACACATGTCGACGATTAATCCGTAGAAGTTTAGTTGCGTTGTCCTGTCGGCGTTGAGTCGTTCGTGCCTTGTTGGTGGAATGACCGGGACGTCAGCTGCGGTGTCGATGAAAAAAAACTGCAGAGCATTGTTCACGAATTTGGAGGCGTGACAGGACGAGAGCGCTAGACGTGTTGTCTAGCGTTGCGTTGGCTGACGGTGCCCTCGTTAGGCCGCTCAGCGTGAGTCTCAGTTTCGGTCTCGTCGTTTGTTCCCGCATCGTTCACGGCCGCTTCCGGTGGGCTAGACATGTCGATTCGCGATCGTCGTCGGTGAAAAATGGGTGTTAGAATCGTTTCACTGCACCTCACTAGGCCGAGTTGGTTTGGGCCCGTCGTTTCACACTGAATTGATCACTAGCACACGGAATTCACTGTCAAGATGCTCGCCACGTCACCGGTTACTGGTTTTTTCGGGGTCGATCCCATCGAGAAAAAAAAAAAACCACTCCTGGCAGGATCGCCAATTTGGGCCTAGGAGGATGGACGAGGTGGTGATTGAAACACGGAGGTAAATAAATAATATTTTATTTAAACAACTTAAAACTGGAGCTGGAGAAGCTGACGACCACTGATGACGGCTGGAATGTGCGGACGACGTCGTATTGCTACATTAATCCGACGTCGTGTCGCCACACAGATAAGGTCATAGCTATGATTGAAGAATCCTACGAAGATGCAAGGTGTCGCGTCTTGCATAGGGGAGAGCTGTCTGAGAGCTTCCCTGTGCAAACGGGTGTCAGACAAGGCTGCATATTATCACCAGCCCTGTTTCTGGTGGTAATAAATGACATCTTGAAAGCTGCACTGGAAGGTGGGGAAGGTAAAGGTCTTCAATGGAGACTATTTAACATCTTAAGTCACCTTGATTATGCTGATGACGTGCGTTTGCTTGCACATAACCGTTTGGACTTAGAGTCAAATGTTCGCTCGTTGCATTCTAAATGCAAAGAGGCGGGACTGAAAATAAATGTGCGTAAAACCAAGTACATGCACATGGGTTTGAACGCAAGCACAATGATTGTTCTTAACGGACAGGATGTGGAAGAGGTGCAAGATTTTTGCTATCTTGGAAGCATTGTCAGCATGGACGGCGGAGCCGAAAAGGATGTTGAGGCTCGGCTAAATAAAGCTCGTCAGGCCATCGGTATCCTTTCCCCTTTGTGGAGGTTAAGAGAGATCTCCCTTCGCACGAAGCTGCGAGTTTTTGACGCATGCGTCAAATCCGTGTTGTTATATGGTTGTACTACGTGGAAAGTGACCGTTCGACTTACCAAGAAACTACAGACTTTCGTGAACCAATGCCTCCGACGCATTTTAGGAATATTCTGGCCAGAAGTGATCTCCAACGACGAACTTTGGAGTACAACTTGCCAGACTAAAATAGATATTGAGATTCAACGGCGGATGTGGCAGTAAATCGGTCATACTTTGAGGAAACCAGAGTGAAACATCGCAAAACAGGCTCTGGATTATAACCCTCAAGGAAGACGTCGGGTTGGTCGACCATGTAACACATGGAAGCGAGCAGTTGAGCAGGAGGCCAGAGGAATAAAAAAGTCCTGGCAACAGCTTTTAGCCGATGCTCAGGATCACGCCTTGTGGAAGAGAGTTGTGTTTGTCATATGCCCCTATAGGGGGTCTTAACAGGAATTTGATTGATTGATTGATTGACAAACTATGCGTAAAATAAGAAAACAAAAAATAAAGCTACTATTAACATGAAAAAAGAAAAGATAAAAACTATGTGATACTATAGGGTGGTACAACCATAATGCACGATGTTAATTGTGAGTCACACCTTAACGTCAAGTTTTTCGCCCAACTTAATTTAACATTTCTTTGTTTCAGTGTTTGACAAATTCAACCATGGAGAGGTACACAATTGAGCAGCGCGTTAAGGTTGAACAGAAGTAATGGTGACTTTACAAAGAAAATCATCTTCAGCGACGAGGCACACTTTCACCTAAGTGCATTCGTTAACAAGCAGAATTGCCGCATTTGGGCAAATGAGAATCCACGAGTAATTGTTAAAAGCCGATGCATCCACAAAGAGTGACAGTTTGGTGCGGTTTATGGGCTGGCGGCGTCATCGGGCCGTACTTCTTCGAAAATGAGGACGGCCAAGCAGTTACCGTGAATAGTGTTCGCTATCGCGAGATGATAACGGACTTCTTGTGGCCAGAAATATTGGATATGGACCTGGACGATATGTGGTTCCAACAGGATGGTGCCACTTGCCACACAGCCAACGAAACAATGGCTCTTTTGCGCGAGAAATTAACATCGTGCGTTTTAGTTGGACTACCCTATACAAATCGATTGTGTAAGATAATCGTAATAGCTCACATCTGAAAGCAACTCTAGTCAATTCCACAAGATGACAAACTTTATTGTAACAAGTACAACAATATGTAATTGGTTCATATTGGCCATATGACGTTCTTTGAGAAGGAATATGAAGAAGGGGTCTAGTTCTCAAAGAGCATCCAGGAACATAGATATTGAACAATGTAAGCAACGAGTTAGATTTAATTTTGTAACTCAAAACATCCTTCACGAACATAACACTAATAATAAACCGTCTAGATTCTAGAGTTTGGAGACCAAGAAAAAGACACCTTGAATTATAAGAAGGCATTTCATTTTGCTAGTGAAACCTACGAACCGCAAAGCGAGTAAATGATTTCTGCACGGCCTCTATGAGCGCCCGGTGAAGTGAGGTATGAGGATTCCATACAACAACTGCATACTCGAGATGAGAGCGAACTAGCGACATATACAATGTCTTCAATATGAAAGGATCATGAAAATTAGTGGATTTCCTTTTAATAAAGCCTAACATTTTGAATGATTTAGAACATATATGGTTAATGTGAGGGGAATGATCAAATTTGTGATCAAACATAGCTGCAAGATCACAAATGACATCCGGAGAGTCAATTATTATTCCATAAATATTAATTGCGAAAGAGAATATATTGTGAATTATGCCTTTTTCATGCTTTTTAAAATTGCCGCTGATTCAAAATAGCGGTTGACGATAACATCCAGCTAGACGAATATAGGGATAGTACAGGATCGTTCTATTCCTGCTTTGTTTCAGAACGAACTAGGATGAGGGTTGCTTCGGATAATGACCCACCTTAAGTTCCTGAGCCGCCGGCAAAATCGTGCTGCCCGGCCTAAGAAATTCCCATTTCTTGTTAGTGGGACGAAGGATTTTTTACATCCCGTTGTAAAGTTCTTAACAGACCAGCGTTAATTCTGAAATTTATTCTCCCTTCTCTAGAGCCTTACTTCATATCACAACTTAATAAAATTTTCCTCACTTGTTTTGGTAAAATATTCCGCTTTGAATAAATGAATCAGATCCAACCCCATTTTCTTATTTCGATCATAAAACGACCAATATTCGATTTGTCATTCTTATGACTCCTTTATGGAGTTATTAATCGTCTCGGAAAGAAGCCAACTAAATTTTTACCCATTTCTGTCCAATCATCATATGTTTTTTTCGAATTTCCAGCTTTTCAAGGTTCAGGGTTCTCCCAGACACATATTGGCAGTGCCTCTTGCTTATATCTAATTCACTTAACAATAAGATTTTTTCTCACGGACGATTAGGCTTGCCTTCAATCGAACCGGGAGACGGTTGAAGATTCGGAGGGTGTTTCGTCTCGTAGACAGGATAAAAAGCATTCGAGGAGGAAAAGTCGATAAAATTATTGTGTTTTTTATTTTTTCCTTTTTATTTTATGTTTTTCTTTTCCATGTAGGCGAATTGGAGTAATTTCGAAATCAGTTGCAGTTCAATAAAGTTTTATTACACTGCGGATCTTATCCGATAGATGGCGGAAGGATAACGGATACTTTTACAATCGAACAAGTTGAGTATCCTTCCATCCATGCATGGAGAATTTCACATGAAGGGATTCGAATTGAGGGGCGCATTAGTTTACTTTGTTCACTACTTGGAAATAAATGGTTGATTCTTTGGCAAAGGGGATTTTTCTTTTTGCATGATTCAGTGATTTGATGAGATACATACTTTAATTACTCGTCCTTTTCTCTAGCATGTGGTGATGCCCCAATGAGTGAGTGACTGGTGCCTTTTAAAATTGCCGATCGAATGCACCAATTTTCAGTAATTCTTTTGAAATCAGTAAAGTGACTAATGGAAATTGTTGTAGGCTCAATCCTTCTGAAATTTAATAATTTGTGGAAATACAAAAGTTATTATAAAGTATGCGAACAATTTTTGGACTCATCGTACCGCAACCGAGAATTCTCATGATACATTGCCGAGGACGGGAACTGATGAATCACTGGCTTCACGTGGAATCCCTAAACTCCCTGGCTCGTACATAACCCTGGGTGTAAGTACTTTCATGTGCATGATATATGCCGTACGACAAGAAGCTACGAGCCGTAAAATTAGACGAAGAAACTGCCGTTTCACACTGAAAAATGGCCGCGAATGAATACGAAGGAGTCTCCTCATAAGTTTGAATCTCAAATACATTTCGCATGGCAGAGTATTTTTTTTATTACTCGCCGCCCTTTCCACTCTTTCCAGGAAGGACAATTTTCCAGCTTTTTTATCTCACTTTAATATATTTTTTTCTTACGAGTACATTTATACTTGTATTTGACGTTTTATATTTTTTCCATCTTGTTGACTTGGCATGGTAAGATTTTTGCTACTATGGTGGAAAATTAAAAATTAAAAAAAAAAACACTTAAAACCCGTCTAAAATATAAGGAAAGGAAAATAACCGTAGTTAATTGAAATGTGTGACTAATTTGCACCAGCATTCCTTTATGCTTCGGTTGAAATGAAGAGGCGTTGACAAGAGGTGAATAGACGTGAAGTAGGCAAAACATTCATGTTCATCTATATAACCTCTCACTCCTTTTTTTTTTGTTTTTAAGAAATGCTTGCGAAAAAAAGGCGAGTGTTGTTAGTTGTGTTTTTTTTCTGATGCGCTTTCTGTAGTCAAATTAAATAAGCTTTGAGAATTTTCTTTTATAGAGAAATAATGACTTAAGGAGTTCCTGTGCTCGTAGATGTATGTATACCAAGAATTTCAAGTTTCTTTCATCCACTTCTTTTATTTGTGCATTCTTCGTTTCGAAAAAATTTAAAGACGTTAAGTTTTAGCCTTTAGTTGTAGCTCATTGTTGACCTGTGCTATGTGGTCGATTAACACGAAGTTTTTTTTGAGGATTACAAAACTGAGCTTGTTTGGAGATGATTTGCTTTAGCTCTTACAAAGCGTAACGTATTGTAACGGTATGAAGAGAATCCTTCGTCTCGCTAGCAGATAATGGGGATTTCTTAGGCCGGAGTAGCACGATTTTGCCGGCGGCTCAGGATCTTGGGGTATGTCATTGACCCAAGAAACCTTTATCCAAATATGTACGTACTGAAGTAAGAAAAAAATGGAACGGAAAAAGGACCCCGATAATCCCGCGCCACGCCTAAGCGTTATATTCGCCTAGCAGGATATTTTGCACCACTATTTATACTCTAGATGAAATATGAGAGTATTATAAGCTTGCCACAAAGTTTGTAACAACAAGAAATAAGGCTCGGAGAAAAAAATGAATGATACAGAAATTCATATAATCACTCAAAAATCTCAAAATCGGATGTCTGTCCGTCCGTCTGTGTCCTCTCTAGCATGAGAACGCTTTCATCTAGAAAGTTCAAAATTTTGTATACCTCGTTTTTAACAACAAAGTAAGGTCAAGTTCGTGAACGGGACAAATCACTTTACCCCTTCTACCTCCTCTCATACAAAATGACACTATTACGCAATTTGACAATAAACGGATTTGCTCGAAAACTATAAAAGTCATTAGTCTGAAATTTTGAATATATTACTTTTATGATGATTTCAATCTATTGTATAATATCGTAAAATCATACATGTCCTCCTTCTCCTTCCACCACCTCCCATACAAACTGCACTTTTTCATGAAATACTCTATGCCAATTTACTCATTGCGTAAATAATTTATCGAGCTCAAATTTAGCACTAAATATTTATTTAGTATTATTAGTAAGACCATTAGCTTCACCCCTTCTATCCCCTCCCATACAAAATGACACAATTTCGCAATTCGACAATAAACGGCTTTTCTCGAAAAGTTTAAATGCTATTGATCTCATATTTGGAATATATTACTTTTATAATAATTCTAATCTGCTGTATAAAAATTATTTAAATCTTCCTCATCCTTCTACCACCTCCCATACAATCTGCACTTTTCCATGAAATACTCAAAGCAAATTTACTCAGTACGTTCAAAATTGATGCAGCTGAAATTGTACACTAAACATTTATTTAGAAATATTCTTAACATCAAAAAAAATTAGGCGATTAGCTTCACTCCTTCTACCCCCTCCCATACAATTCGACACAATTCAACAACTTTACGAAAAGTCGATTTGCCTGAAAAGTATGAATGCTACTGATCTGCTATGCCAAATAAATGATGTTTACAGTTATTTCTAAAAAAGTTATTCACAACTCCACGCTCCTTCTACCACCTCCCATACAAACTGCATAGTTTCACTAAATTTCCCAGTACCTATTAAATTTTTGAATCCTAAATTTTGTATAAAATATTTTGATAGCAACCTTATCGTGATGTGAAAAAATTAGTTCAATGTTTTCACCCCCTCTATTACTTCCCCTACAAAATTTCTTAAAATAAAAAAATTTCTTCTTCATCTAGAGTACCGCCAGTTATGTTTTTATTTAACAAACAATTAGTTTTTTTTATAAACCGAGAAAAAAACACTCACATAACTCTCATGATTCCAACGAACACTTTACATCCGAAAGAATTCCGCGAACTCTCTAATAAGTTCCTCACTCACTCATTTTTAAAGATTTGCACGAATGAAAAAACATCTAATTAATCTGTTCCTGAAAGCAATAACAAAATTGATACATGTGAAAAAAAATGTAATAATTAAAATAAACTGCCAACAAGTCGGGCGAAACTTTATTATTTTTGGGACAAGTTGCGGATGCATGGAAAGTCAATATGCAGGTTAGAGTGGTTTGGGAGACTAAGTGAAAGAGAATTCTTGGGCAGGGCTGTTATTAACTTAACAATATTTCATTCGTTTATGCAAGTTTGGGTTTTTATGAGGGGAGCGGGAGGGGGGGGGGTGATAGTATGGGTGAGTGGATGTTAATAGCTTCTTAGTTGATTCCTTGAATCATGACCAATATTCTCTGTATACTATGTGTTTCATAAACGAAGCTGCATAGAATTTTTATAAGATTCGGTGTATTCTACATTCACGAAACCGAACATTAGTATGGGAGGGAGTAGAGCGGGTAAGGGAATCGTAAAATTTGTGAAGCAATTTTATTTCACTTCTCTTGTAAGGTTTTCGTACAAAATTTCAATTTCGTAGCTTTTAATTTGTTTGTTATTAGTTGATTTAATTAAGTTGGTCGAAATCATACTTTTGTATGGGAGGTGGTAGAAGGGCATGAGCGATTTCAAAATTTTTGGGGCAATTTTGTTTCAACTATTTTTAGAAGTTCTTATGCAATTTTAAAGTGATAGCTTTTAATAGTTAGGTAATAAGAGATTTCTTGAAAATGGTCGAAAAAATAATTTTGTATGGGAGGGGGAAGAAGTTTTAAAGGTATTCGACTAGTTAATATTTCATATATTTTAGGATTTTTTTTAAATACATTTCGCAAATTTTCAAGTTCCTACCTTAAAATTTCATTCAAAAATTTTCAGTTTATGTGGTTTTTTTCAATGGACTTGAAACACCTTGTGCACGTTAGACCGGGGGGTCGGTTTATAACAATTGTGGAACAAATTATTATATTTTTTTCTATGTGTATCAAAGAGGTGTTTCCAAATGCAAAATTTAAACCTTGCATCTTTCACCACAGCCCTAAAAAAATTACTCAAAATTTTGGACATTTCTGCTTACCACCTCCCTCCCCTTACACCTCACAACTCAAAATTGTTACCAAAATTAATAATTATTTAGTTCTACAATCTGACAAATTTTCAATTTAATATCTGTACTCTGTTTTGAGATATAACGATTTACTACTACTGTTATTTCCACATTTTTTCGTATTTCACTAGTACAGATTAATATATGTTTTCAGTTTCAATTACATAGCTTAAGAGATAGTTGAAATATTCATTTTTAAGTGTTTTTCCTTGAACCCCGCCTGACCCTCCCCCTTACAGTAATTAGCCTCTCTCTAAGCTGATTCTAGTGGAACTATATGCCGTCTTAATGGTCTCAAAATATGAATTTTTTATGATTAGTAATTTCGCAGATATAACAATTTTAAAAACCAACTCGGCCGACAATTTGTTCTTAGCCCCCCCTTTTCGAACGTCAATGGATAAAAAAATTAAATTATTTTTGTAGTTTGTCCCACAACCCTCTCTATATCTCTGCTGATTTTCAGTTTCCTATCTGCTTTCCTGGTGGAAATATTAGCAAGTGTAGTTTTTGACTCTTTCCCTCCCCCCGCCTCCCCCTTCCATCTAACACTCCATAAAATTTAGAAATTGGAGCTCACTTACCCAATCAAGAATCTGCTCAAAAACGAACAATCTACCTTTAACGGTCTCTGAGATATGAGTCCATATACGGCGGACGGCGTACGGCGGGGCGGATTTTTTTTTGCATTTTACTTTATTATTATAATAATAAAGTATTGTGATCGACACAAAAAAAAAAAAAATTTGCTACCCTGAAATTTTTTTTTTCGCGTTTCATGACTAAATTAGCCTAAAAATGCAAAAAAAAAAAATCCGTCTGTCTGTACGCCGTCCGCCGTACGCCGACGTGTACGCTCAGCGCACATTAACTCCCGAACCCTTCAAGACAGAAAGTTCATTTTTGGAGGGATTGTAGATAGTTGCGGATCTCAGGCGGCTACCCATTTTGGAGGGTATACGGGTTCAGGGGGAGGCGGCGGGAGCGCTTAAACCAAAAAATACGAATTCAAATATCTCAACCATGGTACCAGCTAGGAAACTAAAACTCAACATACATATAAAGGAGTTTGTGGGACAACTTTTAAAAATAATTTAATTTTTTTATCCATTGGGGTGCGAAAAAGAGGGGCTAAGAACCAATTGTCGGCCGAATTTTTTTTTCAAATGATTATATCTTCGAAATTACTTATCGTAAAAAAATCATATTTAGAGACCGTCAAGGTGGCATATAGTTCCATCGGAACCAGCTCAGAAAGCGGCTAATTATTGTAAGGGAGAGGGTCAGGGGGGGTGCAAAGAAAAACACTTAAAAATTAATATCTCAACTATCTTTTAAGCTATGTAATTGAAACTTAAAACGTATATTAAGCTATACTAGGCAAAAACAAAAAAATATAACATGTTGAAATAATAGTAGTGGGGGGAAATGGGGAACATTTCAAAAATGGCGCACTTTTCAAAATTACAAATCCTTATATCTCAAAAAATAGTACAGATATTAAATCAAAAATTTGTCAGATTGTAGAACTACATAATGGTTAATTTTGGTAAAAATTTTAAGCTGGGAAGTGTAAGGGGAGGGAGGTGATAAGCAAAAATGTCGAAAATTTTGAGTGATTTTTTTAGGGCTCTAGTAAAAGATAAAAAGTTCAAATTTTGCACGTGAATACCTATATTTAATGTACATAGAAAAATAATATTAACTTGATCCATATTTATTATAAACCGACTCCCGCGGTCTTACGTGCACAAGGTGTTTCATGTGCATTGAAAAAAATACATAAACTGAAAATTTTTGAGTGAAATTTTAAGGTAGAAACTTGAAAATTTGCGAAATGCATTTAAAAAAAATCCGTAAATATACGAAATATTAACTGGTCGAAAACCTTTAAAACTTCTACCCCCTCCCACACAAAATTATTTTTTCGACCATTTTCAAGAAATCAATTATCACCTAACCATTAAAAGCTATCAAATTCAAATTTTGCAAAACAACTTACAAAAATAATTAAAATGAAATTGCGTTCAAAGTTTTAAATCGCGCTTGCTCTTCTACCCCCTCCCATACAAAAGTATGATTTCGACTAATTCCATTAAATCAACTAATAACAAACAAATTTTAAGCTATGAACTTGAAATTTCGTACGAGCATCTAACAACAAAAATAAAAGAAAATTGCATCACAAGTTTGACGATTCCCCTACCTCCTCTACCCCCTCCCATACAAAACTATGATTTCGACCAATTTTATTAAATCAACTAATAACAAACAAACTAAAAGCTACGAACTTCAAATTCTATACAAGCACCTTACAAGAGACGCGAAATAAAACTGCGTATCAAATTTTACGATTCCTTTATATTCTCTACCCCCTCCCATACAAATGTTCGGTTTCATGAATGTAAAATACACCGAATTTTATGAAAATTCTATTCAACTTCGTCTATGAAACACATTCTATACAGAGAATATTGGACGTGATTCAAGTAATTAATTAAAAAGCTATTAACATCCACCCACCCTTACTATTACCCCTACTCCTCCCCTCATAAAAACCCAAACTTACAGACACGAATGAAATATTGTTAACAGTCCTGCCCAAGAACTCCCTTTCACTTTGTCTTCCCTAACCACTCTAACCTGCATATTGACTTTCCACTCATCCGCAACTTGTCCCAAGAATAATAAAGTTTCGCCCGACTTGTTGGCAGTTTATTTAGGCTAATTTAGTCATGAAACGCGAAAAAACAAAATTTCAGGGTAGCAAATTTTTTTTGTCTGTGTCGATCACAATACTTTATTATTAGAATAATAAAGTAAAATAAAAATGATTTTTCAAGAAAATCAATTGAAATAATTCACTTTAATTTTTATACTCTAGATGAAATCTGAGAGTATATTGTGTTTGCCATACCGTTTTTAACAATAAGAAATAATGCTCGCACTGAGTCGCTAAGAGTACAGAAATATTTATTGTCGCTCAAAAGCATCGATTCCGAGTGACCGCTTGCCCTTCAGTCTGTCTACAACACAACTCTCGAAAGCTTTGACCCATCGCGCTGAAAATTGTCTGATGTTATTTTTAGAAGAAAAATAACTTTGAGTTCGTGAACGGCCCACATCCTGTTACAGGATGAAGAAAATCCTTCATCCCGCTCCAGATAATGGAGATTTCTTAGGCCGGGGCAGCACGATTTTGCCGGCGGCACAGGAGCTTGGGGATGGGTCATTGACCTAAAAAATCCAAATCCTTGTTCGTGTTGATTCTACAGGAACGGGAAAGGATCATGACAGTCCCGTACTACTATGAGCGGTAAATCCGCCTAACCGGATGATTTCATGGCCGCTATTGTTAAATAGTGGAAAATTTCACTTTTATCGCGTATCACTCATGACTCACATACATAAATGCTTACCGAATCTCCGGAGAAAGCCCGGGAACCCTCTTATGAGTTCCTCACTCACTCATATTACATTAATTCGCGAACAAAAATTGAATTTTTCTGTTCCGCTTTTTATTGTTTAGTATTTTTGTTGTTCTATTTTTTTTTTTTTTTTAATTCTTGTATTGTTTTATTTTCACTTTGAATTAATTCACTTTTTTTTCTTTTTTCGATATTCTAACGCACTTTTCAAACATCCCCCAAAAACACAAAAAAAACATCCTCCACTCTGTATAGTTCTATTCCTTCTCCTGACAAACTTTTTCGCTGTTTTACTTGAGCCCTCATACCAGATTCCCCAACGGCTTTTGTTTCAATCTGGTCGACAATTTTGGCGCCAAAGTATTTTACAGCAGTGTTGCCCTGGCAGTTTTTTGTCCGTTTGTTTTTTTCTGTCTATTGCCGCGAACCGAATTTAAATGTAATTATTATTATTTTTTTTATTATAAATATTATTAATTATTATTATAATGATTATATTTGTTTAACAAAAAGAGCTAATACAAAGTATTTAACGTACTTAGGAACAGAAAGAAAAAAAAATCTCAAAGGAAACTAAAATTTATGCTATGAGTGATTTAGAATATTTGAATTCTGAAAAATGAGTCAAAGGAAATATATTGAAACAATCCCCCCACTCCTTCTATCCCTCCCATAGAAATTTCATGAAATTTTGAAATTTAAAGAAACTAATTTTTCTCCGAAAGCGTTTTAGCTATTAATTTGAAAATTAAGTCATAATATTATAATATGAATATCATTAACGTCAAAAAAGATTGGTCTTATCTCCTTACTTCTTCTACCCCCTCCTATACAATGTAACACAATTTCACAACTTTTCAAAAATTCTATTTCCTTCACTAATTACAATACACTAAGTTTCTCAGTACCTATTCAATTTTTGAAGCTCAAATTTGGTACAAATCAATGTTATAGCTGTTATAGCATGATGTGAAACAAATTAGTTCCGTACTATCATAATCGGTTAATTTTTTTCTCCATATCAATAATAATTCTAATTAAGGATTCGATATCAAATTTTAGCTCGATGAAAGCTATACGTATTAAGAAAATTGGCTTAGCGTTTCATGAAAAAGTGCAGTTTGTATGGGAGGTGGTGGAAGGCGTGAGGGGTTCTTAGTGATTTTTTGAAAAACAACTACAACCATTATGCAATTGATATATTTTAAATTTCAGATCCGTGAACACTTTCCAAGAAAATCGAATTTTCGTAAAGTCGTGAAATCAAGTCACATTGTACGGGAGGGGGTATAAATAGTGAAGGTAATCGGTTAGTTATTTCCCAATATTAATAAAAATGCTAATTGAGGATTTGGTACAAAATTTTAGCTCGATGGAATTTATACATACCGAGAAAATTGGTGTATAGTATTTAATGAAAAAGTGTAGTAGTGGAGGAAGGAGTGGAGGGATTTAAATAACTACCAAAAGATTGAGTTTGTAATAGAAATAATCTTATATATAAAAATAAGTGGTCTACGTATGTACACGCATCACTCAGCAACCGTTCGTCCGATTTGGCTCAAATTTTTTTTGTTGTGTTCGTTAAAGCCCAACTTAGATACTAGCGGAGCCAAAAATTGCAAATTTTCCACGAAAATTGGAAAATTTGGAAAATTTCGTTTTCAGTACATTTTGTATGGAGAAATTTTTTCGTTTGTTATTCACAACTATTCATCCGATATTTGAGACATCCGTGGCGTAGTGGGCAGCGTGCTTGCTTTTCAATCAATAGATCATGGGTTCGATTCCCACTCCAAGCCGAATTTTTTTAAGCACGAATTTTTATTTTTTTTTTATGTATAAAGATAGCATATAGATGCATATGTATATGTATGACCACGTGGCCGTGTGTTTTGGTTTGCGTTCCTCCGCCATTTCTTTTTTGTGTGTAGAGATTCGTAAGTAATCATGCGAACTATTTCTTATCTTCTTATACATATATGTATATAAAAATAAGTGTGTACACGTGTAACTCAGCAACCGTTCGTCCGATTTGGCTCAAATTTCTTTTTTTGTGTTCGTTAAGGCTCAACTTAGATACTAACGGAGCCAAAAATTGCAAATTTTCCACGAAAATTGGAAAATTTGGAAAATTTCGTTTTCAGTACATTTTGTATGGAGACATTTTTTCGTTTGTTATTCACAACTATTCATCCGATATTTGAGACATCCGTGGCGTAGTGGGCAGCGTGCTTGCTTTTCAATCAATAGATCATGGGTTCGATTCCCACTCCAAGCCGAATTTTTTTAAGCACGAATTTTTATTTTTTTTTTATGTATAAAGATAGCATATAGATGCATATGTATATGTATGACCACGTGGCCGTGTGTTTTGGTTTGCGTTCCTCCGCCATTTCTTTTTTGTGTGTAGAGATTCGTAAGTAATCATGCGAACTATTTCTTATCTTCTTATACATATATGTATATAAAAATAAGTGTGTACACGTGTAACTCAGCAACCGTTCGTCCGATTTGGCTCAAATTTCTTTTTTTGTGTTCGTTAAGGCTCAACTTAGATACTAACGGAGCCAAAAATTGCAAATTTTCCACGAAAATTGGAAAATTTGGAAAATTTCGTTTTCAGTACATTTTGTATGGAGACATTTTTTCGTTTGTTATTCACAACTATTCATCCGATATTTGAGACATCCGTGGCGTAGTGGGCAGCGTGCTTGCTTTTCAATCAATAGATCATGGGTTCGATTCCCACTCCAAGCCGAATTTTTTTAAGCACGAATTTTTATTTTTTTTTTATGTATAAAGATAGCATATAGATGCATATGTATATGTATGACCACGTGGCCGTGTGTTTTGGTTTGCGTTCCTCCGCCATTTCTTTTTTGTGTGTAGAGATTCGTAAGTAATCATGCGAACTATTTCTTATCTTCTTATACATATATGTATATAAAAATAAGTGTGTACACGTGTAACTCAGCAACCGTTCGTCCGATTTGGCTCAAATTTCTTTTTTTGTGTTCGTTAAGGCTCAACTTAGATACTAACGGAGCCAAAAATTGCAAATTTTCCACGAAAATTGGAAAATTTGGAAAATTTCGTTTTCAGTACATTTTGTATGGAGACATTTTTTCGTTTGTTATTCACAACTATTCATCCGATATTTGAGACATCCGTGGCGTAGTGGGCAGCGTGCTTGCTTTTCAATCAATAGATCATGGGTTCGATTCCCACTCCAAGCCGAATTTTTTTAAGCACGAATTTTTATTTTTTTTTATGTATAAAGATAGCATATAGATGCATATGTATATGTATGACCACGTGGCCGTGTGTTTTGGATTGCGTTCCTCCGCCATTTCTTTTTTGTGTGTAGAGATTCGTAAGTAATCATGCGAACTATTTCTTATCTTCTTATACATATATGTATATAAAAATAAGTGTGTACACGTGTAACTCAGCAACCGTTCGTCCGATTTGGCTCAAATTTCTTTTTTTGTGTTCGTTAAGGCTCAACTTAGATACTAACGGAGCCAAAAATTGCAAATTTTCCACGAAAATTGGAAAATTTGGAAAATTTCGTTTTCAGTACATTTTGTATGGAGACATTTTTTCGTTTGTTATTCACAACTATTCATCCGATATTTGAGACATCCGTGGCGTAGTGGGCAGCGTGCTTGCTTTTCAATCAATAGATCATGGGTTCGATTCCCACTCCAAGCCGAATTTTTTTAAGCACGAATTTTTATTTTTCTTTATGTATAAAGATAGCATATAGATGCATATGTATATGTATGACCACGTGGCCGTGTGTTTTGGTTTGCGTTCCTCCGCCATTTCTTTTTTGTGTGTAGAGATTCGTAAGTAATCATGCGAACTATTTCTTATCTTCTTATACATATATGTATATAAAAATAAGTGTGTACACGTGTAACTCAGCAACCGTTCGTCCGATTTGGCTCAAATTTCTTTTTTTGTGTTCGTTAAGGCTCAACTTAGATACTAACGGAGCCAAAAATTGCAAATTTTCCACGAAAATTGGAAAATTTGGAAAATTTGGAAAATTTCATTTTCAGTACATTTTGTATGGAGAAATTTTTTCGTTTGTTGTTCGCAACTATTCACCCGATTTGCATGAATTTTTTTTCTTCGGAATAATCTTTGCTATCTCAACACACAAAAAAAAAAAAAAAATCCGGAAAATCGCAAATCGGAGCACACGGCCGCATGGTCATACATATACTTACATATATACAAAAATATGTATATGGATATGTATGAGGCTTCCGTGGCGTAGTGGTGGTATTCGAAGGGGGGAGCATAAGAAGTGATGGGATATCGATACAATTTTCGTTTATAGACCAGCATTGTTATGCAAATGATATATTTGTAATATGATGATTTACAGATCCATAGTGTAAATATTTCTCAAGAAAATTCGCAAAATTCGAGTTTTTTGGGTTTTATTGGGGAGCGGGATGGAATGAATCTGACTGTATTATATGTTTTCTTTCAAGTTTGTAACGCTAAGAAATAACGTTCGAAGAAAAAACTGAATGACACAGAAGTCAATATTTTTGCTCGAAAATCTCGAAACCGTTTGTTCGTTTGTCCGTCCGTGCGCTCTATAATTCCACAGCGCGTTGAACTAGAAAGTCCAAATTTTGTGCTCACTGATTTTGTTCAGAAGTGATACCAAGTTCGTGAACGGACAGAGAGATGGTCACTCGGATTCGAGGTTTTTGATCGGAAACAAATAATTCTGTACCCTTAACGACTCTGTGTGAGCATTATTTCTTAGCGTAACAGACGGCAAGGAAAACACAATATACTCCCAGATTTCATCTAGATTATAAAAATTATTTGAAAACATTCTGTTTGAAGTCATAACAAACGTTGTTGTTAATGTCAACATCTATTTCAAATAAAAGTGATTTTTGTTGTTCCAATGACAGGAAAGAAACTGAGATCTGTTCAAATCGATGTCAGTGTAATTATGTCAACAGCAGTAATTCTCTTTAAATTGAAGTAAATCCTTAACATTCAATAATAATATATCAAATCGATTTATTTTCATTTGAAAAATACTTGCAATTGATTTAGAAAGAGGTTTAAAGTGAGCAGATTATATTTCCCCAGATATTGTATTACTAACAGCATTCTCAAAAATAGCTTATTAATGCGATTTTAGCGCGGACGAAGTCGCGGGGTCTGCTAGTATTTTATAAATTTAAAATTAATAGCTCTTATAGTTTCCAAGAAAATTTGACTATTACATATTATTAAACATAATAGGGCTACGATTGCGCGTAAAGTGCAATCTTACGATACTCTAGATGAAATAGAATTTTTTGTGATCCCAAGAAATTTTGTATAGGGTGTGTTAGTAGGAGTGATAGCATTGAACTAATTTTTTCCCTATCATGCTAAAGTAGCTATAAAAATGTTTTATACAAAATGCTTACTCCAAAAATTGAATAGGAGCTGAGAAAATTAGTGTGTTAGATTTAGTTGAAATGTGCAGTTTGTATGGGATGTGGTAGAAAGAGTGGGGGGATTTTATTGATTTTTTCAGAAATAACTAAGAATATCATAAAATTTACATCCCTTAAATTTAAGACTAGTAACATTCATACTTTTCAAGAAAATAGATTTTTTGTGAAGTTGTGAAACTGTGTCATATTGTATGGGAGCGGGTAGAAGCAGTAAAGCTAATCAAATATTTTTTTCTGATCTTAGTGATAATGCTAAATAAGTATTTATTACAAAATGTGAGCTCGATAAATGTTATATGTTCTGAGAAAATCGGATTAGAGCATTTCATAAAAAAGGGTAGTTTGTATGGGAGGGGTTGGAAGGAGAGGGAGGACGCAAATAATTTTTATACTGTATATTGAAATCACTATGAAAGTAATATATCCCGAAATTCAGACTAATACCTTTTATACTTTTCGAGCAAATCCATTTATAGTCGAATTGCGAAATTGTGTCATTTTGTATGGGAGGGGGTGGAAGGGGTGGAGATAATCGTCTAATTTTTTTTACCCTTACTAATAATTTTAAATAAATATTTAATGCAGAATTTCAGCTCGCTAAATTTTATACGCACTGAGTAAATTGGCTTAGAGTAATTCATAACAAGTACAGTTTGTATAGGAGGTGGTAGAAGGAGGGGGAGGACACGCATAATTTGTATACGGCAGATTGATATTATCATAAAAGTAATATATTCCAAATTTCAGGCCAATGGCTTTTATACTTTTTGAGCAAATCCGTTTATTGTCAAATTGCGCATTTGTGTCATTTTGTATGGGAGGGGGTGGAAGGGGTGGAGCGATTTGGCCCGTTCACGAACTTGACCTTACTTTTTTGTCAAAAACGATATGTACGAAATTTGAGCTTTCTAGCTCAACGCGTTCTCAAGCTAGAGAGCGAACGGACGGACGGACGGACGGACGGACATCCGGTTTTGAGATTTTTGAGTGATAATATTAATTTCTGTATTCATCATTTTTTTCTCCGAGCCTTATTTCTTGACGTTACACACTCCAGAGCAAACTTATAATACTCTCAGATTTCATCTAGAGTATAAAAATGTGTCACTTTGTATGGGAAGGGGTAGAAGGCGTGAGGGGCGGGAAATAAAACTAAAAGCAGATTACATCTCGGAGCATACCTAATAAACTGAGAAAGTTTCATTGCAATCGGTTCAGCCATTTTTGCGTGAAAGCCGGACAGACAGACAGAGAAGAATTTTGAAAACGTGAGGTTCTGCTTTGTTATTCCTAAAATAAAGCAAAAAACTAACTTATAGCCATTTCTAAACAAATAACAGACAGACACTACAATTATATTTATATGTAGATTGTTGATGTTTTGTGTTTTCTTTTATTGATTATAAATTTATGAATTTTAATTTTGCTTCTTTCAGTTTTATTCACTAAAAATTATTCCACATTCACTTAAAATTCAATTGATTTTACTTTATTATTTTAATAATAAAGTATTGTAATCGACTTGGAAAACAAAAAATTTGTTACCCTGAAATTTTTTTCGCGTTTCATGACTAAAATAGCCTTAAAATGCAAAAAAAAAAGAAATCCGTGTGTCTGTACGCCGACGTGTACGCTCAGCGCACATTAACTTCCAAGTTCATTTTTGGGGGAGATTGTAGATAGTTGCGGATCTCAGACGGATATCCATTTTGGGAGGCTCACGGGTTCAGGGAGAGGCGGGGGACGCTTAAACCGAAAAATACGAATTCAAATATCTCAACCATGGTTACAGCTAGGAAGCTAAAAATCAACATATGTACATATAGAGGGGTTTGTGGGACAAACTTTAAAAATAATTTAAATTTTTTATCCATTGGGGTGCAAGTTACTTACCATAAAAAATTGATATTTTGAGACCATTAAGATGGCATATAGATCTAATAGAATCAGTTTAGATAGAAGCTAATTATTATAAGAGGGAGGGTCAGGGGATGCAAGAAAGAAAAAAAAATCACTTAGGCTACCGACACACGATGCGAGTTAATATATATTATCTTCTTATTTTGATATAAGTTGGCCGAATTATGTAAAGGATAATGACACTAGTAATATCGAAAAGCGAGATAATATATATTAACTCGCATCGTGTGTCGGTAGCCTTAAATGAATAACTCGACTGTCTCTTAAGCTATGTAATTGAAACTTGAAACGTATACTAAGCTTCACTAGCGAAATATGAAAAAACTATAACTTCTGGTCATAATATTAGTGGGGGAAAATGGGGAGCATTTCAAAAATGGCGCACTTTCCAAAATTACAAATCGGTATATCCCAAAATTGAGTACAGATATCAAATCAAAAATTTGTCAGATTGAACAACTATACAATCTTTAGTTTTGATAAGCAATTCAAGTTGGGGAGGGAGGTGGAGAGCAAAAATGTTGAAAATTTTGAGTAATTTTTTTAGGGCTCTGGTAAAAGATACAAAGTTTAAATTTTGCACGTCGATACATCTAATTGATGTACACAGAAAAAAAAATTATAATTTGTTCCAAAATTGTTATGCACCGAAGTGGAGGTCTAAAGTGCACAAGATAATTCATGTACATTGAAAAAACATCTAAACTAAAAATTTTTGAATGAAATTTTAAGGTAGAAACTTGAAAATTTGCGAAATACATTTAAATTTTTTTTTTTTTTAAATTTTGAAATATTAACTGGTTGAATATCCTTAAAACTTCTACCCCCTCCCATACAATATTATTTTTTCGACAAATTTTAAGAAATCAATTATCATCTAACAATTGAAAGCTATCAATTTGAAATTTTGCATAAAAACTTACAAAAATAGTTACAATAAAATTACGTTAAAAGTTTTGAAATCACGTTTGCCCTTCTATTCCCTTCCATACAAAAATATGATTTCGACCAATTTCATTAAATCAACTAATAACTAACAAATTAAAAGCTATGAACTTGAAATTTTTACGAGCACCTTAAAAGGGAAAGAAAATAAAATTGCGTCACAAATTTTACGATTCCTCTACCTCCTCTACCCCCTCCCATATAAATGTTTGGTTTCGTGAATATAAAATACACCGAGTCCTATGAAAATTCTATGCAACTTCGTCTATGAAACTGACATTCTATACAGAGAATATTGGACGTGATTCAAGCTTACTATAACCCCTCACCCCTCCCCTCATAAAAGCTCAAACTTGCATAAATAAACGAACAAAATATTGATTATATGTACTGGAGCTTTTGCACGATTCCGCAAAGTGTTAAATTGACAACTGCCGTGCCCAAGAACCCCCTTTCACCTAGTCTTCCCTGACCACTCTATCCTGCATATTGACTTTCCACGCATCCGTAACTTGTCCCAAGAATAATAAAGTTTCGCCCGACTCGTTGGCAGTTTATTTAAAATGCTCCCCATTGCCCCCACTACTATTATTTCCAAATGCTATATTTTTCTCATGTATCACTAGTACAGCTTAATATATGCTCTAAGTTTCAATTACATAGCTTAAGAAATAGTTAAGATATTAATTTTTAAGTGTTTTTTTTTGCTGCACACACCCCCGTCCCCACCCCTTTACAATAAATCGCGTCCCTATAAGCTGATTCCAGTAGATCTGTATACCATCTTAATGGTCTCGATATGAATTTTTTACAGTACGTAATTTCGAAATTTCGAAGATATAATTATTGAAATAAACATAACAGGCCCAATCATGCAATACTCTAGATAAAGAGACATTTTTTGATTTTAAGGAATTTTGTATGGAGAGTTAAAGAAGGGGTAACGGCATTGAACTATTTTTACCATATCATGCGGGAGTTGCTATCAGAATGTTTTATTGAAAATTTAAGCTTAGGTATTGAGAAAATTAGTGCATTGGATTTAGGAAAATTGTGGAGTTTGTATGGGAGGTGGTTGAAGGAGTGGGGAGTTTTTAGTAAGTTATTCAGAAATATCTATAAATATTGTGCATTTTATACGTTTTCAATCGGAGATCTATAACAATCAAACTTTTCAGGAAAATCGACTTTATTGTAAAGCTGTGAAATTGTGTCTTATTGTATGGGAGGGGGTAGAAGGAGTGAAGCTAATCATCTATTTTTTTGTCTTACTAATAATTCTAGATAAATACTTTGTTCAAAGATTCAACTCGATAAATTTTATACATACTGATTAAATTGGCTTATGGTATTTAATGAAAAAGTGCAGTTTATATTAGAGGTGGTAGAAGGAGTAGTAGATTCAAATAATTTTTATACTGTAGATTGGTACAGAAATTTTAATATACTTATATTTATACGGTTAATCGGTTTAATGTCAAATCTCGAAATTGCGTCATTTTGTATGGGAGGGGGTAGAAGTGGTGGAACGATTTGGTCCATTCACTTTACCTTTTTGTCAAAAACAACGAGTAAAAAATTTGAACATTCTAGCTCAACGTGCTCTCAAGCTAGAGAGCGAAAAAATGGATGAACAGACGGATGTACGGACGGAAGGACAAACGGACAGACGGACATCCGGTTTTGAGATTTTTGAGTGATAATATTAACTTCTGCAGCATTCATTTTTTATCCGAGCCTTATTTCTTAGCGTTACAAACTTTAGAGCAAAAAAAATAATACTCTCAGATTTCATCTAGAGTATACGAATTGACAATTTGTCTTAGCCCCGCCCCCAAAGTTCTCTGGTTGCGAGACAATTGTCAATTGTGCTCTTTTCCGATTGCCAATTACTTTATTATTTTAATAATAAAGTATTGTGATCGACTTGTAAAAAAAAAAAAATTTGCTACCCTGAAATTTTGTTTTTTCGCGTTTCATGACTAAATTAGCCTAAGAATGCAAAAAAAAAATCCGTCTGTCTGTACGCCGTCCGCCGTACGCCGGTGTGTACGCTCAGCGCACATTAACTCCCAAACCCTTCAAGATAGAAAGTTCAATTTAGGGAGGATTGTAGATAGTTGCGGATCTCAGGCAGATACCCATTTTGGGGGGTGTACGTGTTCAGGGGGAGGCGGGGGGAGCGCTTAAGCCGAAAAATACGAATTCGAATATCTCAACCATGGTAACAGCTGGAAAGCTAAAACTCAACAGACATATAGAGGGATTTGTGAGACAACTTTTCAAAATAATTTAATTTTTTTATCCATTGGCGTCCGAAAAGGGGGGGCTAAAAACAAATTGTCGGCCGAATTATTTTTTCAAATGATTATATCTTCGAAATTACTTCTCGTAAAAAATTCAAATTTTTGAAACCGTTAAGGCGGCATATAGTTCCAACAGAATCAGCTTAGAGAGTGGTTAATTATTGAAAGGGGAAGGGTCAGGGGGGGTGCAAAGAAAAACACTTAAATATGAATATCTCAACTATCTCTCAAGCTAAGTAATTGAAACTTAAAACTTATATTAAGCTGTACTGAGAATATACAGAAAAAATATAACATCTTGAAATAATAGTAGTGGGGGGAAATGGGGAGCATTTCAAAAATGGCGCACTTTTCAAAACTACGAATCCTTATATCTCAAAAACGAGTACAGATATCAAATCAAAAGTTTGTCACATTGTAGAACTACATAATGGTTAATTTTGGTAAAAATTTTAAGTTGGGAGGTGTAAGGGGAGGGAGGTGATAAGCAAAAATGTCAAAAATTTTCAGTGATTTTTTTGGGGCTCTGGTGAAAGATAAAAAGTTTAAATTTTGCATGTGGATACGTCTATTTGATGTTCATAGAAAAATGGTAATAACTTGATCCATAATTGCTAGAAACCGACCCCCCCCCGGTCTAACGTGCACAAGGTGTTTCATGTGCATTGAAAAAAACACATAAACTGGAAATTTTTGAGTGAAATTTGAAGGTAGAAACATAATAATTTGCAAAATGCATTTCAAAAAAAATCCCTAAACATACGAAATATTAACTAGTCGAAAACCTTTAAAACTTCTACCCCCTCCCATACAAAATTATTTTTTCGACCATTTTTAAATAAACTGCCAACAAGTCGGGCGAAACTTTATTATTCTTGGGACAAGTTGCGGATGAGTGGAAAGTCAATATGTAGGTTAGAGTGGTTAGAGAAGGCTAAGTGGAAGGGAGTTCTTGGGCAGGGCTGTTATCAATTTAACAATATTTAATTCGTTTCTGCAAGTTTGGGTTTTTATGGGGGGAGGAGGAGGGGTAATAGTAAAGGTGGGTGCATGTTAATAGCTTTGTAATTAATTGCTTGAATTACGTCCAATATTCTCTGTATAGAATGTGTTTCATAGACGAAGTTGCATAGAATTTTCATAAAATTCGGTGTATGCTACATTCACGAAACCGAACATTTGTATGGGAGGAGGTAGAGCGGGTAGGGGAATCGTAAAATTTGATATGTAATTTTATTTCGCTTCTCTTGTAAGGTGCTTGTATAGAATTTCAAGTTCGTAGCTTTTAATTTGTTGGTTATTAGTTTATTTAATGAAATTGGTCGAAATCATAGTTTTGTATGGGAGGGGGTAGAAGGGCAAACGCGATTTCAAAATTTTTGAAGCAACTCATTTGAATTATTTTTATAAGTTTTTCTGTAAAATTTGAAATTGATAGCTTTTAAGAGTTAGCTTTTAACTGATTTCGTAAAAATGCTCGAAAAAATTATTTTGTATGGGAGGGGGTAGAGGAGGGAAGGGAATCGTAAAACTTGTGATGCAGTTTTCTTTCTTTTCTGTTGCTAGGTGTTCGAACAAAATTTCAAGTTCGTAGCTTTTAATTTGTTGGTTATTAGTTGATTTAATGAAATTGATCGAAATCATACTTTTGTATGAGAGGGGGTAGAAGGGCAAGTGCGATTTCAAAACTTTTAAATTAGTTTCATTTCAAATATTTTTATAAGTTCTTGTGAAAAATTTCAAATTGATAGCTTGTAATAGTTAAGTTATAATTGATTTCTTAAAAATGGTCGAAAAAAGAATTTTGTATGGGAGGGGGTAGAAGTTATAAGGGTTTTCGACCAGTTAATATTTCGAATGTTTAGGGGCTTTTTTTAAATGCATTTCGCAAATTTTCAAGTTTCTACCTTAAAATTTCACTCAAAAATTTTCAGTTTATGTGTTTTTTTCAATGCACATGAAACACCTTCTGCACGTTAGACCGGGGGAGTCGGTTTATAATAAATATGGATCAAGTTATTATTATTTTTCTATGAACATCAAATAGACGTATTCACATGCAAAATTTAAACTTTGTATCTTTCACCAGAGCCCTAAAAAAAACATTCAAAATTTTCGACATTTTTGCTTATCACCTCCCTCCCCTTACACCTCCCAACTTAAATTTACCAAAATTAACTATTATATAGTTCTACAATCTGACAAATTTTCAGTTTGATATCTGTACTATTTTTTGAGATATAAGAATTTGTAATTTTGAAAAGTGCGCCATTTTTTAAATGATCCCCATTTCCCCCCACTACTATTTTGTCCAAATATTATATATTTTTCGTATTTTTCTAGTATTGCTTAATATAAGATCTAAGACTCAATTACATAGCTTAATAAATAGCCGAGATATTGGGTTTTAAATTTTTTTTCTTGCACCCCCCTTGACCCTCCCCCTTACAATATTTAGCTTTTATCTAAACTGTTTCTAGTAGATCTGTATGCCAGCTTAATGGTCCCAAATTTTTAATTTTTTATGGTAAGTGATTTCGAAGATATAATCATTTGAAAAAAAAATTCGGCCGACAATTGGTTCTTAGCCCCCCCTTTTTGCACCCCAATGGATAAAAAAATTAACTTATTTTTAGAAGTTGTCTCACGAACTCCTCTATATGTATGTTGATTTTGAGCTTCCTAACTGTAACCATGGTTGAGATATTTGAATTCGTATTTTTCGGTTTAAGCGCTCCCCCACCTCCCCCTGAACCCGTACGCCCCCCAAAATGGGTGTTCGCCTGAGATCCGCAACTGTCTACAATCCCTCCAAAAATGAACTTTCTATCTTGAAGGGTTTGGGAGTTAATGTACGCTGAGCGTACACGTCGGCGTACGGCGGACGGCGTACAGACAGACGGATTTTTTTTTTTTTTGCTTTTTTAGGCTAATTTAGTCATGAAACGCGAAAAAACAAAATTTCAGGGTAGCAAATTTTTTTTTTTTTCCAAGTCGATCACAATACTTTATTATTAAAATAATAAAGTAAAAATCAAATATTACCTAACTCTTAAAAGGTATCAATTTCAAATTTTGCACAAAAACTTATAAAAATGATTCAAATGAAGTTGCTTCAAAAGTTTTGAAATCGCGCTTGCCCTTCTACCCCCTCCCATACAATACTATGATTTCGACCAATTTCATTAAATGAACTAATAGCCAACAAACTAAAAGTTACGAACTTGAAATTTTATACAAGCACCTTACAAGAGAAGCAAAATAAAACTATAAATCAAATTTCACGATTCCCCTACCTTCTCTACTCCTTCCCATACCAATGTTCGGTTTCGTGAATGTAAAATACACCGAATTTTATGAAAATTCTATGCAACTTCGTCTATGAAACACATTCTATACAGAGAATATTGGACGTGATTCAAGCAATTAATTAAAAAGCTATTAACATCCACCCACCCTTACTATTACCCCTACTCCTCCCCTCATAAAAACCCAAACTTGCAGAAACGAATGAAGTATTGTTAAATTGACAACAGCTCTGCCCAAGAACTCCCTTTCACTTAGCCTTCCCTAACCACTCTAACCTGCATATTGATTTTCCACTCATCCGCAACTTGTCCCAAGAATAATAAAGTTTCGTCCGACTTGTTGGCAGTTTATTTTGTATATTTGCGATATTCTGAGTTTATAATTATTTTGCACATTTCTATTTCTTGGGTACATTCCAAAAAAGTATTTATTGCATCCGATTTCACGTTTGGTGTGCGCATTTTATCTTCAATATGTGATGCGTTGATTCCTGGGATCTTGTGTTTAGCTATTAAAATTGAATGAAATAAGTTAAAACGAAAGATGCATTTTCTTAGCCAAAGAACTATGTTTCGTCCAAAATTAATCTTAAATGTAACTCGAATCGAACATGCAATTTTAGTTCAAGTTGTTTTGAACTATTTATCACGTTTCGAAATGTCATTCTATTGTCAAGGACTTCATAATCTATAGTGGATAATTAATTAAATAATCCATTTATTCTATCGCTCATTAAAATTTAACTGAAATGTGTTTTATCATGACCGCAGAAATTCTACGTTGAGGCAAATCCAGTAATTGCAGTTGAACTCCATTCTTGTTATTTTTTTGCATTTCGTACAAAGATTGCCATTGGTGACAAAAAAAGAAAATGTCTCCTTTTTTCTATACCTTTAATATCGTCTTCATAGAGTTCGCAAGCGAGCACAGTTTATCCTGCTGTTTATTGACGAACAAAAAAAATGGCGAAAGTCTTGTGGACAAACGACTCCGAAAAGCTTTTGATCCCGCACTTGAAAAAGAAAACAAAGGATTTTAATGGAACATAAAGCTCAGCCATGAGTAAAAATCTGGCTTATGTAAATACCTGGAATAAATCGCTTTGTTGCTGAATTGTTGGGCCTTTATTATTTCCATGCTTCCTCGTTTTTCGCAGTGCCTGGCAATGCTCCTTCTTCCTCTTCGGAATTCGCCTCAGAGGTTGTCCCCGATTTTTTCTTTCTTTCGTTGGCAGACAACTTTAATCGAATTTATGAAATGCACAAGTAAACTAAAAAGAAGGCTCGAGACTCGAGAACCTTTTTTTATATTATTTACTCTATGCGCCATAAAGCTTAGTCTAATGGAAGAGGTCGCTGGCTGTCCTTTTTATGGATCCATTCCGTGCCATTTTTTTACTGCACGAATTCTTTGAGTTGACACAAAATTTTGCTGGAGACAGGAGAGTAAAAAAGGTTATAATTTTGTTGGCCGCTCTAAAAATGTGTTTCATTGACGTACTGTTGAATGGATATGTCAGTTTAAAATTGTCGAAAGCTACAGAACACTTAATGATGTGACGGAATACAGAAATTAATCAAAAATAATTCGATTTTGTTTAATCGAAACTGTGAGGCTTATCTTCATATTCGGAATTGGAGTACCAGTAAAGTGTGAAGGAATGGAGAAATTAGGAATCAGGCAACCAAAGTGTTTAGTGACATTCGCTAAGAGCAACATGTAACATACATTCTTCAAGGGTTTCTTTGTCTAAAATGCACCCTAAAACTGTAACAGCAGCAAAAACTTAAGAACCACTGATCTAAAATATAATTAGGTATTCTGGCAGTGCCTATCTATTAACCTATTTGCAGTAGCATCGAATTATTCCTTAGCTAACTAGATTACTGAAATCCGCACGAAAGCATCAAAATAAATAAAAAAAAAACTCTAGTCAATTTCAAATCAACGAACCATCGAATTTACTTCACAATTTCAACATCTTTTATCGCTGCAGACCATTGAACAATTTCAAGAAATTCGCGATAATAAAATTTCCTGCTTCACACTAAAAACAATTTCGCAAAACTTTTAACTTTTCTTCGTATTCTTACACGAAGAATGAAAACGAGGCCCGCAGGCTATCGGAAAAGAGATCCTACCACCACCACTATAGAGTTATATAAAAAGGTGCAGAACTTATTTGGCACTGAACTAACAAACTACGTAAACTTGATAGAGAACACTTGGCCAAAACAGTTTAATTGAAAACCAGAAGGCATCTATGTAAGGAACGAGGCAAAGAACCTCGCATTGTTCGAATAGTTTACCCAGTTTTCTTCCTATTTTTCATTTTATTTTTTCTAGAACTAGAACAGAGCA
Source organism: Chorisops tibialis (assembly GCA_963669355.1). Classification (NCBI taxonomy): domain Eukaryota; kingdom Metazoa; phylum Arthropoda; class Insecta; order Diptera; family Stratiomyidae; genus Chorisops; species Chorisops tibialis. The sequence goes on along the minus strand of OY770262.1, from coordinate 117,163,769 downwards.
GGGTTAGGATACTAAAAAAAAAAAAAAACGAGATAAAAAAGGAAACAGCCCTCCAACAACCAGGTTCCTGGTCAGCCACTCTGGTTTGGCCAGTTATTCGGGATGGAAAGAATTTACCAAGTACAACAAACAAAACCGAAATCATCAGAAACATCTACTTCGCTACGTAAAAATAAGAGGAAACAGGATTATGCTGCTAAAAGCAATGGGAAAATATCGAGAGCGTTTTTACTTTCATGTAAGGGAAATAGTTGTAAGTACAGAAATGGCATGCCTGGTGAAATGGACTGGAGGCGTATGCAGACACCGAAAGTAAAAAGCTTAAAATCGTAAATCACCAGAGCTTAGCACCAAACTGACCGAAGCCAAAATTTATATCGCCGCATACTTTCCATTTTCACGTATAACGAGGAGATCCCTGGGACACAAAGTATCCTTGTAGCCGCCGGGATACCTCTCATCCTCATTCCATTGAACCGGAGAGAGGTTCGTCGACATGTGTACAGACAGTTACCCGGGGTGTGAGAGCTATTGCAAGAGGAATTACGTAAAATAATTCTGTTCTAGTTTGAAATTCCTCTAACGTTTTGCTAATTTTCCATGGGCCACGGGATAACGAACTGTTTCCAATGACGGGGAACGCTTCCAATTCGGTCTATGCAGTAAGAGAAAGTTTTCACTTTTACCTTGATGTAGCGATATATAGACGGAATTGCTCAGTTGCTGATCAGAGCGGCCCCGACCACAACCCTTGGGCTGGAACTGACTGAGTTGGGAATTTATAATGCCAACACTGTGTTTTCTATATTAGCTTCGCCAATATATATATGTAGATACATCATACGCACATATAGAATATCATGTCGCTTCACATGTATATAGCCGTTTGCATATTGAAATCCCCAGGGTGTCATTAACATCCTGGTGAACTGATGTTTTGAATAACGACGAACACTGTGAAATTTGTTGCCGAATTTTTAGCCAATTGGAATGATTATGTCTGGCAAAATGGCTGAATACCGAAAACCATAAAATGTTCTTTCGAACAACAATTCTCATGGTAATTCATGGAAATTTTATTATTCAGGGTATTCTTGTTATCATGCAAACGTTCGGAATGGGTGTCCAGTTAAGTGAAGCGAATTAATCACCAAATTTTCAATTTAAAGATTGATATATATTTCGCGCGTCTATTGGAGACACAATCAATCAATCAAATTCCTGTTAAGACCCCCTATAGGGACATAAGACAGAAACAATTCTCTTCCACAAGGCGCAATCCTGATCATCGGCCTTAAGCTGTTGCCAGAACTTGTGTACTCCTCTGGCCTCCTGCTCAACTGCTCGCTTCCATGTATTACATGGTCGACCAACCCGACGTCTTCCTTGAGGATTATAATCCAGAGCCTGTTTGGCGATGTTTCGTTCTGGTTTCCTCAAAGTGTGACCGATCAACTGCCACCTCCACCTTTGAATCTCAATGCCTATTTTAGTTTGTCCAGTTGTACTCCAAAGTTCGTCGTAGGAGATCACTTCTGGCCAGAATATTCCTAAAACGCGTCGGAGGCATTGGCTCTCGCAGCTTCGTGCGAAAAAAGATCTCTCTTAACCTCCAGACAGGAGAAAGGATACCGAAGACCTAACGAGCTTTATTTAGCCGAGCCTCAACGTCCTTTTCGGCTCCGCCGTCCATGCTGACAATGCTTCCGAGATAGCAAAAATCTTGCACCTCTTCCACATCCTGTTCGTTAAGAACAATCGGTGTGCTTGCGTTCGAACCCATGTGCATGCACTTGGTTTTACGCACATTTATTTTCGGTCCCGTCTTTTTGCATTTAGAATGAGACGAGTGAACATTTGTCTCTAAGTTCGAACGGTTATGTGCAAGCAAACGAACGTCATCAACATAAACAAGGTAATTTAAGATGTTAAATAGTCTCCTTTGAAGACCTTTACCTTCCCCACCTTCCAGTGCAGCTTTCAAGATGTCATTTTTTACCACCAGAAACAGGGCTGGTGGCGATATGCAGCCTTGCCTGACACTCGTTCGCACAGGGAAACTCTCGGACAGCTCTCCTCTATGCAAGACGCGACGTAGGATTCTTTAATCATAGCTATGACCTTATATGGAATACCTCTCCTACGCAAAGCACTCCATATGTAATCTCGCTTAACGCCGTCGAAAGCCTTCTCGAAGTCCACAAACGCAAGATGTAGTGGCGAACCCATTTCGGCTGACTCTAATATTATCCGTAGGGTATTTGTGTGGTCGGTGCAAGACGCTCCTTTACGAAATCCAGCCTAATAAACTTCGAGAGTGCTCTCGACGACATCACTAATACTGTTGAGAATTCCTCCAGTGCCCTAAAGGCTCGAGGTCTTACTGGTCATTTGTCAAAACGGTCAACAACAATTTCATTTCTTCTTCTATACCACCTCTAGTTGTTGGCGACCGTACCGTGGTTGATCATAGCGAAAAAGCCAATTTAATAGCAGCAAGTTTCGCAAGAAACTCTCATCTTCCACCTTCAAACCAATCGCCTCCCGCTGCAAATCCTTCTGGTTTCTCACTGCCTGCACTGCATTTTCGCACGAGACTTATTTCTCGGATCCTTATAGAGCTCAATATCCACAAATCCGCCGGACGCTATTCCCCCGATTACCTTTAAAAAGTGCGCCTTTTCTTTAGCTAAACCTCTTCGCAATCTTTTGTATCTTTCTAACTCTTCTGGGTGCTTTCCGCGAATGTGGAAAGTTGCGAATGTTCAGCCCATTCCCAAGAAAGGAAGCAAAGCGAACCCCACCAACTACCGCCCAATAGCCATTACTTCAGTGCTCTCGAAAGTAATGGAAACTGCTGTCAATTGTAAAATTGTCAAATATCTGGAGAATAAACAGCTCATCCATGATCGTCAGTATGGGTTCCGTTCTGGACGGTCGACAGGTGATCTTTTAGTTTACTTGACAAAGCGTTGGAGCTCATGCTTACATAAATATGGCGAAGGTCAAGTCCCCGCACTTGACATTGCAAAAGCTTTTGACAGAGTTTAGCATGAATGTCTCTTAGTTAAGCTTAGGGCCATCGGCCTTAATGATACCCTTGTTCTATGGATTGAGAGCTATCTCTCTGAACGAACTATACGAGTAGTATTAGATGGCGTTACTTCTTCCTCCTAGCCAATTGATTGCGGCGTCCCACAAGGTTCTGTTTTATCTCCAACTCTTTTCTTAGTTTTCATAAACGACCTTCTGTCGTCCACTCTCAATCCAATCCATAGTTTTGCAGATGACAGTACTTTAGACAACATCTATGAATTTTACTCTGTTGCGGAATCAAACAATCATTCTATTGCTTCCAATCGCCGGGAGTTATTCAGTTCACTGAACTCGGATCTTAACTTAATCCTGGAATGGGGCAGGAATAACAGAGTAGAGTTCAACGCATTCAAAACACAGGCCTGTCATCTATCCCTCAAACGGGATGTTTCAGTGTTGTCTCACAATGTAACCTTTGATGGTGCACGGCTTACCACTTCGGAGAATTTCACACTGTTAGGTGTCAAAATTAGTGACCACCGGAATTGGGGCCAGCATATCTCTGATATTACCCTTGACGCCTCTAAACGTCTAGGTGTTCTCCGAAAATGCAAAAAATATTTTACATCCATCGACATCCACCCATCTGTAAGGCCTACATTAGACGACGTTTAGAGTATAACTCGCATGTTTGGGCTGGGGCACCCAAAACACACCTCGTGTTGCTCGATCGTATTCAAAAATATGCGTTCCGACTGATTGGAGACGAAACCATCACGTCTTCTATAGATTTTCTCGAGCATCGCAGAAATGTCGGAGTACTCAGCATTTACTATCGATATTTCCACGGTAAATGCAGTACGAAACTAAGCGCACTCATTCCTCCACTGCACCTTTTCCCCGGAATACTCGCCAAGCTGAACGTGTACACGAGTACACGGTCAAACCCTTGCCTTCTCGTACAGTGAAATATAGGCAGTCATTCATTTCCCGAACGTCAAGACTTTGGAACGATTTGCCAGCTAGTTTGTTCCCCAACAAGTACAGCCTGCGGTGTTTCAAGAACAATGTCCTCCGCCATTTTCGTCTCTCTCCACCTTAATACCCACACTTTCACTTCCTATACCGACGTAACTGTGCATTGCATTAAAGGTTGACCCCCTAAGCTATACTCGGTGCCGTAAAAAAAAAAATAAAATTACCTTAGCCATAATTTTTGATATGGCAGTAAGTAGACATATACCACGCTAATTGCCACAATCACGAAGGTCGCTCTTTTTCAAAATTTTCAGAATGACGCCCTTCTTCCATTCAGTCGGATATTTTCCTTCAATTCACACCTCAGTAAAGAGTGTGAGAAGTATATCGGCTGTTATTTCCTGGTCTGCTTTGAGGAGTTCGGTTGGTAGTCCGTCTATACTTGGGGCTTTCCTTCCCGCCATTGACCGAATGGCGGAAACTTTCTCTTCCTTATCTGGGGGATCGTCCCTAATAGAGGGTTGTTGCAGTTAGATGTTTGGTAGTTGTTCTGTTTCTGTGATATCTTCCTCTGACAAGATGTTTAAAATATCAGAGAAGTATTCCTTCCATCGCCGCAACTGGTGTTCACTCATATTAAGGAGAGTTCCGTTGACATCTCTCACCAGGTGGTTGGCGGTGAATTCCTGTTCATCAACTGTTTCATGATTTTGAATAGTGAACCCATATCCCCGAGGTAAGCCGCAGATTCTGCCTTGTTTGCCAGATCTTCTATGGACTTTCTCTTGTCGCGTCTTACAGCCATTTTAAGCTGTATATGAGCATCGCGGTTGTTCTGCCTCAGGTCGGGCGTTCGTTGGTAGACATCGGGTTGAGAGATGATTGCCAATTTGGGTTTTTTTTCCGATTGCCAACCTTGTTCCATATGTCTTACGACATCCAGGGTTTCTCACCGCTTTGCACATATCCCACATATTAGCAGCACTAGAAAAGTGTTTTTGATTGCCTCCCAATTGGCGTCTTGTGTGCGCATTTCATATTCGCCCAATGTGGATGTTTTTTCGAGTAGAATGGTGGTGTACTCGCGTTTTCTGTTGGGATCTCTGAGTTTATCCACATTAAGCTTGCGCTTCATTTGAAGAATTTGTGGTCGTCGGATAGCTGCTGTACACAATCTCAAGCAGGCAACCATCAAGTGGTGATCGCTCTCCACGTCAGCTCCACGTTTCGCTCGCACATCGAGGAGACATCTTCTCAATCGGCGACTTATAGTCGAGTGGTCGATCTGGTTCTAAGTAGGGAAAACCCAAGATGTTTTATGATGACTCTTGTGTGGAAAAAGGGTCCCTCGGATGACCATTTGCCGAGTACTACTAAACTCCACAAATAATTCGCCGTTTTCGGGTCTCTTAATCCAAGATTGTGATGCGTCGACCCAAGGGTCACCATGCCTTCCCATGACGTCTTCTAGTCCAGTGTTGTCTGATCCAACCTGGGCGTTCATATCTCCTGCTCCATTTCACGGTCGATCACTGATTGGCGGTGCAAGGACCGAGCAACCCCAGCTCTTCCCCCGTCATTTAATGTTCGAACGATCCAGAAGCCAATCATAGTCCGTTTTCGAATGCCAAAAGTTGTTACCGTAGAATCAGTCCGTATCCGATGTGCTGTATCTGTTTCTCATATCAGTTATGTCATCAGATCACGGGTGATAAGCTTATGGTCCAGTGAGTATCTATTTGCCATTTTTAGGGCAAGCAGGACTAGCTGTGGGTGAATTCTACAGCCCCCATTCCACAGGGGGAAAAAGGAGACTGATGACATTAAAAACAACTGTTCATACAATTCTATTTGAAAAAAATTATACAAAAGTTACTTAAAATTAATTTGAATCAAAGATTATTTCTATGCATTGGCAGTCAAGTACATTTTTAATTGAAAACAGCACGTTATGATCAACGCAAAACTAAGCGAAGCACTTAAAGTTGCATATGGCGTATCACAAGGTATTGTTTCGGTGCCTATTTTATTTATAACTAGCAAACGCCCGCGACTTCGTCCTCGTAAAAATAGCAACAATAAGCAATTTTTGAGAGTGTAGTTAGTACTACATTATGAGGGATATATAATCTGCTTACTTTAATGGCTCTTTGAAGAAAACGGTTTGTATATTGTTGGGAATTAGATCCATGAATTAGTAAGAATGAAAGCATGATACTCCCATTTTTGTGGGACAGGCTCGTGATCAAATCAAACCCGTGATTCGAGATATAAGAGTTCATACAATCTCGGCATTGCGCCGGATTTTACCTAAACCAGGTACAAGTACCGCAGTTTTAGGCTCAGATGAGTCGATGAGTGTCCGTCGATGAGATCCAGAATGAAATATTACTGGCTTCCGAAAAAAATCATACAAAGAAAAAAAAAAAAAAAAGAGTATTAATTGAAATTACATAAATAATAATAGTAGACAAAGAGTAATTAATATAATAATAAGTATTTAATGAAAAATTAAATAACTAAAAGCATTAAATAATAAATAGCTATAATAATAGAAATAAATATAAAAATTAATTCTTTTTTTTTTTTTTTATTTATTTTTTTTTTTTTGTTTTTCTTTTTCCTTTTTCTTCTTTTTTTTCTTCTTTTTTTCTTCTTTTCTTCTTTTCTTTTTCTTCCTTTTTCCTTTTCTTTTCCTTTTTTGTTTTTTTTTCTTTTCTTGCTTTCTTTTTTTTTTTTTTTTTGTTTTTGTCTTATCTTTTTCTTTCATTCTTTTTTTTTCCTTTTGTTTTTTTTATCAGTTTTGTATATAGAAACAGTGATTGTTTCCCAGACAGCCGCGTGCTGGTATAAGGGAAACGGATCGTGGTTTCTTTTTTAGATCATTCGCGGGTTGTAATAGGTAGATATTTGTTTGTTTCGTAGGTTCTATGTGTTTTTTATGTATTTTTTTGCTGCAATCTTGGAGCATCTGATATCCTTCGCTTGTCGAATTTCGTTTGGCAAGGAGTTGTAGTACAGTATAGATTCATAAATGGGATCCTTTCTTATTCTATTTGTCCTACAGGTTCTGTTTCTTATCGCACTAGCATTTCTTGTATTATAGTTGTGAATATCCTTACTGTACGTAATTAGTATTGATGATTTTAATCTTTGGTTTATTATATTGTACATTAATTTTGACCGCTCAAGATTTAAGGTTTGTTGTAGATTTAGATAGGTGTAGTTTTCATATAGGTCAGTCGATGGAGTAAGATGTGGTAAATTATATACTGCTTTAATGCTTTTGTTCATGAGTCTTGATATTCTCTCTTGGTTATACATAGATGTTTGGCTCCATATTATAAGACCATATGTTATGTTTGAAAGTATAAACGCGTTATACAAAATTTCTTTTATTGGTGTAGGTAGGAAGTAATTCCGTCGTAATAATCCTGTGATGGGTGCTATTTTCTTGCGGATGTTAATAATGTGTTGAGACCATGATAGGTTTTCATCGATCGTTAGTCCTAGATACTTGACTTGTTTTGTTCTACACAATTCAATTCCATCTATGTTAATTTTTGGATCAATATAAGCTTTATTTCTTTGCTTGAATATCATGAAGCTGGTCTTCCCTGCATTTAATGTTAACCTGTTGCCCAACAACCAATTCTTAAATAGCTTGAGGTCCGTGTTGATCAATGTTTCCAATTCCTGCTGACTTCTTCCTCTGTAAAGCAGCAGTGTGTCATCCGCGTATACTATATATTTAGCTCGAAGACCTATGTGCTGCAAATTATGTATATAAAGTAGATAGAGAGTGGGTCCCAGGATTGAACCCTGAGGAATTCCGATATTAATTGGTCTTGAATCGCTGAGTTTATCTAGGTTTCTTGTAATGTAAGTGCGCCCTAGGAGATAGTTTTTTATTAAATCATTAATTTTTCCTCTTAAGCCGATCTCATTTAGACCTTGGAGCAGTATTTCGTGATCTACAGTGTCAAATGCCTTTTTTAAATCTATGAAGACTGATGCTACATAGCAGCCTTTGTCCAGGCCATCATTTATAAATTGCATCACATCCATCAATGCTGCTGTAGTGTTGCTCTTTTCTTGAAATCCATACTGGTTTCTGTCAAATCCCATATTTTTGTTTATAAAGTTTGAGATTCTTTTACTGATGACTTTTTCAAAGATTTTGCTAATGGAGCTTATCAAGGCAATCGGTCTGTAATTGTTTGGATCTGAGATAGATCCACTTTTGAATACTGGAGTAATCAGTGATGTTTTTAAGCATGAAGGGAATGTGCCATCCGCCAAATGTGCGTTAATCGCTTTGGATAGTGGGGCGGATATAATCGTTGATAGTGTTTTTAGGTCGTTTGTTGTAATTCCATCAATCCCTGGTGCTATGCTGGATTTTAGTTCAGCAATTAATCTACTTATTTCTTTACTACATGTGGGGTACAGATACATGGTAATTTTTGACACAGGAGAGACATATTTGGGATAATGCTCTCCGTTAAGATTTTTTAGCTCTTTCGCAAGGTTTTCTCCTATTGAGACGAAGTGATCGTTAAGCAGATTCCCAATTACTGCTTGATCTGTCGTTGTCCCTGTTTGCGTGTTTAATTCATGGATTCCTGATTTATTTTGACCGCTACCTTTTTGACCGAGAGTCTCCTTTATCAGAGTCCAAAGTTTCCGAGGATTACCCGCTGTTGTTGCGTACCGGGTATTATAATATTTCTCTTTGGTTCCCCGTATCAGTTTGGTCGTTTCATTCTTAATTCTAATGTATTCTGATCTCAACGTTTGATTGGTTGGTTCTTTCAGCATCTTTTTGTATGTTTTACGCTTTTTATCAATTTGGGTTAGAACATCATTCGTTATCCATATAGAGATGCGCGTTCTCATGGTTTTCACTCTGGTTGCCTTTTCCTTCGCTTCTGATATGGTGTTGATAATTGTTTTTATTGATATTTTATCTGCTTTGTTAACAATCAGCTTCGCCTCACTCTTAAAGGTTTCCAAGTCTAGTATTTTAATGGTTTTTCTCTCCATCTTAACCTTCTCAATTTTGGTGCGCTTTAAACTCAGCGTCAGTACTTTATGGTCAAGTTCCGGCCAGTCATCATATTTTATTTTGAAAGAATTAGTATTCTGTGGGATGTTTGTGGAGACATGGTCTAGTAATGAGTGTGTTTGTGTAGTGCATCTCGTCGAGGAGTCTCGATTTAGAATCTCAACGTTGTTGGTTTTCAACATTTTCTGGTAGTTCTGTGAAGTCTGATTCTCTTTTAGTATGTCGATATTGATGTCTGCCACTGATAGAATCTTCGGGTATTTTGAATAAATTGCGTCCAAGTATTCAATAAAAGGATCTTTTGGGGCCGATGGTGGATTATAAAAAGTCGCTATTGTTAATGAGGAATCTTTATTTTTTAATTCGACTATTATTGTGTGGTATGCATCGTCAATTAGAACAGTTCGAAATTTTATATCATTCCTAAAGTAAATTGCAGTGACCAGCGTCGCGACAGTTATGTACTGCGCTGAACCCCTTAGGTTGAAATATTGCTGTTCTGAGCTGAATAACCACGTTTCAGCAAATATTAAGACTTGGACGTCCGGGTTTTGCAATAGGTTTGCTTCTAGCTCTGACATTTTATTTCTAATACTTCGTAGGTTGGCATATAATATTTTCAAAGATGTATCCATGTTCATAATTTTATGCAAAAATAGTCTGTTTTGTTTTGCACTGCCTTCACACCTTTTTCGTATTCTGGACAGCTTTCGCTGTCTGCACTGTGGTGACAGTTATCTAGCCTTTTCGAGGAACAGTTGCTGCATTTGACATCCTGTTGATCGCAGTTTAGAGTTCTATGCGATCCTGAACATCTCGCACAGGTATCGTGTACTTGAGTACAATTCTTAGAGGAGTGACCGTATTTTTGGCACTTGAAACACCGCAGTAGATTAAAGTCTTCATATACGTGTTGAAGAGCGTTAAGAACATTTGAATAAATGTAGCTGGTGTTACTTAAAAAAAAAAAACAAATAAAATAACATTAAGCATAAGAACATAACAGGACTACGATTGTGCGTAAAGCCCAATCATACGATACTATAGGTATGTATAGATGAAATCGAAATTTTTGCGGTGTTAAAAAATTTTGTAAAGGGAGTGGTAGAAGGGCTGACAGCACTGAACTAATTTGTTTCACATCATGCTAGAGTAGCTATAAAAATGTTTTGTACCAAATTTAATCTTCAAAAATTGAGTAGGTACTGAGAAACTTAGTGCAATGAATATGATTTAATGAAATTGTGCAATTTGTGTGGGAGGTGGTAGAAGGAGTGAGGGGTTTTTGGTGATTTTTCGAAAAACAACTATAGCTATCATGCAATTGATATAATTTAAATTTCAGATCTGTATCGTTCACACATCACACAAGAAAATCGAATTGTTATGTAGTCGTGGAATGTGTCTCATTGTATGGGAGGGGGTAGAAGGAGTGAAGCTACTCGGTTAATTTTTTTCCCGATATTAATAATAATGCTAATTAAGGATTAAGTTCAAATTTTTACCTCGATGAAATTTAAATGTACTGAGAAAATTCGTTTAGAGTATTTCATGAAAAAGTGCCGTTTATATGGGAGGTGGTGGAAGGAGAAGAGGGTTTTTGGTGATTTTTTGAAAAACAACTATAATCATCATGCAATTGATATTTTTGATATATTTTTGTTATTTCAGATCAGACTTTTCATGAAAATCAAATTCTTGTGAAGTCGTGGAACTGTGTCACATTGTATGGGAGGGGGTAGAAGGAGTGAAGCTAATCGGTTAATTTTTTCCCGATATTAATAATAATGTTAATTAAGGATTTAATACAACATTTTAGGTCGATGCAAGTTACACGTACTGAGAAATTTGGTGTTAAGTGATTCATGAAAATTTGATTAATATATATTTCGAAAATGAGCCACTTTTTTGGATGGGAGGGGGTAGAAGGCGTGAGGGGAGTGAAATGAAACCTAAACCAGATTACATCCCGATGGACACCTAACAAACTGTGCAAGTTTCATTACAATCGGTTCAGCCGTTTGTGCGTGAAAAGCGGCCGGACAGACAGACAAAAATTTCAAAAATGTGTTTTTATACTTAGTTAGTGCTAAAATAACTCAAAAAACTAACTTATAGCCATTTATAAGCAAATAACAGACAGACACTACAATTATATTAATATGTATAGATGAGCGTTGTTTTTGCAGCAGTGCCTTCGGGGAAGCGCTTAAATGAGGCGGAGCAGGTTGCCATCAATTTATTGAAAGAAAAAAACTTCTCCAATAGAAAAATTGCTACTAAACTTGGTCGATCTGAATGTGCAATCAGGAATTTCTTAAAAAAAAGCAATCGCTATGACGTTAAGGCTCCACAAGGAAAAATATCAAATTATCCTTGCGTGACAAAGGCAAAATTCGACACGAGGCAACAGCCAATCGGCTATCTGCAAAACAAATTAAGGACAAATTAGAGCTTAATATAACACCTCGTCACAGTGCGCGTGTTTTATGGACTTCGCCAAATATAGCATGGCCGAAACTTAAAGGAAAACCCCGATTAACTGCCGTTCACCGAGAGAAGAGACTACAATTCGCCAAGAAGTACATGTCTTGAACATCCGAATGTGAAAAAGTAATTTTTTTCTGCTACAGTTGCTACTTGCATGATTTGAAAAAACACAACGTGGTCAGATCCAAGCGTAATTTCGGCGGCGGAAGCGTTATGGTTTGGGGTGCATTATCCTGCAAAGAAAAGCTTCCAATCTGTTTCATAGCTACTAGAATGAACTCCCAGATGTACATAGATCTCTTGAAAGACGTTTTAATCAGTCATTTAGATAGTTGCGACGAGGAAGATGTAGTTTTCCAGCAGGAAAATGCATCCATTCATGCTTCGAGGCAAACCACAGATTGGCTTTCGGACAAAAATAATTGCACACGTGACTGGCCCGCTTGTAGTCCAGACTGTAATCCAATTGAGAACCTTTGGGCGATTCTCGCTAGCAAAGTGTATGCAAATGAACGTCAGTTTGATAGCGTAAATGCCTTACAAGCAGCCATTCGCACGTGATGGTCCGAAATTGGTCTGGATTGTCTAAATAATTCAACAAATTTAATGCCCAGCTGAATTTTCAGTGTCATTCAAAATAAAAAAGGCCATAAAAAGTATTAAATAAAAAAAGTGCCAAAAATATGAACTTATTTTTTTTACTTATAAGTGTGTTCATACGAATGTCTAATCATTAATTAGAATTTTGTTTTTTTAAATCCACAAAAAGAAAAAAATTTTGCCAAAAATGAATTCAAATCATTTCTTATTAAAGAAAACATAGTATATCTCTATTATTAACTTTTTTTTTCAATAAATATCTCAAAAAAAATGTAGTGCGCTCATACGAATGTCTACCATTGTACATCGAGAGAGGCTCGAGGATTGAAAATGTCTGAATTCCTGGTTGAGACTATTGCTGGTCTAAAATTCAGGTCGTCACAGAGGTGGGTATTAAGCAGGGGGTTGCAAAGCTTGAAGAGGAATCAAGCATCGAGGAAGGTCCGCCTTAAATGAAGCGGCTGTAGATCTTCTATTTCGATATGAGGCGTTCTTAATCTGTAGAAAGGATTTCGAGTGAATATACGCTGAATAGATTCGATGGCTCCAACATGAAAAGAATGGTGAGGGTTTCAGACGATAGAACAGTATTGTGAAGTACTACGGACGAGAGTGGAAAATAGAAGAGCAGCTGCTCCTGGGCGGTTAGGTTAAATTGGACTGTTGTACGGCGGACGAAACCAACAAGTCTGGATGCCTTATTAGTAATCTCGGAGAAATGATTGACGAATTTAAATTTGCGATCAAAGACCACTCCCAGATCCTTTATTGTGGTTACTGCTATAAGGATGGATCCATTAAAAGAGTAAGAGAGAACAGATAAGGTGGCCTTATGCGAGTACTCCATAGTAAAACACTTCTCAGTTTTCAAAACGATACCGTTGTTTGAACACCAACGAGAGGCAGAAGATAAATCAGCCTGGAGGATCATGTCATCAGAGACGGAAGAAATTTTCCGGAACAATTTGAGGTCACCAGCGAATAAGAGACAGTTCGATGATATAAATAGGGGCAAATCATTTATGAAGAGAGCAAATAATAGAGGACCAAGGATCGATCCCTGCGGGACACCCGAGTTAGCAAGAAACTCAGTAGAAAAGTATCCGTTGAACTTAATTTGGTAAGGTACGAATTTAGCTAGTTCAGGAAAGAGCCAAAGACACCGTACCTTTCAAGTTTTGAGACAAGAATTTTACAATTAACAGTGTCAAAAGCTTTCGAAAAATCGGTATTTATGACTTGAAGATCTAAGGGATGAGAACAAAATTAGTGAATTCACATAAATTGGTGGATGTAGATCTACCGTTTATGAATCCATGTAGGGCTGGTGGTATCAAATGATAAAGTTTTTTCCAGACTACATTATGAACTAATCTTTCAAAAACCTTGCCAAAGCAGTTTACGGTGGAAAGCAGGCGATAGTTGTTTATTTCGACCAAAACGACTTGGTCTGATTGCTCGACAGTGCCGCCTCTAGCTGCGAAATAAATACCGAGAAAGCCTTCTTGATCTTCGATTTGGCCCATTTACCATGAAGGGAATAGTTATAGTAATCAGATAGAAGAGACGAACGCTTATACTTTACTTTTTACGAATAGCGTAAATAATCATTAAATCATTCAAGGTAGTAACGATTAGAAATAACACGATAAGGAGCATTCCAATGAATTATGTCATCAAGAAAGGAGTATAGCTGCGTCGGTGATTCATTAGAGCTTGTTGCTAAATAGTTCAAGCCAGTTAACATTTCCGAGATCATAACTTATTTGTTCGTAGTTTCCCTTGTAGAAATAGTAATTCTTATCCATACTAATAAGAGATTATATAACTCTCTTTGCAGGTTGATCTGGAGGGAAAGATGATAAGGGTTCGGTGGCATAATCCAATAAAGGTCTCAACATTGATCCGAGAAGCAATGACATTGGAAAAAAATCAAGTCGAGGATTTTCCCCCGATCATTTGCGGTAATATTATGTTGAGTAAGTGAACACAGGTTCATAAAGTGATCAACACACAAGTCTATGCTAGATAAGGACAATGTAGGGTGTGACCAGTCGGCATTCCATTGTATGTTGAGCAGGCTGAAGTGATCACAGATAAGAGGTAGCGCCAGCTGAGTTGACGATTTAAAGGCTGTCAAAAAACTTTTCAATAGTTGCCACTGCGCAGCAACAAGGAATATAGACACAGCATATATGTATATATGTATCGACTACGAAAGACTTTAATTTGGACGAGAAGGTGCTCAATGGGAAAAAACATCAAAGTCCGGACAACGCAACGATGACAAGGTATGTTTAACTGCAATAAGACAACCACTACTATCCTTTTTGATAGAACGATTAAGATCGCGATCATGCCAGTGGACTGTGTCTGGAAAAATTCAGAGTTCAGAATTGAATGCATCATCCAGGATTCTGTGATACAAAGAATATCTGGTACATTCTCCAGAAGGGATACCAGGAAGTCATCCAACTTGGTTCTAAGGCCATGCACATTTTGGTAGAGAATAGTGAGATTGTTATTAGATGAGCTAGAAATGTTGGCAATGCCAGATATATTCTTGAGCATATTAGATGTTGATGAATTGACACCAGTCAATCATGAAGTATTTATGTAAGTTTTCGCTGATTACTTCTTTGACGAAAATTCCGTTGAGAGCTGTTTTTTGGCTTAAACTCCAGCACAATGACGACTGGAGGCCAAAATTCAGCTGAATTGGCGGCAGTAAGGTTTGCTGGCAAGCAAACTTTGAACAATGCAATAATTTTGTCTGGAAGATTGTCCGGAGTCAGCTTAGTATAGCTGATGACAGCTGGAATATAGTCCAGCTTCAACGCGATGTATACTGATACTTTCCTCGTAGACGTATCGTTGACCAAACATGACTCAAATAGCTGTCTGGGAGGTTCAACGACATGTAGCGCAGGCGCTGGGTTAGAACCGACTGCTACGTTCGCCGATGAATTTTCGAAGACGTCGACCACCAACGAATTAGGCAGCAAGTTAGAATGCGTATTAGCAGACGTAGGCGACAGGGAAAAAGCACCCGGTATAACTGCGGTATTCGACGAAAGCATCGGTATTGCAGTAAAAGATGTCTTAACTAGTTTTTTTGAACCTTTAGAACTTGCATCAGCACTTGAGAAAGAAACGGACGGGAGCATATGGAGATCGCAGCAACACTAGCAGCCAACCCACAGATTGAAGCTTTTCGTTCGTTAATTTTTTTATTAATTATTGAGAGGCCCATTGCTTTGCAATCTTCACAAGTCCAAGATATACCAGGAAGGTTCATTGCTACGAAAAATTTCGGCACAGTAACAGAGTTGGTTTCGACTGGTATTTTTCGGACGACATACTCCAGTGCCAAGTTGAAAAGCATGGGGTGTACTACTTAACTTAAACACCAAAATCACGTAGTTCACTCTGTCCCGAGCATAACCCATCCATCACATAATGTACCAGCGCTATGACATTTGATCTCGTAAAAATAACAATTACATAACAGCAGCTGGGTAATTAAAGATCGTACGAATAGTACATGTTTTTATTTCATAACACCCATGGTAAGCTATCATGCAACAAGTGTCCTTACAATAACAATAACATAAAAGGATCAGATCTTTTGCTCGCACGTGATCCATATCGGTAGTTTAAGATCGTACGAATGTTCTTTTAGGACAATACACTACAATATTTAATGGCCAACCGCGAAGTCAGCGTATTTCTAGGAGGGATCGGTATAGTATAATAGATCAGAATAACCTGATCTCGGGCAGTTTTACACTATCAGTAACTCAGTTTGTTAAGACCAGGCAGTTGGTAATACGCAGTTCGAAGATACTAGTTCGCTATACGAAGTTCAACCGGGTATGTATTTTTGCAAATTGGAATTTTTAAGAAGTGAATAAAGAAAAATTAAAGTAGAATATATGACTTTTCTTGAACGGAGAAACAACCGAAGGACCCAGCCATCCTTCCAGACGAGATGACTTCCCAGT
Source organism: Chorisops tibialis (assembly GCA_963669355.1). Lineage (NCBI taxonomy): Eukaryota > Metazoa > Arthropoda > Insecta > Diptera > Stratiomyidae > Chorisops > Chorisops tibialis. The sequence goes on along the minus strand of OY770262.1, from coordinate 117,147,593 downwards.
CGTAACAGTGGCTAGACCATCTCTCTGCTTAAAACCACATTCCTTTCGAAAGCTTATTGTGGAATCGGTTTGTATTCTCGCTTGGGATTCAGTGTTCGTCATTGTGAGTCTTGTTAGTCGGACTAGTTTTGGGGGAATTCCAAAGTCAAGCATGATTTGGTACAGTACGCTCCTGTCGATATTGTCGTATGCTTGTTTAAAATCTGTGTTTTATTCCCATCATTTCCCAAGCACCTGTTTCACCGAGAATATCTGGTCTGTTGTGGATCGTCCGGATCTGAATCCACCTTGGTACTCGTTAATTATTTCATTAGTATATGGCTTAAGACGACGTTCAATTATTTTTTTCAGTACTTTATAGGACGTACACAACAATGATATTCCTCTGTAATTCTCACGCAGAGTTTGTTTCCTTTCTTGTAAATTGGATATATAATGCTTTTTCGCCAGTCGTCGGGTATGATTTCCTCTGTCCAAATTTTGCATATCATGTTGTGGAGCGACACAGTTTTCACCGTTTTCCAGAAGTTCAACTGGTATTTCGTCGATTCGCGGCGCTTTGTTTCTTTTTTGGTCACATAGAGCTGCTTTGATTTCAGCAAGCTGGTTCTTCTTCATCAGTTGAGGCCTCAATTGAAATTACATTGCAGAAGGGATCTGAGATCCTAATACCAATACTGATAAGAATATTTAAAGCCAGCTTTGTATGGGGATACATCCCAAAAACTGGAGGAAAGCGAGGGTGGTATTTATACTGAAGGCAGGGAATCGTCCCATTGATTAGAACAGGGCCTTACAAGGTACATATCTCTTGCTATAAAGAAATTTCCCTTTGCGCATTCCTGGATATAGAAGGAGCATTTGACAACACTCCCCATGAATCCGTATTCATGGGGAATCAATCCGTGGCAGCTAGGATAAAGGGTTTGGAAACGGCCACGATTAAATAGATACACGCCATGCTAAAGAGCCGAATGACGACACCGGATCTAGGTGGTAGCTCGTTGACTGCACAGACCTATAGGGGTTGTCCCCAAAGTGGGGTACTATCCCCACTTCTTTGATCAATTGTAGTAGATGAGCTTCTGGACCGTCTAACAGAACAAGGATACGAAGCAATAGGATATGCCGATGACCTCGTCATTATCATTAAAGGCAAAAATGATTTAATAATATTGGAAAGGATACAATGAGCCTTAGAGGTGATAGTGAACTGCTGTCAGTCTAAGAACTTGGACATCAACCCAAGTAAGACTGAAATAGTACCATTTACAAATAGAAGAAAAATCCACTTTATACCTTCTACAATAAATGGAACACCAAAACCCATTTCAGATGAGGTAAAATATCTTGGTGTTATACTGGATAGAAATTTCAACTGAGACAAACACATAGAATGGACTCATGCCAAAGCACAAAAGGCATTTTGGGCATGCAAAAGCTTATTTCGCAGAAAATTGGGTTAAAACCCGAAATGATTTACTGCTATTACAGAACATCATCCTTCCAATTGTCAGAAAAGCACAGCTTACGCTACAAAAAATCCAAAGGCTAGCTTGTCTTGGTATCACTGGAGCAATGAAAACCTGTCCTACGGTGGCAATGGAAAATATTCCTAAACATCCCTCTGATTCATCTATACATAATAATATAATTGTAGTGTCTGTCTGTTATTTGCTTATAAATGACTATAACTTAGTTTTTTGAGTTATTTTAGCAATAACTAAGCATAAAAACACATTTTTGAAATTTTTGTCTGTCTGTCTGTCCGGCCGCTTTTCACGCACAATCGGCTGAACCGATTGTAATGAAACTTGCACAGTTTGTTTGGTGTCCATCGGGATGTAATCTGCTTTTGGTTTTCTTTCACTCCTCTCACGCCTTCTACTCCCTCTCATACAAAGTGACTCATTTTCAAAAATATATATTAATCAAATTTTCTTGGAAACTATAAAAGCTATTAATTTGAAATTTGGAATATATTATTTTACTTTATTATTTTAATAATAAAGTATTGTGATCGACTTGGGAAAAAAAAAAATTTGCTACCCTGAAGTTTTGTTTTTTCGCGTTTCATGACTAAATTAGCCTAAAAATGCAAAAAAAATCCGTCTGTCTGTACGCCGTCCGCCGTACGCCGACGGGTACGCTCAGCGGACATTTACTCTCAAACCCTTCAAGATAAAAAGTTCATTTTTGGGGTGATTGTAGATAGTTGCGAATCTCAGACGGATACCCATTTTGGGGGGTGTACGGGTTCAGGGGGAGGCGGGGGGAGCGCGAAAAATACGAATTCAAATATCTCAACCATGGTAACAGCTAGGAAGCTAAAACTCAGCACACATATAGAAGGGTTTGTGAGACAACTTTTAAAAACAATTTAATTTTTTTATCCATTGGGGTGCGAAAAGGGGGTGCTAAGAACCAATTGTCAATCAATCAATCTTCGAAATTACTTCCCATAAAAAATTGATTTTTTGAGACCTTTAAGATGGGATCAAGATCTACTAGAATCAGTTTAGATAAAAGCTAATTATTGTAAAGGGGAGGGTCAGGGGGGTTGCAAAGAAAAACACTTAAAAATTAATATTTTGACTGTCTCTTAAGCCATGTAATTGAAACTTGAAATGTATACTAAGCTTTACTGGCGACATATGAAAAAAATATAACATATGGTCATAATCATAGTGGGGGGAAATGGGGAGCATTTCAAAAATGGCGCACTTTCCAAAACTACAAATCACCAAATCTCAAAATTGAGTACAGATATCAAATCAGAAATTTGTCAGATTGTAGAGCTATATAGTCTTTAATTTTGGTAAAAAGTTGGGGGGTGTAAGGGGAGGGAGGTGGAAAGCGAAAAATTTTGAGTGATGTTTTTATGGCTCTGGTAAAAGATACAAAATTTAAATTTTGCACGTCCACACATCTATTTACTGTATACAGAAAAACATAACAGAATTATGATTGGGCTTAAAGCCCAATCATATGATACTCTAGATGAGATGGAAAATGACTTTAATATACCGGAAAATATATCATCTCAAATTCTTTCGAATAGTGAATAGAGACTTTTGCATGGGAGGTGGTAGAAGTTAGAGGGGGAGGTTTGTATTTTTCGTATATGACACCGGACATGGCATGCAAAATGTTTTTTGCTCAATTTAAGGTTTTTAGTTTTCATTATTTTTAAAGAAATTAGTCATAGTTTTCCTTAAATTGAGGCATTTGTATGGGAGGTGGCAGAAGAAGTGGAGCGTTTCAGATGATTTTGAAACTGCTTATCATCATCCTTATCACCATGTTTTGATTCAATTTCAAAGTTGATAGCTCTCATATACTTGAAGGAGAAATGCTTTTCTTGAATTTATAATAGAGATATTTGTGTGGGAGGTGGTAGAAGGAGAGAAGCGGAGCTGATAACTTTTTCTAACACAGGGGGTAGAAGGAGTAAGGTGAAGTTGATAATTATTTTTAAAATAAATTGCAATTATAGTAGAATTAATTCTGACAAAATTTTGTTTTTTCAGCTTTACTAGTTTCAATGAAAATCGAAAATATGTATTTTTCAAAATTGACCATTTGTATGGGAGGGGGTAGAAGGAGTAAAGGGATCGGGTCAATATTCCGTGGTATTAATGACATCTACATCATAATACTTTGACCTAAATTTCAAGTCGCTAGCTTAAACAGTTTCAAAGAAAATCAATTTCTTAATTTTTCTAAATTTCATGAAATTTGTATGGGAGGGGGTAGAAGGAGTGGGGAGATGTGGCCCATTCACGAACTTAAAGTTACTTTTTTGCTAAAAACTACACACAAATATTTTTAGCACTATAGCTCAAAGCTTTCGAGAGTTACGCTGTAGACAGACGCACAGACAGACAGACAGACAGACAGACAGACGGTCACTCGGAATCGAGGTTTTTGAGCGACAACAAATATTTCTGTACCCTTGGCGGCTCTGTGCGAGCGTTATTTCTTAGCGTTACAAACGGTAAGGCAAACACAATATACTCTCAGATTTCATCTAGAGTATAAAATAAACTGCCAACAAGTCGGGCGAAACTTTATTATTCTTGGGACATGTTGCGGATGTGTGGAAAGTCAATATGCAGGTAAGAGTGGTTAGGGAAGACTAAGTGAAAGGGAGTTCTTGGGCAGGGCTGTTGTCTATTTAACAATATTTCATTCGTTTCTACAAGTTTGGGTTTTTATGGAGGGGAGGAGGAGGGGTAATAGTAAGGGTGGGTGGATGTTAATAGCTTTTTAATTAATTGCTTGAATCACGTCCAATATTCTCTGTGTAGAATGTGTTTCATAGACGAAGTTGCATAGAATTTTCATTCACAAAACCAAACTTTTGTATGGGAGGGGGTAGAGTAGGTAGGGGAATCGTAAATTTTGATATGCAGTTTTATTTCGCTTCTCTTTTAAAATGCTTTTATAAAATTTCAAGTTCATAGCTTTTAGTTTGTTGGTTATTAGTTGATTTATGAAATTGGTCGAAATCATAGTTTTGTATGGGAGGGGGTAGAAGGGCAAGCGCGATTTCAAAACTTTTAACGTAATTTCATTTCAATTATTTTTTTAAGTTCTTATGCAAAATTTCAAATTGATAGCTTTTAATAGTTAGGTGGTAATTGATTTCTTGAAAATGGTCGAAAAAATAATTTTGTATGGGAGGGGGTAGAAGTTTTAAAGATTTTCGACCAGTTAATAATTCATTCTTTTATGGATTTTTTTTAAATGCATTTCGCAAATTTTCAAGTTTCTACCTTAAAATTTCATTCAAAAATTTTCAGCTTATGTGTTTTTTCATTTCACATGAAACACCTTGTGCACGTTAGACCAGGGGGGTCGGTGCATAACAATTGTAGAATTTCTATTATTTTTTATGTATGTACAATAAATTGATATATTGATCTGCAAAATTTAAACTCTGTATCTTTTACCAGAGCCCAAAAAAAATTACTCAAAATTTTCAACATTTTTGCTTTCCACCTCCCTCCTCTTACACCCCCCCACTTAATTTTTTTACCAAAATTAAAAATTTTATAGTTCTACGATCTGACAAATTTTTGATGTGATATCTGCCCTCAGTTTTGAGATATAATGGTTTGAAATTTTGGAAAGTTCAATGCTCCCCATTTTCCCCGACTACTATTTTCTCCAAATATTATATTTTTTTCATATTTCTTTGGTATAGCTTAATATAAATACCAAGTTTCAATTGCATAGCTTAACAAATAGCCGAGATATTGATTTTTAAGTGTTTTTCTTTGCACCCCCCCTGACTCTCCCCCTTACAATAATTAGCCTCTATGTAAGCTGATTCCAGTGAATCTGTATGCCACCTTGATGGTCTAAAATTATAAATTTTTTATGCTAAGTAATTTCGAAGATATAATCATTTGAAAAAAAAATTCGGCCGACAATTGGTTTTTAGCCCCCCCTTTTTGCACCCCAATGGATAAAAAAATTAGATTAATTTTAAAAGTTGTCCCACAAACCCTTTTATATGTACATTGATTTTTAGCTTCCTAGCTGTAACCATGTTTGAGATATTTGAATTCTTAGTTTTCGGTTTAAGTGCTCCCCCCGCCTCCCCCTGAACCCTTACACCCCCAAAAATGAGTGTCCTCCTGAGATCCGCAACTACCTACAATCCCTCCAAAAATGAGCTTTCTATCTCGAATGGTTTGGGAGTTAATGTGCTCTGAGCGTACACACCGGCGTACAGCGTACGGCGGACGGCGTACGGCGGACGGCGTACAGACAGACGGATTTTTTTTTTTTGCATTTTTAGGCTAATTTAGTCACGAAACGCGAAAAAACAAAATTTCAGGGTAGCAAATTTTTTTTTTTTCCCAAGTCGATCACAATACTTTATTATTAAAATAATAAAGTAAAATAATAATTTGTTCCAAAATTGTTATGCACCGAAGTGGAGGTCTAACGTGCACAAAGTGTTTCATGTGCAATGAAAAAAACATATAAACTGAAAATTTTTGAATGAAATTTTCAGGTAGAAACTAGAAAATTTGCGAAATGCATTTAAAAAAAATTAAAACCTTTCACTTAGTCTTCCTTAACCACTCTAACCTGCATATTGACTTTCTACGCATGCGCATTTTGTCCCAAAAATAATAAAGTTTCGCCCGACTTGTTGGCAGTTTATTTATTATAAATGCAGTCTTTTGGTATACAAATTATTTGAGTTCCCTAACTCCTTCCACCACCTCCCATACAAACTACACTTTTTCATGAACCACTTTACACAAATTTTCTCAGTACGTGTAACTTCCATCGAGCTAAAATGTTGTATTAATTCCTTAATTAATATTATTATTAATATCGGGAAAAAATTAACCAATTAGCTTCACTCCTTCTACTCCCTCCCATACAATGTGACACAGTTCCACGACTTTACAGGAATTCGATTTTCTTGACAAGTGTGAATGATACAGATTTGAAATTTAAAGTATATCAATTGCATGATAATTATAGTTGTTTCTCGAAAAATCCTCAAAAACCCCCCCCTCCTTCTATCACCTCCCATACAAATTGCAATTGCAAAGTTTCTCAGTACCTATTCAACTTTTGAAGCTTAAATTTGGTACAAAATATTTTTATAGCTACTCTAGCATGATGTGAGACAAATTAGTTCATTGCTCTCACCCCTTCTACCACTTCCCATACAAAATTCTGAAAATCACAAAAATTTCATCTGTAGTGTCTTGGGCTTTACGCACAATCGTAGTCCTGTTATGTTCTTAAGCTTAATGTTATTTTATTTGTTTTTTTTTTAATTAACACCAGCTACAATTATTCAAATGTTCTTAATGCTCTTCAACACGTATATGATCTCGAATCACGGGTTTGATTTAATCACAAGCCAGTCCCATACAAACCCGAGTATCATTCTTTCATTCTCAATAATTTATGGTTCTGATTCCAACAAAATACGAACCATTTTCTTCAAAGAGCCATTTAAGTAAGCAGATTTATATCCCACATAATGTATTACTAACTACATTCTCAAAAATTGCTTATTATTGCTATTTTTACACGGAAAAATTCGCGGGCGTTTGCTAGTATCGAAATAAAATAGGAGGCTATCAAAGGGGTGTTACGCATACAGAGGGAAAACAATTACAAATCAGTGGATCTTAGAGGTCACCTCAAAATCCTAAAAAACTCAAAAATAGAGGTTCAAATCTTCTTGTTATCGGACGCTACGCCGACGAAATTCAACTATGAAACCCCCTTCAAAGTTATAATCGGAGAATGCAAGGACTAGCGATCAATGCTACCTGAAATGGACCAACAATCTGGTATAAAGATAGCGTTGCACTCTAAATGCTAAGAGATGGGACTGAAAATAAATGTGCGTAAAACCAAGTACATGCATATGGGTTTGAAAACAAGCACATCGATTGTTCTTAACGGACAAAATGTGGAAAAAGTGCAAGATTTTTGTTTTATCGGAAGCATTGACAACATGGATGGCGGAGCCGAAAAGGATATTGAGTCTCGTCTAAATAAAGCTCGTCAGGCCTTCGGTATCCTTTCCCCTTTCTGGAGGTTAAGAAAAATCTCCCTTCGCACGAAGTTGCGAGTCTTCCACGCATGCGTCGAATCCGTGTTGTTATATGGTTTTACTACGTGGAAAGTGACCATTCGACTTACCAAGAAAATGTAAACTTTTGCGAACCAATGCCTCCGACGCATTTTAAGAATATTCTGGCCAGAAGTGATCTCCAATAACGAGCTTTGAAGTACAACTGGACAGACTAAAATAGACTAATAAAAGGCGAAAGTGGCAGTGGATCAGTCGCACTTTGAGGAAACCAGAGCGAAACATCGCCAAACAGGCTCTGAATTATAATCCTCAAAGGAGTCGTCGAGTTGGTCGACCATGCAGCACATGGAAGGGAGCAGTTGAGCCATAGGAATAAACAAGTCCTGCCAACAGCTTAAGGCCGATGCTCAGGATCGCACCTTGTGGAAGAGAGTTGTTTCTATCAAATGCCCCTTTAGGAGGTTTTAACAGGAATTTGATTGATTGATTTGATGTGTCAATGGTATTAATTGGGAGAAGTTGATATCTCTGATAAGTGGCGAGTTATTGAAAGGCTATGAAAATAGATGATATATCCTAAAATACATATTTAATTTGTCGTACGCCAGAACAAGATATATACTAATTACGGTTTGCAGCTGGGCTTACCACTTCCGGGGATTCGTCTTAACGCTTGCAAGAATACCTTTGTGTAACGCGTCTCAACTTTTTAAAATTTTTGCTGTCTTCGGGCAGGCCCTAGGTTATTAATTATTAGCCTCAAAGTTCCTACCACCTGTTTTTGGGAGCTAAAACATTCGCATTGGTTAACTTCAGAAGGCTCTTAACTTTTCCGATGGAAGGCCAAGCAATCTTCCAAGACCAATTTAATCTCTTTGCAGCTTACTAGGATCGAACCGGCCCTTTGATGTCCTATCTGCTGAAGTTATACAGAATCGATTCCGCTACAACCGCTTTGAATCGGAAATACTTTACATTGGTCGTAAACTAATTCTGAGTATTTCACTACTAATCTGAAAAGCAGTACTGGGACCTACAAAAACGCGGAGGTCTTTAAACTAGGATATTCTGAAAAAAGAATCGCTAATTAAAGTTGCTATCACGAACACGTTTCCTTCCGAATTTTCACATCGGGATGAAATGTACTTCGAGATTGCAGTAAAAAAGATAAATTGTGATGTGAATATTATCTGATAAATGTCTCCCATCTCCAGAATAAATCCGTAAGGCTCAAAATTCAAATTTCCTTACAACCTCGTATTCGATATGCGAAAAATTAAATCAATTTCATCTAATCTACTAGCACTTCTACGGGAACATTACATTTAAAATTATATTTTTTTCCAAGAAATAATCCATAATTAAATTCTTAAAAAAAAAACCACAACCACCATTCTCCAATATAAATCCACTTAAAATATCAACAAATTTCAAGAAAATTTCACGAAATTCATGTGAATTACACGATGTTTACTTAACGTTTGGGATTACCTTTTTCGCGGATCATTTACAAAATGAAACGTCTACCAAAAAATGAATAATTTGGCAGATAATCACGAAATTCGCCCCACAAACGCAAAAAAATAGTCCACGAATAAAATTCAAGGTAATACAGCAATTTGCAATAAAATCTACAATAGAAGTCTGGCAGAATAGTGAAATTCAGTTTAAGACGATGAACAAAAGATACGCGGAACCGTTCCCATGCCCATGTAAAATGGCGAAAAGAAAAGAAAGTCGACAATGGGTTTTTACCTGCAGAGCTAGAGCTGGCTCCGGTAGAGCAAGACAACAAGAAATCCATAAAAATTAATCTCTAGAAAATTCCTTTGCAAATTATTCCTTTACGCTACCATCAGGAGCAAATAAGACTCATTTCGCAGGGGCTTTATAGCCTCAAAAATATTCATTTTAATTTTCTAGCTGGATGGCTGTAAAATTAACCTATTGTGTTAGAATGAGGGTAACGACAGCACTCGCTTGTTCCACATCATTTTCAGGATACGCGAACTGAAGAGATACGTATACTCATCTCTCTACGTATATCTATGGTAAATTCCACACCTCTATACAGTAGATAGGTAGATAACTTGGGTTAGTGTCGAGTTTCGGGCGTAAATTCGACGCCTCCAAGGCAAAATTCTTTACGGCTGGACGCCTTCATACAAAAAGGAAATGCACGATGAAGGCAAAAAAAAACTTTTTCACGATAACAGAACGCTACGTTTAATGTCTCATATTTAATAAAGTTGGATTAAATCTTAGTTCCTTAACGAGGTCACTGAAGGAGAAAACAACGCTGCCATTCAGAAGTAGTCGAGGGATTATTTTATCGTATCTGGGGTGGTATAACTGATTTTAGTACAGTATCTTTTTGTTGCACCCTTACACCCGGCGAATCTGTCTGGCGGGCTATAAAATTATGCTTTCAAACATAAAAATTATGTTATTACGACGACAAGACCGCAAACACAATCTCGGAATTCATTTAACCAACCAATTATGATGAAATACTTTTCGCCACACGCCTTTTACAACAACATAACTTAAAACCAAGTTCCTTGTGAACAGCACTTTACGAAATGCCAACAAAAGTTGAATTACATTTCACAAGTTTCTCGACTTTCGAGCAAAGAAAAACCAGCGTCGTATTTTTTTTCTTGGATGTCATAAATTTTTTGAAGAAAGAAAACGAAATTCTCCAACTTATAGCATCGCGAAATTCGGAGAAGAAAAAAAACTTTTTTAATTTAAGCCCAGTTTTGAGCAATTACTAACATTTGCATAGTGGAAAAGATGATACCAACCGGCCTAACCATATGTCACACGAATCTAAGTGATTCAGAGAAATTCACGAAGCGAGATAAACTTATTGATTAAGTAATTTTTTTTACAAACGCGGCATTTTCTAATAAAATTTAAATTTTTATTGAAAACATCTGTTAAAATCATCAAAAAAAATTGCTTCATTCCACGGTTTACTTGTGGTTATACGTATTTGTTTATTCAATAAACTCGAATACTTTTACTTCAACTCATGTTTGTGTAAAAAAATTTTCATACTTGTTTACACTTTTGATTCAATCATATACGAGGGGAGGCCAAAAATTTCGCGGAATGATGGGGAAGGGGGGCAAAATTAAACAAGTTATTATTTTACCTTTTCAATATATTCTTCCTTAAGCCTAATACGTTTATCAAATCTCTCACAAAGTTTATTAATTCCTTGTAAAAAAAAATATATTAGCAAGGCCGTTGAAGAAGGCTGCAATTACCGACTTCACCTCTTCATCGTTGGTAAATTTTCTTCCCCGAAGTTCTTTCCGCAGTTTTAGGAACAAATAGTAAAGGGATCAGATCTAGACTATAAGGGGAGTGGTGAAATATTCCGTAGCCGCATTTCTATAGGGGAGCCATTGTGGCTGTTGCGAACAGGTGCGTTTTCGTGCAAAAGCAGCATATCTCGAGTCCACTTTCCCCTCTTTTTATTTTTGAAGTTATCCTCTAATTTTTATAGATTGGCATAGTATCCCCCTGTAATATTTAGTCCTTTTTTTTATAGTAGATAATCGAAACCCTCTCTGAATCCAAAAAAATAGTGGTCATGATTTTTCCGGCGGATTGTGAGACCTTAAACTTCTTGGGGGTGAAGCGCCTTTACGAAGCCACTGCACTGACTCCTGTTTGGATTCAGGATCATAATGATGAACCCAAGTTTAGTTTCCAGTAACAATCCAGGTCAAAATTTCATACCTGTTCTCGCAATAGAGATCCAAAAACGCGCGTGTGTTGCAGCTTATAGTAAATATACCCAGATTAAGTATAATTTTTGGTTTTATAATTTTAATTTAGTGGTTGGATGGGTAAAGCTAGGGTGGGTATCTGATTGGCATCATTGGGCGACGCCCAGTGCTGTAACTATCATAAACACATCAATTGTGCTCATCATACCTCCGCGTGGTAGCCATCGGGTACTGATCTTTTCCATCTGGACTTGACTTGCCGAACTGTTAAGTGCGAGTACTAATGAAAAACAAAAATTCTAGCACTATAATATGACCCTCCAAGTTGGGGTTTGGGCGATGTGTTAACAACTCATCCTCGGAAAAATCAGAATTCTTTCGAAATCATTTTATCGTTGACAACAAGTTTAAAGACGAAGTTACCAAATTCAAACCCATCAATGAACGATTGTGTGCAATCCGCATCAAAACAAACTTTTTTAATGTTTGGCTTATTAATGTCCACGCCCCAACGGAATACAAAGACGACGAAGTTAAAAACGATTTCTTCAGCACCTAAGAACTAACGTTCGACTCCCTTCCGTCGAACGATATTAAAATAGTATTCGGTGACCTTAACACGAAAGTGGGCAAAGAAGTAACTTACATAGGGACAATTGGAAGGCACAGCCTCTATGATATTACTAACAACAATGGCCAGAAGCTAATTGATTTCGCCAGCATCAAAACCTTATTGTAAGCTTGACATGCTTCCTGCATCCTGACATTCATAAGAGATCGTGGGCATCAACACATTCTAATAGAGAAATGGACGGCCTCCTGTATTCTCGACGCGCGTACATGTCGAGAGGCTAATTGCGACACAGATCGCTATTTGATAAAGACCAAGTTTCGATGTCAAATCGCAAACTGAGGACAATCAAGAACACTACCGGTCCTTAAATTCGACATTGAAAAACTCAAAGACGAGAAAATAGTTGCGAAATATGTATCAGCCTTGGAGAGGCACTTCGCGCCAATACAAGAAATGTGGCAAAATATCAAAGATGGCATTACATCTGTTGCAGAGAATGTAATAGGACAATAACCCCGGCGCAAAAGAAATGATTGGTTCGACAACGAATGCCAAGATGTCATAGAGCGAACGGCTGACAGGAGTCAAGCAGGACAAACATAATGATTTTAGACGATCTGCAAACAAAATATGTAGACAAAAAAAACGGAAGTACAATAATGACGAAATTAAAAACGTGGACGAAGATTTGAAATGACACAACACAAGAGCCGCGTAATCACTTGTTAAAAGTATGAAAAAGAGATGCCAACCGAAAACGATCCTCTGCAAGAATGCAGAAGGAAAGATATAAGAAATGCAGTAGATATAAAATTAAGTTAGGCACAATACTTTAAACAGCTTCTCAATCCAAGACTTTCACCCGCACAAACAGCAGTAGCAGACATAATAGCAGGTATAACTAATCTTACAGCTGATGAAAGATCGGCTTTGGGTCTTCCCACACTCGAAGAAGCAAAAACAGCCCTCACTATAAGGCGCCGGGCACTGATGAAATTCCAGCTGAGCTTCTGGAAACCAGCGACACCCGCATAGCGCATCTCCTACATAGATTAGTCACAAACAAATGGCCGCAGGAAACACTTTCTGAAGATTGCGCAAGAGCATCATATGCCCAATTTATAAAAAGTGTGACAAACTCTGCTTCGAAAACTACCGAGAAATATCCCTGTTGTGTACTTCTTATGAGATCTTGGCGAAAATTCTGGAAAAGAAAATTAATCCCAATGATGACAAAGTATTTGGTGAATACCAAGGCGGATTTAGAGCTGGACGATTGACCATGGATCAGATATTCTCCGTCAAACAGGTGCTGGGAATTGGTTTATTATTCTAATAATAAAGTATTGTGATCGATACAGAAAAAGAAAAATTTGCTACCCTGAAAAATTTTATTTTCGCGTTTCATGACTAAATTATCCTAAAAATGCAAAAAAAAATCTGTCACGCCGAACGTTGTCCGCCGTACAAATGGACTCTTATATCCGAGACCGTTAAAGGTAGAATGTTCGTTTTTGGGTGAATTGTTAATTTGGTTGAACTCCATTATCTAAATTTTGGGGAGTGTCAGGTGGAAGGGGGTGGCGGTGCGAGGCGGGGGGAGCGAAAGAGTCAAAAACTTCATTTGTTAACATCTCCACTAGGAATGCAGATAGGAAGCTAAAAATCAGCGGAAATATAGAGAAGGTTGTAGGAAAAACTCTGCAAATAATTTGATTTTTTATTCATTGGGGTCGGAAAAGGGTGGGCTAAGAACAAATTGTAGCAAATTTTTTTTTTTGCAAATTATTTTATCTTTGGAACTACTTAATCCAAAAAATTCTCAATTAGGCAGTATAGAGTTCTACTATAATCTACTAAACAGGAGGTTCAGGTGGGGGTGCAAAAAAGTCACTTAAAAATAAATATCTCAATTATCTCTTAAGTTATGAAATTGAAACTTAAAACATGTATTGAGTTGTACTAGCTAAATATGTAAGAAGAAGAAAACTATAAAATTTGGTCATAATAATAGTGGAGAGTATTTCAAAAGTGGCGGAATTTTCAAAATTTCAAACCTATATATCTTAAAATTCAAAACAAGTATTAAGTTGAAATTTTGTCAAACTGTAGATCTATATGATTTATAATTTTCGTACAAATTTTAAGATGGAGAGTGTAAGCGGAACGAGGTTGCATCTTGTAAATTTTCACTAATTTTTAAGGCTCTGGTAAAAGAAACAAAGTTAAAATTTTTCACTTGCATACTTCCATTTGATATACATAAGGAAAAAATATTAATTTGATCCAAAACTGTTATTCACCAAATGGGGCCCTTACCTGCACGAGTAGTTTCACGTGTATTGATAAAGCCACACAAATTAAAAAATTTTGAGTGAAATTTTAAGCCACAAAATTGAAAGTTTATAAAATTTATTAAAAAAAAAAAAATTCTTGAAAATTTAAAATATTAACTAGTTGAATACCTTTAGATCTTCAACCTCTTCCCATACAAAAGTATTTTTTCGACCATTTTTAAGAAATCAATTAGCACCAAACCATTAAAACCTTTCAACTTGAAATTTTGTTCAGACCCTTCTAAAAATATTTCAAATAAAAATGTATTAAAAGTTTTGGAATCCCTTCTGCACTTCCACCTCCCCCATGCAAAAGAATGATTTCGACCAATTTAAATGAAACAGCTAATAAGCAAAAAAATAAAATCTACGTACTAGAAATTTTGTACGAACAGCTTTCAAAAGAACTTAACAAAACTGCATTACAAATTTTGATATTCCTTCACCTTCTCGATCACCACCCAGACAAATGTATAGTTTTAAGAATTTGAAATACACTGGGAATTACAAAGAATTTACTTCGTCTATGAAATTAACATTTTGTACAGCGAATTTTAAGCGCGATTCGAGCAATCATTTAAAAATTGTTGACATGTAACCATCCCTTCCATTGCTCACCCTTCCCAGCCTCCTCTAAGCTCTGGGACGCAGACATCAAATCACTACTAAGATTTCAAACAACAGGACGCGGTCACTGAACCAAGATGAATGGAGGCAAAGCATTCAGAAGGCCAAGGTCCGATTTGGGTTGTAGCACCATCGTAAGTAAGTAAGCCTTTCAGACAAAACAACACAACTGCGGAATATATTTAATTTGGAGGGTATAGTTTGGGCTGTCGCGCCATTAATAAGGATAATGAAAGAAGGCTTACACGACTTTTACATTTTAAGATGAATTTTACAACTACCCACAGAGACTCCGCTATAGACGGTCCCAAGCTCGTTTAAGAAAGGAGGAGAGAGTATGGAGTTAACCTGAATGGCCAGTAACACCAGTGCGTCTCAGGAAATAGACAAAAGTATGACATAGTTTGACTCGCAGCATAGCTGTGAGAACTCCAGAATGTCATATTTAGCTAAAAACTCCCACTCTTTTTCTACTAGGGTAACAAAAAACTAGGACCGGTCCTCCAGGTTGGGGGTTGGGCGAGGCGCTGACAAGCATCACCGGAAAAAAACACTACCCAGAAACCTGAAGAACAGCCTCGGAATGGAGGGACTCAACGGGAACAACCCCGCAAACGAAAAATATACTACTCTATTGGATCTTGGTATGGTCGATCCTTATTTATGACAGGAGCTCTGAAAGAGTTCCTCGAAGAAGTGGCAAAACACAACATCAACATAACTGACATCCAAGAAACAAACTGGCTCGGTAACGAAATCATGGACATGAGATCACACACAATCCATCCAAGTGGAAAATTGTCGGAAAGCAGAGAGCTTGGAGTCGCTTTTGTCGTTGACAAAAAATTAAGTCAGCAGGTCACGAGTTTCAAACCAGTAAGTGAAAGATTGTGTGCAATCCGAATAAAAACAAAATTTTTCAACACTTGGTTGCTCAACGTCCATGCACCAATTGAAGACAAGGACGATATAACTAAAGACGAATTTTATGCCACCGTAGAGATAACCTATGAATCACTGTCCTCGAATGACCCAAAAATTGTCTTAGGGGATTTTAATGCAAAAGTCGGAAAGGAAGAGGCTCGTAGAGGAACAACAGGAGGGCACAGTATTGATGACATAACCAATGACAATGGCCAACGTCTTATTGATTTCACAAGCAGCAAAAATATAATTGTAAGTTCTACGTGCTTCCCATATCGCGATATTCAGAAACGAACGTGGGCATCACCAGATGGTCACACCATCAACGAAATAGGCCACGATCTAATTGAGAAAAGGGCTGCTTCCAGCATACTTGATGTACGAACCCTCCGCGGTGCGAATTGTGACTCTGATCACTATCTAGTCAGAGCTAAGTATCAATGCCGAATAGCTTATCGTGGATATTCAGAATCGAGCAGAGCTCGCAAATTCATGTCGACTAGCTTTAAAACGGTGGCGGAGGCTTACATGTCAGCATGTAATAAACACCTGACACCAATATATAAAAACACCCAAAGTATGCCAGTCGAGAATGTGTGGATTAAAATACGAGACGGCATCAAAGAGGAGGATCAGAAGAGGTGTTAGGATATCAAGCACGGCGAAAAAATAATGATTGGTTCGAACATGAATGTCGCGATGCAATAGACAGAAAGAACGAGGCTTACAACATTTTTACTGAACGACCAACACGAGCCAAAAAAAAGATATGACAAGTTTAGGCGATATGCGAAAAAGTCCTGTAGGCGAAAACAAAGGAAGTACCATAATGACAAGATACAAAAAATGGACGACGATATGAGACAAAATAAAATGCGGGACGTATACGCAATAGTAAAAGACTTAAAAAAAGAATACAAACCAAAAACCAGCCTCTGCAAAGACGCAGAGGGTAATATTATCAGAGACGCACAAGAAATCAACAGGAGATGGGCTTCCTACTTTGGACATCTTCTCAATTCCATCCCATTAGCATCTATCACGACAGACAACATTTCAATTGAAGCCTCAACTGATGAAAATGATGCATCATCGACACCACCTCCGAGTGCTGAGATCAAAGTAACTCTATGTGACCAAAACCGAAACAAAGCGGGAATTGACGAGATACCAGTTAAATTTCTGAAAAATGGTGGAAACTGTGTCGCTGAAATACTGCACAACATGATATGCAAAATTTAGACAAAGGAAATCATACCCGACGACTGGAGTAAAAGCATTTTATGTCCAATTCACAAGAAAGGAGTCAAACTCTGCTGTGAGAATTACATCACTTTTGTGTACGTCCTATAAAATACTGACAAAAATAATTAACCGTCGTCTTAAATCCTATACTAATAAAATAATTGGCGAATACCAAGGTGGATTCAGATCCGGACGATCTACAACAGACCAGATATTCTCGGTGAGAAATGCTGGGAATATAACACAGACGTGCACCAAATCTTCGTAGATTTTAAACAAGCATACGACAGTAAGTAAGGAAGAGATAGTTTCCGCCATTCGGTCAATGGCGGGAAGGAAAGCTCCAGGTATAGACGGACTACCAACCGAACTCCTCAAAGCGGACCCGGAAATAATGCCGATATACTCCTTCTACTCTTTACTGAGGTGTGGAATAAAGGAAGATATCCGACTGAATGGAAGGAGGGCGTCATTGTGAAAATTCCGAAGAAGGGCGACCTTCGGGATTATGGCAATTGGTGTGGTATATGTCTACTTACTGCCGTATCAAAAATTATGGCTAACGTAATTCTCAATAGGAGTAGTGATGTCGTCGAGAGCACTCTCGAAGTTTATCAGGCTGGATTCCGTAAAGGGTCGTCTTGTACCGACCACACAAATACTCTACGGATAATATTAGAGCAGTCAGCCGAAATGGGTTCGCCACTAGATCTCGTGTTTGTGGACTTCGAGAAGGCTTTCGACAGCTTTAAGCGAGATTACATGTGGAATGCTTAGCGTAGGAGAGGTATTCCAGATAAGGTCATAGCTATGATTAAAGAATCCTACGAATATGCAAGGTGTTGCGTCTTGCATAGAGGAGAGCTGTCCGAGAGCTTCCCTGTGCGGACGGGTGTCAGACAAGACTGCATATTATCACCAGCCCTGTTTCTGGTGGTAATAAATGACATCTTGAAAGCTGCACTGGAAGGTGGAGAAGGTAAAGGTCTTCAATGGAGACTATTTAACATCTTAAGTCACCTTGATTATGCTGATGACGTGTGTTTGCTTGCACATAACCGTTCGGACTTAGAGTCAAATGTTTGCTCGTTGCATTCTAAATGCAAAAAGACGCGATTAAATATAAATGTGCGTAAAACCAAGTACATGCACATGGGTTCAAACGCAAGCACACCGATTGTTCTTAACTGACAGGATGTGGAAGAGGTGCAAGATTTTTGCTATCTCGGAAGCATTGTCAGCATGGACGGCGGAGCCGAAAAGGATGTTGAGACTCGGCTAAATAAAGCTCGTCAGGCCTTCGGTATCCTTTCTCCTTTCTGGAGGTTAAGAGAGATCTCCCTTTGCATGAAGCTGCAAGTTTTTGACGCATGCGTCAAATCCGTGTTGTTATATAGTTGAACTACGTGGAAAGTGACCGTTCGACTTACCAAGAAACTACAGACTTTCGTGAACCAATGTCTCCGACGCATTTTAGGAATATTCTGGCGATCTCCAACGACGAACTTTGGAGTACAACTGGTCAGACTAAAATATGTTTTGAGATTCAAAGGCGGAAGTGGCAGTGGATCGGTCATACTTTGAGGAAACCAGAGCGAAACATCGCCAAACAGGCTCTGGATTATAATCCTCAAGGAAGACGTCGGGTTGGTCGACCATGTAACACATGGAAGCGAGCAGTTGAGCAGGAGGCCTGAGGAATAAACAAGTCCTGGCAACAGCTTAAGGCCGATGCTCAGGATCGCGTCTTGATTGATGATACGACAGTATCGACAGGAGCGTACTGTACCAAATCAAGCTTGACTTGAGAATTCCCCCAAAACTAGTCCGACTAACAAGACTCACAATAACGAACACTGAATCTCAAGTGAGAATACAAACCGATTCCACAACCAGCTTTTGAACGGAATGTGGTTTAAAGCAGGGGATGATCTAGCCGCCATGCTTTTCAATTTGGCAGTAGAGTATGTTGTCCGAAAAATCCCAGTCGACACCAACGGGATACTACTATTCAAGTCTATCCAACTAATAGTATACGCTGACGACATTAACATTCTAGCAAGATCCTTCCCTAGTGCTAAGGAGGTATTTGTCAATCTTGACTTCGCCGCAAAAGAAGTCGGGTTGCGCATTAATGAAAGCAAAACAATAGTAATGACGCAATCAAGAAGGAGAACGCCAATCAGACAAAATATAACAATTTCGGAATATAATTTGGAGAGTGTGGACAGTTTCATATATCTTGGGGCTAATCTAGCAAAGGACGGTAATGAAACAGACGAAATCAAACGACGGATAATACTTGCAAATAAGACGTATTATTTGGTACTTCCAATAATGAAATCCAAGAAAGTGCACAGGAACAACAAGCTGCGGATTTATAAAACTATTATACGACCTGTGCTCTGTTATGGCAGCGAGACGTGGGCATTAACGCGAACTTTCGAAAAAGCAGTTGAGGCATTCGAAAGAAAGGTCCTCCGAAGAATTTTAGGACCAGTAAAGGAAGGAACGGAATGACAAATAAGATACAACCATTAGTTGTATCAACTCTGCGGCGAGCCAGAATCTTCAACGTTCATCAAGGTACGTAAACTGCAGTGGGCTGGCCATGAAAAGCGAATAGAAGACAGAGGAATCCCCAAACGTAATCTTAAAGGCAAAGCGAGTGGTAACTGGCCAGTAAGCAAACCACGCAAGCGATGGGAAGACTCGGTTGATGAAGAAAGCAAAGCCATTCTAAGAATTAGCAGCTAGAGGACGCGGTTTTTGGATCGGGACGATTGGATGCGACGACTTCAGGATGCCAGGGCCCGATTTTATTTATTTTTACCTGCATAATTATTGATTATTTTCTTCCAAATTAATTGACCTGACTAAGTATGGTTTTATTTCAACTTTTCATACATTACAGACATTTTCCCACATTTTTATTTTCACAGTTATTTTCAAATGTTATACGATTATTATATTGATTACTTACATCAATTTCTTGAATTATTTTCTAATATGCGTTATATTTAACAAAAAAATTTGCCTATTATAATTTCAAGTTAAATTCTAGTTTTAAATTATTGATACTATATTGTTATAAAGGTTTGTAATTGGTTCTTGGACTGCAAACGTTAGGAATTAAATAAATGAATACGAAATACCGCAATTAACAAACTATCCCCAATTGACCCATAATCCTCTCAACTACTAACCTAGGTCTTTTCTTTTAATTTAAATTCTTTTTAAACAAATTACCTACTGTGTTAATTAAAAAAAAAAAATAAGATAGAATAATTAAAATTTCATAATTAAACAAATATTGTACTAAATAATCCCTACCTTTAAAACTATTGGATAATAATTTTAATATCCTAATTAAACTTATTATATCGTAATCTAATTTTGAGCTTTCCAAATTACCACCTCTAAACTTTCAAAAACTTGAACACGAATAGGACCTCCAAAAAAAGAGCTTGATTATAATCCTTCAAAGACGAAATCTTAATAAGATTTAATATGAAAGGAAAGCCGAGCGTCGGAACCGACATTATTCGTTTTACAATAGACCTTGGAGTCGACATGCATCCGCGCTCTCCACCTTCCACAGCCATCTGCATGCAACCATATACATACATACATACTTTACGAACAATACAAGCATTGCGAAAATCTGAATTATGTAGATTTTGTATGTGCTTTATTAGTGCAATAAATTTCGGAAAGTGCTATGAACAAGAAAATTTAACACACAAACAAGACGTATAAGGAAAATCGTTTGATATTTTACGACTAAACAAAAGAAAAGGGTGATATTCTAACCTAACTATTCTATAATTTTGGGAAATGAATAGCAGAAGCATAGAACTGACGAAGAGTGTGCCGAGGGCGCTATATGTACTCCGAATTGTATGATGTGAGATAAATAAATATACGAAATATATCTTTCAGAAGTTCGGTAAAATCGCATTGTCTTAAGAGAATAATTGCTGACATTCTTCGAGATAATTATTTGGCTCATTTTAATCCTTCTTAAAAGATGTATTTTCGCATAATATAATTGGTAGTATATAATTAAATTTTCGAGATTGAATTTAAAATGAATTTCATTCATATTTTAGGCGGAATACACTCGGGAGTTTGCAATTGAAGAGTTCAAAACGATAAGCTCTTATGGAAACCTGGAAATGCCAAAAGTTAAAGTAGGTTTTCGTGAGGTAAGAAATTGAATTCATTAGAGAATTCATGTCTTTCGCTGCTCTGGATTTCTAAAATAACATCTATCGGCACAGAAACACGAAATATCTTTCATTACTGGATTTTCGCAGAGGTTTTGTTTCGGTTTGAAATTCAAAGACACGGATCCAAAGTCTTCATGTTTTTGTATTTTATGAAGCATTGCTTCGTATGTCCATTAGAAATTGTTATGTGTGTCAGGTATTATCTAGAGTAGTTATTTTTTTTTGTGGCTTTTGGTTAGTTTAGTTAATTCTATTAAGCTCATTGAGCTAGGGTATAGCCTAGTGGGAGGTGTGTTGGTCTTGTAATGCGAAGTTCGTGAGTTCAAATCCCGGTCGACGCAATATATAATTCCAGCACATTACCTGCTCGGATATACCTTGGTCACCTCATTCTACGAATATGAAAAATTCGTAGAAAGAGGGTTGTGCGAAAGACTAACAACTCCTTCCACAATAAGTAATGAAGAATGTTAAGGAACCTGAATATCAGGAGGCCAAGGTCCGATTTGGGCTGTAGCGCCATTGTAGAAGAAGAAGAATTCATTCTATTAATCGAAGGATACATGTTTCGGATTTAAATCATTGTCGTATAAGATGTGACGATTTTAAAATCCGAATGGTTTATCAATCGAATGATCATTCGATTATTGAGTTCATTAGACTAAGCGTAAATCGATTATCAAAGTCCTTTGATTATACCCACCACTAACACTAACCAAGATACAAAATTGCCTTTTCGCAGCTGAAGCAACAACGATACGTACTGTAAAATTTATTTTATCGAATTCAGATAATGTGTTCAATATTCAATAATATCGGCTGTATTAGTATCTCGTCTGTTTTGGCCTCAGTTATTTGAGTCCGTTTAGGCCAAAAAAGCTGCATCGATAGCCGATATAAGTAATTTTCTGTCATAAGTTGATCGCCATCTAGCCATAGCCTTGATACTCGTCCACGAAGCTGTAAGTTTATCACCGAATGCAATCTCGGCCAT
The DNA here is from genome assembly GCA_963669355.1 of Chorisops tibialis. Lineage (NCBI taxonomy): Eukaryota > Metazoa > Arthropoda > Insecta > Diptera > Stratiomyidae > Chorisops > Chorisops tibialis. The sequence continues at coordinate 117,125,333 of OY770262.1, read as the reverse complement.
CAGATGGCTCCATGTATCAACATCCAAGAACAAATTTGTCATAAAAAGAACCTCTACTACTGATTCAACCACTCCTGAGTATGCAGAAACAGCAATTGTCATCCATTCGCAGTTTCATTATGCATCCGAGCAGCATCTAACATCTCGGCTCGTCTACGATACTTTCTGCATTCGACATATATATATTTACCAACCGTCGTAAGCTTACACTCGAAAATCCTGAATCTAACGCAGATTAATGGTAATTTTAACCCCGACTTAAGACTTGTGGACATCGTGAGGGTGATATAAAAAATGTCGAGGCGACTTTTAGCTGCTCTTAAATTATTCATCACGATCTTCTTCTTAGCATAATTCTTTCCGGTAAGGCTTAACCTCATACTTTGATTAATGTCGCACGTATTTACAACTTCCGAAAGTCCGACATCTGGATTGTACTTAAAAACATGCATTCCGACTGATTGAAGACGCAACCATCACGTTTTCTATAGATTATCTCGTGCATCGCAGAAATGTCGGAATTCTCATCATTTACTATAGAGACTATCATGGTAAATGCAGTACAGAACTAAACGCAGTCATTCCTCCACTGCACACTTATCCCCCGAATACTTGTCAAGCTGGTCGCACACATGAATGCATGGTCAAACCTTGCCTTCACGTACAGTGAAATATAGGCAGTTATTCATTTTCCGAACATCACGACTTTGGAACGATTTGTCAGCTAATTTATTTACCAACAAGTATAACCTGCAGTGCTTCAAGAACAATATCCACCGTCATTTTCGTCCCTTTCCATCTAAATAAGCCTCATTCAACTTTCTGTACCGATATAACTGTGCATTGCATTAAAGGGTGACCCCTAATTATACTCGGAGCCGTAAAAAAATCTATGACTTGACTTTCAAATTTTGTCAGACTCAACTGTGAGACTTATCATGATATTATTTACTTAGTTCTAACTCACGTACTACAGATGAACTTAATTCAGCTTCTCATTATCGTCCTCTGGCCAAACTCTAAATTCAAGATACCAGGAAATCATACATCTTAAGGATTGAGTCTTCTAACAATCGTGCCTACTTAAGGCCCTTCTGGTAGCCTTAAGCCTTCCCATATAGTTGATATGTGTGAGATTTTCTATATTAATTATATTCCAGATGAATTCTGAGTGTATTTTGCACTTGCTACAAAACTTGTAACGCTAAGAAATAAGGTTCGAAGAAAAAAAAAACTCAAAAATCTCAAAACCGAATATCCGTCCTCTAGCTCGAGATCAAATTTTTACAAAGAACAAATTTTTTGCACGTTGTTTTTGAGAAAAAAAAAAATAAGATGAAGTTTGTGAACGAGTCAAATAGCTCCATATATAAAAATTTACGTTAATCAAATTTGTTTGGAAACTATAAGAGCTAAAAATTTTGAAATTTAGAATAAATGATAACAATTTTATAATAAATGCGATCTATGGTACATTACTCCTACTCCTTCCACTACCTCTTCTATAAACTGCACATCGGCAACACGCGCAATCGTAACCTCGTTATGTTTTTTCATCTGTTTTCCCCCATCCAGTGCAGCTTTCAAGATGTCATTTATTACCACCAGAAATAACATGGATGAACAATTTAAATTACACAACACAAGAGCCGCGTATTCCCTTGTTAAAAGGATGAAAGAAGGATACAAACCGAAAACGACCCTCTGCAAGGATGCAGAAGGGAACATTATAAGTAACTCGGAAGATATAAAACTAAAATGGGCACAATACTTTGAACACCTTCTTAACCCGAGTCCATCACCTACACGAACAGCAGCAGCAGATACAATAGCAGGTATAACTGATGTAACAGCTGATGAAGGATCCGCTTTGAGTCCTCCCACACTCGAGGAAGTAAAAACAGCCCTGGGGAACCACTCAAACAACAAAGCCCCGGGCACTGAAGAAATCCCAGCTGAACTTCTGAAAGCCGGTGACACCTGCATAGCGCATCTCCTACATAGATTAGTCACGGACATATGGACGCAGGAAATACTTCCTGAAGATTGGCGCATATGTCCAATTTGTAAAAAAGGTGACAAACTCTGCTGCGAAAACTACCGAGGAATATCTCTGTTGTGTACGTCTTATAAGATCTTGACGAAAATTCTAGAAAAGAGAATTAAGCACTGTGCTGACAAAGTGATTGGTGAATACCAAGGCGGATTTAGAGCTGGACGCTCGACCACGGACCAGATATTCTCAGTTAAACAGGTGCTGGAAAAGTGCTGGGAATATAATATTGATGTGCACCAGATATTTGTTGACTTCAAACAAGCATACGACAGTATTGACAGGCGCGTACTGTATAAAATCATGTTGGAGTTTGGAGTCCCACCGAAATTGGTCCGACTGACAAGAATGACAATGACTGAGTCTTTGTCACAAGTCAGAGTAGAAAATGATCTGACTTCCAGTTTTAAAACAGACAAAGGCCTTAAACAAGGTTACGGCCTCGCACAAATGCTTTTCAACTTAACACTCGAATATGTTGTTCGGAAACTTCCCGTTGACACCAAGGGAACATTATGCTTCAAATTCACACAACTCGTAGCATATGCCGACGACATAGATATCCTTGCAAGATCTCTGGAGAGTGCTAAGGAAGTATTTGTAAACCTTGACTCGGTAGCAAGGGAAGTTGGACTAAGTATTAATGAAAATAAAACAAAATTTATGACGCAATCTTGGAAAAAGACGCCAATCAGACAAAATATTACAGTAGGAGACTATAACCTAGAAAACGTAGACAACTTTATATACCTAGGGGCGAACCTATCGAAGGATGGAAGCGAGCCCATCGAAATTAAAAGAAGAATAATTATGGCAAACAAGACGTATTATTCGGTACTTCCAATAACTAAAAACAAAACTTAAGTTATATAAAACGATTACACGACCTGTGCTATGCTATGGCAGCGAAACGTGAACATTAACTCAGGCGTCCGAAAAACTCCTTAACACCTTTGAAAGAAAGGTCCTCACAAGAATCCTCGGACCTGTGAGGGAAGACTCGATCTGGAGAATACGATACAATAGAGAATTGTATGCCATCTTCGACAATCCAGAAGTGTCAACCCTCATAAAATTTAAAAAGTTACAATGGGCTGGTCATGTGGAGCGGATGGATGACGGAAGAATTCCCAAACGCACACTTCAAGGGAAAGTCAACGGACAAAGACCGATCGGAAAACCACGGAAGCGCTGAGAGGATTCGATTGACGCAGGCAGCAAATCACTGCTAAGATTTTCAAACTGAAGGACGCGGTCACTGAACCGAGATGGATGGAGGCAAAGCCCGATTTGGGCTGTAGCGCCATCGTAAGTAAGTAAGTAAGTAGAAATAGCGCTGGTAATAACATGCAGCTTTTTCTGACAATCGTTCGAACAGGAGAGCTCCCGTATAACTCTCCTCTATTTAAGATGCGACACATTGCATATTCGTAGAATACTTTAATTATAAATGTAATCTTATCTACCTCTCTATACAGGGTGTTTGGTACTCCGTGCATAACCTTGTAAGTGGTTATTCCTGGATATATTTTGAGCAAAAAATTGTTGTACGGAGATGGTCAATTTTCAATATCCACGGAGATACAGGGTGATCAAGAAAAGTCATTCGGACCTGTACCCTCACTCACTCAAAACGCCATATCTTAAAAACTAATAATCGTATTTCAAAGTGTTATAGCTTGTTTTTTAGAAAATCAAATTACCTTTCATTTGGTGTAATAGTCCGTATTGTACCTGTACCCAATCCTGAGGTATTTGCTTCAGACCAGAAATTTTTGATAATTTGACCCTCAAAATTCTGTGATCAATGTAGTTTTTCTCAAAAAAACGCATTACAAAAATGTCATTTTAATGTTATTTTTTTATGTGCCATATTATTGCCTACAAACGATGTATACACTTGCATTGCATAAATTTCATAGTTTAGAAAAAAATATCATTCCAATAGTATAGCACTTTTTTCAAAAAACAAGAATATGTTGATCAACACTCTCCGCTTGAACTAAAAGAACTTAAGAATGGTTTTTATGGTTTATTTCAAATTTTCTTAGTTACAATAAATGTTCAAAATGGCTACCTTCATTTTGAATGCACGCTAAAGCTCGTTTTGCCAGTGTTCTCTTTGTGTTCATACTCCTCAACTGCTGCCTTACTTCTGTTGCTGCCGCATCGATTCTGGTGTTTAGATCCTGCAACGTTACTACTTCCGTTGCGTAGACAAGGTCCTTCATCCGTCCCCATACAAAGAAATCCATAATAGTTAAATCAGGAGATCTTGCAGGCCAGTGTATCGGTCCATTTCTACCGATCCAGCGATTGCTATAATTGGAATTTAACCAATCTCTGATTTGTCGGCCGTAATGAGCTGGAGCACCATCGTGTTGGTAAAACATGGAAGCCAATCGTTGCAGTGGCACATCATCCAATAACTCTTGTAGATCATTTGTCAAAAACTGCAAGTAATTGGAACTATTTAGGGTAGGCGGAGACCTAATAGGACCAATAAAATCGTTGCCAATCACACCTGCCCATAAATTGACACTGAATCTGTGCTGAAATTATGCCTCTCTTCTTGTGTGTGGATTGCTCTCAGCCCATGTGTGTAAGTTGTGGAAGTTTGTGATACCGTCCCTGGTGAATTGGGACTCATCAGTCCAAAGAATGTTGTTCATAAAATTCTCGTCACTTAGTTGTCGTTCAAGGAGCCAATTGCAAAACTCCATCCTTTTGGGCAAATCAATGGGTACCAGCTCCTGCACTGGTGTGTGGTGGTAGGGATGCAACCGCTCTGCTTTTAGGACACTCCAAACTTTCCACGTAGAGACGTTTAACTGCAATGCCAAGCGTCGGACAGCGTCGTTGTGTTGAAACTCATTTTAATTTAATTCATTTCCTCGATAATTTAAATACTACTTAAAGGACATTCATCGATAATTTAAATAGTAATTAAAGGACACAAAGTATATTTCAGTTTAACAACATTTCAGGTAGTTTTTTTTAGAACGAGGGTTGGTTTATGGCATATTTTATTTTTAAGCCATATGTATTATCGCTTATTACCTGGAAAACGGGAAAACCTAAGTCATAAGTATGTATGCATCTTTTGTATGCAATGATATGGCACATAAAACAACAACATTAAAATGACATTTTTATAATGCGTTTTTTTGAGAAAAACTACATTGATCACAGAATTTTGAGGGTCAAGGTATCAAAAATTTGTGGTCTGAAGCAAATACCTCAGGATTGGGTACAGGTACAATACGGACTATTACACTATGACACTAAATGAAAGGTAATTTAATTCCCTAAAAAACAAGCTATAACACTTTGAAATGCAATTATTAGTTTTCAAGATATAGCGTTTTGAGTGAGTGAGGGTACAGGTCCGAAGGACTTTTCTTGATCACCCTGTATCTCCGTGGATATTGAAAATTGACCATCTCCGTAGAACAATTTTTTGCTCAAAATATATCCAGGAATAACCCCTTACAAGGTTATGCACGGAGTACCAAACACCCTGTATTTAATCTCGGTTAACGCTGTCTAAGTCCACAAACTACTCCAATATTATCCGTAGGGTATTTGTATGGTCCTAACAATACGACTCTCGATAGAATCCACCCTGACAAACTTCGAGAGTCCTCCCTTAGATATCACTAAAGTGGTTAGTGGATTTTCAAGATATCATTTATTACCACCAGAAACAGGGCTGGTGATAATATGCAGCCATATCTGACACCCGTTCATACAGGAAAGCTCTCAGCCTACTCGGCTCTATGTAAAATACGACACCTTGCATCTTCGTAGGATTCTGACCTTATCTGGAATACCGCTCCTACGCAAAGCATTCCATATGTAATCTCGCTTAACAATATCGAAAGCCTTCTCGAAGTCAACAAACATGAGATGTAGTGACGAACCAATTTCGGCGGCCTGTTCCAATATTACCCGTCTGGCCTGTTCGCCAGTTCGTCCGTGCGCTCTCTAGGTTAAGAACGCGCTGAGCCAAGTAGATCAAATTTTTTACACGTCATCTTTAACAAAAAGTTAAGGTCAAGTTCGTGAATGGGCCAAATCGTTCCACTCATTCTACCCCCTTCCATACAAAATGACACAAATGCTCAATTTGACAATAATGGTTTGAAATTTGGAACAAATTACTTTTATGATGATTTCAATCTACCGTATGGAAATTATTTGCGTTTCCCCTGTCCTTTCACCCCTTTCCATACAAATTGCACTTTTCCATGAAATGCTCTAAACCAATTTACTTAGTACGTATAAAATTTATGGAGCTCTAATTGTGCACTAATAACATATTCAGAATTATTAGTATGACCAACAAAAATAAATAGACGAAAAGCTTTACCCCTTCTACTCCCTACCATACAAAATGACGCAGTTTTGCAATTTGTCAACATACGAATTTGATCGAAAATTATAAAAGTTATTGGTCTGAAATTTGGAATATATTGCGTTTATAATAATTCCAAACCACCGTAAAAAAATTATGCGTGCACTCCCTCCTTCCACCACTTCCCATACAAACTATATTTTTTCATAAAACCCTCTAATCTAATTTATTCAGTGCGTATAAAATTTAGCGAGCTGAAATTGTGCACTAAATATTCATTTAGAATTAATGGAACAAAAAATTAGGCGATTAGCTTCACTTCTTCTAGTCCCTCCCATACCAAATTATACAGTTTCACAACTTTAAAAAAAGTGCATTTTCCTGAAAAGTATGAATGTTCATCAATCAATCAAATCAAATTCCTGTTAAGACCCCTTATAGGGACATAGGACAGAAACAACTCTCTTCCACAAGGCGCGATCCTGAGCATCGGCTTTAAGCTGTTGCCAGGACTTGTTTATTCTCTGGCTTCCTGCTCAACTGCTCGCTTCCATATGTTACATGGTCGAACAACCCGACGTCTTCCTTGAGGGTTATAATCCAGAGCCTGTTTTGCGATGTTTCGCTCTGGTTTCCTCAAAGTATGACCGATCCACTGCCACTACCGCCGTTGAATTTCAATACCTATTTTAGTCTGGCGAGTTGGACTCCAAAGTTCGTCGTTAAAGATTACTTCTGGCCAGAATATTCCTAAAATGCGCCGGAGGCATTGGTTTACGAAAGTCTGTAGTTTCTTGGTAAGTCGAACGGTCACTTTCCACGTAGTACAACCATATAACAACACGGATTTGACGCATGCTTCAAAAACTCGCAGCTTCGTGCGAAGAAAAATCTCTCTTACCCTCCAGAAAGGGGAAAGGATACTGAAGACCTGGCGAGCTTAATTTGACCGAGCCTCAACATCCTTTTCGGCTCCGCCGTCCATGCTGACAATGCTTTCAAGATAGCAAAAATATTGCACTTCTTCCACATCCTTTTCGTTAAGAACAATCGGTGTCCTTGCGTGCGAGCCCTTGTGCATGTACTTGGTTTTACGCACATTTATTTTCAGTCCCGCCTCTTTGCATTTAGAATGCAACGAGCGAACATTTGACTCTAAGTCCGAACGGTTATGTGGAAGCAAATACACGTCATCAGCATAATCAAAGTGACTTAAGATGTTAAATAGTCTTCATTGAAGACCTGTACCTTCCAGTGCAGCTTTCAAGATGTCATTTATTACCACCAGAAACAGGGCTGGTGATAATATGCAGCCTTGTCTGACACCCGTTCGCACAGGGCAGCTCTCGGACAGCTCTCCTTTATGCAAGACGCGACACCTTGCATCTTCGTAGGATTCTTTAATAATAGCTATGAACTTATCTGGAATACCTCTCCTACGCAAAGCATTCCATATGTAATCTCGCTGAACGCTGTCGAAAGCCTTCTCGAAGTCCACAAACATGAGATGTAGTGGCGAACCCATTTCAGCTGACTGCTCTAATATTATCCGTAGGGTATGTGTGTGGTCGGTACAAAAAGACCCTTTACGGAATCCAGCTTGATAAACTTCAAAAGTGCTCTCTACAACATCATTATTGAGAATTACCTAAGCCATAATTTTCGATACAGCAGTAAGTTGACATATAATATGCCAATTGCCGCAATCCCCAAGGTCGCCATTTGTCGGGGTTTTAAGTAAGGCGGAGTATGGCGGCTGCTATTTCCGAGTCCGCTTTGAGGAGTTCAGTAGGAGTCATCTAAACCTATTTCTTTCTTATCATTTGGATCATCCCTCTTACAGCATTGATGTTAAGTAGCTGTTCTGTTTCCGGAATATCTTATTCCGACAAGATGCAAAAAATATCACAGAAGTACTACTTCTATCGCCGCAACTGGTGTTCACTCCTATTAAGAAGAGTTCCGTTGACATCTTTCACCAGGTGATTGGCAGCAAAATTCCTGTTCGTCAACTGTGTCACAACCTTAAATAGATTCTGCCTTATTGGTCTCTCTCTTGTCGCGACTAACAATCTTCTTAAACTGTAAATGAGCATCACGGTAGTTCCGTCTCAATACAGGATTTCTTTGGTTGACATCGGGTTGAGAGGTGATTGCTAATTTCCATTTTATCCGATCGCCAACCTTGTCCCATGTGCCTTCTGACACCCAGGGTTTCTCACGGCTTTGCACATATCTCACAGATTCTTCAGCAGTAGTTAGAAATTTGTTTCTGGTTGCCTCCCAATTGCCGTCCAGTGTGCGCATTTCATATCCGCCCAATGTGGATGAATTTTCACGTAGAACACTTTTTGTTGGGGTCTCTATGTTTATCCACATTAAGCTTGCACTTCATTTGAAGAATCTCAAACTTCTCTCTGGCTAAGATCGTGACTGGAAACAAAAAAAAAGGCAGGTTACGGATAGCAAAACCCCAGAGCTAAAGCGGAAACAGAAACATCCATCTGCAGCAAAAAACCTGAATAAGGATGCCATGACCTTCACTGAGGCTCCATTGATTATTGAGCAATCAACAGGAGAAGATGGATGGTCTATAGCGCTTCGCAAGAAGACTGCCAAAAAGCAGCGAGAGAAGCAGAAGACAAGAGAGAATGGTGGGGCAAAAGCCGAGAGGAAGAAGATCGTCAGGACCAAAAAAACTAGACCTGACGCAATTGTAATCGAAGCAAAGGGTGAACTTTCGTATGCGCAGATACTACGCAAGGTAAAGGCAGACCCTAAATTGGAAGCAGTAGGAAAGGCGGTATCGAAAATCAGAAGGACGCAAAAGGGAGAACTCCTAAATCAACTTAAGGAGAGGTGGATGTGGTCAAATCGTCCATCTGGAGTTTCAAATTTTCCAGGTTCTGATTTAGTATGTCTGTGTACTTTGGATTTTTGGCATGCCAGACATGACTTGGCGAACTGATTAATGTCTTTATTCATGTTTCGGCAGAAGTAACGAGTAGAAATTAACTTTTTTGTGGCTTTGATGCCAGGATATTAGAGATGTTTAAAAAAATTCAAATGCCCAATTTTTAGGAGAGCCATCAGAAGTAAAAAATCATGAAGATAATACAGATTAATCTGAACCACTGTAGGATAGCGCAGGATATCCTGACACAAATTGCTAAGGACGATGGAGCGGATATCGTTTTGATTAGCGAACCTTAAACAAATCACGACGGAAATATCTGGATCTGTGACAAAACAAAGCTAGCGGCAATATAGATATGTGGAAAATACGCGTTCCAACAAACCAGTGAACAGGCGGAAGGCTTCGTACGAGCAAAAATAAATGGAATTCACTTCTACAGCTGTTATGCACGACCCAGCTGGACGACGATTGAATACCAGAGAATGTTAGATAATCTAACGGCCGACGCACGCGGTAAAACTTCAGTGTTCATAGGCGGTAATTTCAATGCGTGGGCAACAGAGTGGGGTAGCAGGCTCACCAATGCTAGAGGACGCATTTTCCTCGATACACTTGTACCACTGGAAATAGGAATTGCAAATATCGGCCGGGCAAACACGTATCGCAAAGTAGGAATGGGCTCCATCATAGACATATCTTCGTAAGCAACTCCCTTCTACGGAATACGAAATGGCGTCTTAGCGAGCAATATACACACAGCGATCATCAGGCAATTATACTTGATATAAAAGAAAGAAAAGCAGTACAACGACCGAAAGTAACAGGCCCAAAATGGAAAGATAAACTCTTCGACAAGGACACGTTCGAAGAAATAATGAACACCGACGTCACAAATCGAAGCGAAACAGCAAAGATCCTTGCAGAACAACTCACCCACACTATCATCACAGCGTGCGATGCAGCGATGCCTAGAAGGATAATTAGTGGAAGAGGTGCACCACTGGTGGAACGAAGAAATAAAGACGCTGAAGGCAAAGTGTTTACAAGCCCGACGCAGAGTCCAACGATCAAGGGGAAGAGTAGACTTTCAGGACCGATTAAACACTTTCAAAGTGTCAAGACGAGATTTAAACAAGGCGATAATACAAAGTAAGGCAGTTTGTTTCAAAAATCTCTGTAACGAAGCGGATATAAATACCTGGGGTATAGCACATAGGATGGTGATGAAAAAGCTGAAGGGTCATAGGTCCCCACAAATAACTTGTCCGATAATGCTAAGATCAATAGTAGAGCACCTGTTCCCCCAAAGGCCATCTACAATGTGTAGCATATCCAGAGAGATCAGCATAGAGTCTATCCCTGCAATTACGTCGGCTGAACTATTTGCGGCATGCGGAAGGATGGGAAACAACAAGGCATCTGGACCCGATGGCATCCCAAATATGGCAATAAAAGTTGCTATTCAAAAGAGGCCCGACATAGCAACCCGACATTTATAGCAACTATGAAAAAGTGTTTCGAGGAAGGAATATTTCCTGAGCCATGTAAGCTCCAACATTTGGTACTTGTACCAAAAGGAAACAATCCTCCGTCATATCGCCCAATATGTTTACTTGATACGTTGGGAAAGATCCTTGAGCGAATTATCAACAACAGACTGTTCGTACTAGCAGAGGAGAAAGGAGCACTCTCAGACCACCAGTTCGGATTTAGGAAATCGCGCTCAACTGTTGACGCCATAAAAGTGGTAGTCGATACTGCAGCTGAGGCGATACAAGGAAAAAGATGGCGATGGGGGGCAAAAAAATATTGTGCAGTAGTGAAACTGGACATTAAAAATGCCTTTAACTCGGCAGATTGGCCACTCATAAACAAATCGTTAGACAGAATGGATACACCACACTACATGTTGAGAATAATTGCAAATCACTTCACCAACAGGAAGTTGAGGTACCAAACTGATGAGGGGTTAAGGTACTACAACGTCACCGCGGGAGTCCCACAATGATCTGTACTAGTCCCTCCCCTGTGGAATATTATGTACAATGGAGTTCTTCGACAATCGTTGCCACAAGGAGTAAAATTAATCGGGCTCGCTGACGACATCGCTGTTGTTACCGTAGCTAAGCAGCCGTATCACAAATTAGAGACTGGCTAGAGTCCGCTGGCTTAGAATTAGCTGATCACAAAACGGAGGCTGTTCTAATAACAAACCGAAAGAAAATTGAATACGTGAACATTCAGGTTAGCAGTCAAATCATCAGATCCAAGGAGGCAATTAAATATCTAGGAGTTATGCTCGATAATAGATTAAAATTTAAAGTTCACGTGGACTTCGCGAGCAAAAAGGCGTCACAAATGCAGGCAGCCCTTTCCCGAATACTGCCAAACATCGGTGGACCAGGACATGACAGAAGGATACTACTTTCGAGAGTAGTTAGCTCGGTTCTTCTGTATGCTGCTCCGGTTTGGGCGGCGGCGCTAGAGACAAAGGAATCAAGGAAAAAGATGCCATCAACATATAGGCTCTGTGCGATAAGAGCAATCAGCGGTTTCCGAACAATATCGGACGAGGCAGCTTGTGGCATAGTCGGAATGATTCCCATTGACTTTGTCGGGAAAGAAGATCCTCGATCCAACAAGAGACAGCGTTGCCAGGAAATGTAACATCAATAGCTATGTGGCAAGCCAGGTGAGACAATAGAGGTCTGGACAAAGCGGGTGTATGGGGACTGCAACTATCACATCACGCTGTTCCTATAAGGTCACGGCGGCTACTGCAAATACTTACATAGTTTCGGACACGATAATTTGCCTCTTTGTCCAAATTGCCAAGATCAAGAAGAAGACACAGAGCACGCGGTTTTCAACTGCAGTCGCTTCGGAGAATGGAGAAATAATGTTCCGAGTCCACCATTAATCATTGACTATGTGATGGAATCAGAGGAAAATTGGATGGAAATTTGCACACTCGTAACGAATGTGCAAAAGGATCTTCGGAGAATTGAGAGAGAAAGGAGAGCAGAAGCAATTTAAGGAGCACAGCGTAAAATGCTAGCTAGCCCGCGAAGTAATACCTAACGGCAGTCCCACGGGGAGAGTGGTTGAAGTCTGTGTGCGGGGGTGTGGTTTAGTACGCAGGCACATATCGGCTCACAGTTCTATTAGAATCAGGTATGTAAATCGTGCATGCCAATGGCACGGGCAATTGGTAGCTAACGAAGATTCCACACCTTCATGGCGTAACCGGAAAAAAAAATCATTTGAAGAATCTGTGGCCATCGTGTGCTGTACACAATCTCAGCAGTCAAAAATCAAGCTTCGCTTGCACAACTTGCAACTTATACTCAAATGGTCGATTTGACCTGAGTAACATTATGAGGATAAGCCCACGATGTTTTATGGTAACTCTTGTGTTGAAAAAGAGCCCCTCCCATGACTATTTGCCGACTATTACAAAACTACACAAATAATACGCCGTTTTCAGGCCAAGGTCGTGACGCGTTAACCCTAGGGTCACCATTCTTTCCATTCCGTGTTAGTAGTCTAGTATAGTCAGAGCCAACCTGGGAGTTCGTATCTCCTGAGATGATATTACTTCTCGGGACGCTCTTGAATAGTGTACTCATTTGGTGATTACACTCATTTTTATGACGGCATTAGTTGGTGTGAAGCACAGCGAAATTATTATCTGTCTGACACTGGTCCTGAGCCTAACGACGATAATCCTATCCAAGATTGATTCCCAGCTGACAAAACTGTTTCTTGCTGTCGGTATAAGGATGAACGATACGCCATTTTTGTCTTCACACTAAGGACCAACGTACAGAATGGTGTTTTCACTCTTGGTACATTCTTCTCCTAATACTGTCCACCTCAACTCTCCGAAGCCCAAGATATGGATTTCGATTGCCAAAAGTCGTTACAATAGAATCCGTCCCTATCCGAGGCACTGTATTCGTTTCTCGTACCAGTTAAGTTTTAAGATCCCTGGTGATAAGCCCATGATCCAAATGGTTAGTTCAGTTTGTATTGAATTCATAAATGTCATATATTAGAAAAACAAACAACGAAACAAAATTAATATCTGCACAAACTAATGAATTCATATTATTTTACATGATTATCTGTACTAAAATACTCGTCCAACTTTCAAATCAGTTCCATGATTTTCATAACCACGCGCTTGTTATTACGATTTTTATTTATTTACTACTGTTTTTTTTAAAGTGACACAAGCTAAAATGTTAAATTTCATAAATTCCATACCACACAATCAGCTCTAAAGCCGCACAGTGTGTGAGCCACAAAACCGCTTAAAAATCAGCGGAAAGAGTTTCATGCAGTTGTGATTTGATTGTGAAAACCATTTTCACTATAAATGAATAAATTATTGAGCGATTATTGAATTGAATGGCAAGCATTAATGCGATTGAAATTTACCATTGATTGTGCAATGCTATTGGCAAAAGCAACAATAATAAGAACGGCGATGATACCAACAGCAGTACTGGCTGATTATGTTGAAAAGTTATAACGACTTCCGTTTTACTGAATAGAATAGTGTAACTAGATTAGTTCCATTCTAGGATAACGACTGAAGTAATGGTCTAATGCTCGATACTTGACTGTAAGTACTCATGATTCCCGGACAGTCTATGCTGGATGCATGTTTCGACGACCAAATAGAAAGTTTCCCTTAAAGGACTTGTTTTGTACTAGAAATTTCAAGAACATTGTTAGTTTAATAAATAGCTTCTGATCTTAGGCTACCGACACACGATGCGAGTTAATATATATTAACTTCCTATTTTGATATAAGTAGGCCGAATTACATATGTAAAGGATAATGACACTAGTAATATCGAAAAGCGAGATAATATATATTAACTCGCATCGTGTGTCGGTAGCCTTAGTATAATAACTGATTTGATTCTAGATGCATGAAATCTCAGAGTATTACATGTTTGCTCTAAAGTTTGTAACGCAAAGAAATAATGGTCGGAGAAAAAAATTAATGATGCAGAAGTTCATATAATCACTCAAAAATCTCAAAACAGGATGTTCGCCGTCCGTCCGTCTGTTTGTCCGTCTGTCCGTGTGTCTGTCTGTCTGTCTGGCCTGTTCGCCAGTTCGTCCGTGCGCTCTCTAGGTTAAGAACGCGTTGAGCCAAATAGTTCAAATTTTGTACACGTGATTTTTAACAAAAAGTTAAGGTAAAGTTCGCTTCACTCATTCTACCACCTTCCATACAAAATGACACAAATGCTCAATTTGACAATAATGGTTTGAAATTTGGAACAAATTACTTTTATGATGATTTCAATCTACCGTATGGAAATTATTTGCGTTTCCCCTGTCCTTTCACCCCCTCCCATTACAAATTGCACTTTTCCATGAAATGCTCTAAACCAATTTACTTAGTACGTATAAAATTTATCGAGTTCTAATTGTGCACTAATAACTTATTCAAAATTATTAGTACGACCAACAATAAAAAAATTAGACGAAAAGCTTTACCCTTCTTCCCCCTCCCATACAAAATGACACAATTTTGCAATTCGACAACATACAGATTTGCTCGAAAATAAATAAAAGTTATTGATCTGAAATTTGGAATATATTGCGTTTATAATAATTCCAATCCACCGTAAAAAAATTATGCGTGCACTACCCTCCTTTTCATGAAACCCTCTAAACTAATTTATTCAGTGCGTATACAATTTAGCGAGCTGAAATTGTGCACTAAATATTTATTTAGAATTATTAGTTAGACAAAAAAAATTGACTATTAGCTTTATCCCTTCTAACCCCTCCCATACAAAATTATACAGTTTACCAACTTTAGAAAAAGTGGATTTTTCTGAAAAGTATGAATGCTACTGATCTACAATTCAAAACATAACAAAAACATTGATATTTATATTTGTGTCTGAAAAAATCTTTAAGAACTCGCCCCTCCTTCTACCACCTCCCATACGAACTGCACAATTCCACTAAATATAACACACTAATTTTGTCA
Organism: Chorisops tibialis; assembly: GCA_963669355.1. NCBI lineage: Eukaryota > Metazoa > Arthropoda > Insecta > Diptera > Stratiomyidae > Chorisops > Chorisops tibialis. The sequence goes on along the minus strand of OY770262.1, from coordinate 117,109,984 downwards.
GTACCTCTTAAATTTTTAAATCCTAAATTTTTGTGTGAAACATTTCGATAGCAACTTTATCGCGATGTCGTCAACCACTGTACCACTTCCCCTAAAAAATCTCTTCATATCAAAACATTCCTCTTTCATCTAGAGTATCGCACGGTAATGGATAAAAAATTTAATTATTTGTAGAGTTTGTCCCACAACTCTCTCTATACCTATGCTGATTTTTAAGTTCCTATCTGCAATCGTAGTGGAGATATTAGCAAGTGCAGTTCTTGACTCTTTGTCTTACCCTCCCTTGCCCTTCCCCCTAATACTCCCCAAAATTTAGATAATGGATCCCACTTACATAATTAACAATCCACCAAAAAACGAACATTTTACCTTTCACAGTTTCGCAGAAATGAGTCCATATGTATGGCGTACGGCGGACTGCGTATGGCGGGACGAATTTTTTTTTTTTGCATTTTTAAGATAATTTAGTCATAAAACGCGAAAAAATTTCAGGGTAGCAACTTTTGTTTTAAGTGTCGATCACAATATTTTATTATTATAGTAGAATAATAAAGTAAAAGAATGAAAGAACACTCGAAAATTTCGAATAATACAATTTCTTAACATTTGATTTAAAAATGGTCAGATTCCTACTCTCTTCAATAGAACAGACCATTGAAAAATTTGATCCCAAAGTAAGTGTAATGGACATACCCTATATTTGATTTTCTCATTGGCATCAGTAATTCAACAGGAGCATCACCTCTAGTGTGACTTGAATTAACTTCGATTCCTCCAATTGTCTATTCTTTGAAAATTTGAAAATTTGTATGAGTTTAAAAATAGTTTAAATACAGAGAACAGATAACGAGGGAAATGAACTATTTGTTGAAAATCTTACCGGTTTGCGCAGTAGAATTTTTATACTCTAGATGAAATCTGAGAGTATTATAAGTTTGCCACAAAGCTTGTAATGCCAAGAAATAAGGCTCGGAGAAAAAAATGTATGATACAGAAGTTCATATAATCACTCAAAAATCTCAAAACCGGATGTCCGTCCGTCTTTCCGTCCGTCTGTCCGCGTTCTCTCTAGCTTGAGAAAGCGTTGACCTAGACAGTTCAAATTTTGTATACGTCGTTTTTGACAAAAAGCTAAAGTCAAGTTCATGAACGGGCCAAATTGCTCCACCACTTCTAGCCCCTCCCATACAAAATTTCACAATTTTGCAATTTGACAATAAACGGATTCACTCGGATAGTATAAATGCTATTAATCTGAAATTTGGAATGTAATACTATTATGATGATTTCAATCTACTGTGTAAAAATTATTTGTGTCCTCCCTCTCCTTCCACCACCTCCCATACAAATTGCACTTTTTTATGAAATACTCTAGACTAATTTACTCAGTTCGAATAAAATTTATCGAGCTGAAATTATGCAACGAATATTTATTTAGAATAATTAGTAAAACCAGAAAAAATTAGACGATTAGCTTTACCCCTTATACCCCTCCCATACATAATCACATAATTTCGTAATTTGATAATAAACGGATTTGTTCGAAAAGTATAAATGCTATAGACGCGACAAGAGAAAGGCCTTTGAAGATCAGGCCAACAAGGCAGAATCTGCGGCTTTCCTTGTGGGATCACTATTAAAAAAAATAACAGAATTATAATTGGGCTTAAAGCCCAATTATATGATAATCTAGATGATATGGAAATGCCTTTAATATACCGGAAAATATGTCATCTCAAATTCTTTCGAATAGTGAATAGAGAATTTTGCAAGGGAGGTGGTACAAGTAGAGGGGGAGGTTTGTATTTTTCATATATGACACCGAACATGGCATGCAAAATGTTTTTTGCTGAATTTAAAGTTCTTAGTTTCCATTATTTTTAAAGAAATTGGTCATAGTTTTCCTGACATTGGGGCATTTGTATAGGAGGTGCTAGAGGAAGTGGAGCGTTTCAGATGATTTTGAAACTGCTTATCATCATCCTTATCACCATGCTTTGATTCAATTTCAAAGTCGATAGCTCTCAAATACTTGAAGGAGAAATGCTTTCTTGAATTTATAACACAGATATTTGTATGGGAGGTGGTAGAAGGAGTGAAGCGGAGCTGATAATTTTTTCTAACATAAATTCCAATTATTAAGAAACAAATTCTGGCAAAATTTGAAGTTTGTACTTTTTGTAGTTTGAATGGAAATCGATAAAATGCATTTAACAAAAATTATGCATTTGTATGGGAGGGGGTAGAAGGAGTGTACGGATCAAAATAATTTTTTTTTGCATTATTAATATTTCTATTTGTATACTTTATACAAAACATCAAGTTGCTAGCTTGAACAGTTTCGAAGAAAAATAATTTAATTTAAATTTCAAAATTTCCTGAAATTTGTATGGGAGGGGGTAGAAGGAGTGAGGTGAAGTTCATAATTATTTTTGAAATAAATTGCAATTATAGTAAAATAAATTCTGACAAAATTTCGTCTATTCAGCTTTACTAGTATCAATGAAAATCGAAAATATGTACTTTTCAAAATTGTCAATTTGTATGGGAGGGGGTAGAAAGGGACAATATTTCGTGATAATATTGACATCTATATCATTATACGTTGACCTAAATTACAAGTTGATAGCTTAAATAGTTTCAAGGAAAAATCAATTTCTTTATATTTCGAAATTTCATGAGATTTGTATGGGAGGGGGTAGAAGGAGTGGGGGGATGTAGACCATTCACAAACTTAAAGTTACTTTTTTGCTAAAAATGACACACAAAAATTTTTAGCACTATAGCTCAAAGCTTTTGAGAGTTATGCTATAGACAGACGCACAGACGGACAGACGGACAGACAGACAGACGGTCACTCGGAATTGAGGTTTTTGAG